>JAHWFO010008481.1:0-58438 GCA_023313115.1 Rhysida immarginata
GACAGGCGTGACTCCTTTGCCTCATCAGTAGATGCTGCCTTATTAATATTCTGTTACTGCATCATGATTTTATGCGCATTATTAATAATTCTTGGAAACGAACGTTCAATCATCGCATCATCAGCATCTCAGTTTCCAAAATATACTCATTCTACCAGAATTTAGTAAAAATATATTTTTAGGAAATGTTTCGATCTGCTGTGCTACCAAATACGCAAGGTGATAAACCCGACGTGGCTCGGACTTTTTTTTTGGAATAAATTTTTAAATATCATAAAAATAACACACATGAAAACGCTTAGAATTAATACAGTAAAAAATCTTAATAAAAATTTGAAAAAATTTTTATTAAAGGTTCACAATGGTTGGACCTCTCCAAGGATGCCATTGTTAGTCTAAATAATTTCTAACTCACGTGATATTAATTTAGATATACACTTGATGTTGTTGCAATTCCCTTTCTTCTCTCGATGTCTTCAATCAAAACTTGGCCATTCATTTGTTTTTGTAGTCCAGCGATCACCGCTTCTTCTCTTGACCTGCTTACCATTTGCTCAATATACACTGAGTTAGCAAAACTTATGGGATAGTTACTTAATATCTGGTCGGGCCACCTCTGGCCCTGTGGAGTGCAGCAATACGGCGTGGTAGTGAGTCTGCAAGTCCCTGGTACACTTCTGGATGCAGTTGACACCAGATAGTCTGCAGAGCCGAAGATAGTTGCTGCCCGTTCGTGGGCGGATGATCCAGTGCCCAGAGCCTGACTTCAACAGCATCCCAGATATGCTCGATGGGATTCATGTCAGGGCTCCGGGCTGGGCAGCTCAGTCGTTGTACCTCTCCTGCATGCTCCTCGAACCATTCGCGGACGACATTGGAGCGATGTGATGGAGCATTGTCATCTTGAAAGAGTGCTACGTCGTCAGGGTGTTGAAATGTCAAAAACGGGTGCAGATGGTCTCCTATGAGTTGACGATACTGTGGACCATTCAACGTTTGGTCTAGGATAACCAGAGGGCCCATTCCAAACCAGGAAAATGCACCCCAGACCATCACTGATGCCCCACCACCCTGCACCCCATCAGCGTGGTACAGTTGATATCGTGACTCATCTGACCATCGCCACTGTTGCAGAGTCCAGCTAAGATGGTTGGTGGCAAATGCACGCCGGAGTGTCCGATGACGCTGGGTAAGCATTGGCACCCGTGTAGGGTGACGGCTGCCAAACCCGAGGGCATGCAGATTCCGACGGATAGTCCACCGAGAGACGTTTCTAGTGCGGCCAGTATTGAACTGGTCTGTGATTTGCTGCACTGTTGCGCTCCTGTCTCTCTGAATCATTCGTCCCAGGTGTCGCCGGTCACGATCATTCAGGGCAGCTGGACGCCCGGTATGGTGCCTGTTGTGGACTGTGATGCCTTCATCCAGCCATTCCCGATACACCCTGAAGACATTTGAGCGGGGAAAGCCAAATTCCTGCACCACTGCTGACATGGAACATCCCATGCGTCGGGCACCTACTATCATACCCAATTCAAAAGACGTCAACTCGCGACAACGAGCCATTTCTGATTCATCACTTATCCAAGCTCTTCCCACAACGTCTAATGGTCCATTCCCAGAATCCATTACCCCTGTAAATTCGTGAGCCATGCCCATCAATCAATGTGCTTGCTATCCCATGACTTTTGCTAACTCAGTGTACACTGGTGGACAAAAGTTTGGGAAGTCGTTGTTTTCCATGAAATTTCAACAGTGGAAACTTAATTTTTTATATGAGTTTATATGTAATAACAAACAATAACATGCAAGTGACAAAATATAGAAAAGTATATTTGCTTATAACTACAAGCATATTACATGCATTACCCTGGTCAAAAGTTTATCATCACAAAAAAAGCAAAACCAGAAAATAAATAGTGAATTAACAAGCAATCTGTGCTTCTTTTGACTTAACTACATCTAACAGCCGAACTGGAACTGATTTAAATAAACTAAGGATTACATTTGCATTAATTTTCTTCGTTGCATTCTGGATAGCTTTGATCAAAGCATCCCGACAATAATACTGCAGTTCAGCGTAAATCTCCTTGCTCATGAGGTGCCAAATGTTTTCAATTTTATTCAAGTGTGGACTGCGAGCTCGCCAGTCAAGAGTAGTGATGTTGTTTTCCTGAAATTATACGTGCTTTATGGATAGAGGCGTTGTCCTGTTGCCATATCCAGGGCTTTCTACGAAATTTTTGCTTGCACCATGGTATAAATACATCCTGAAGATCTTGCAAATACTTGGCAGCAGTATAAGTGCTTCAACCACCAGGATCTTTAGCTCTCCAGTGCTGCAGACTGCCCCCAATACCATCACACCTCCACTTCCCATTTGACGCTTCACACGTTTAGGTTCAGACGTTTTTGTACCACGATATTCCACATAACTGCATGTGTTGTCTGGCCCATCAAAACTGAAACGTTTTTCATCGGAAAAAATGACGGTTTCAAAGTTGGTGCTCTTGCGAATATGCTTCTCTGCAAATTGCAGCCTGGCATGTTGTTGTACTTTTGTTAACGGAATTTTCTTCGCAATTACTTCGTAGGAAAAGTTCTGACGTTGAAGTTCTCGTCGTATAGTTCTCCTAGAAGCATCTAGTTGGAGCCCGAGTCAGATCCGAGAACTGTTGACCAGGTGGCCAGATGCAATTTCTGCTCTGCAGTAGCGTTTAATGCGCGATTTTTCCCTGCGACTTAGAGGAGAAGGACGACCCATTTTCTTCCCCGTTTTTCTGTTCAAATTTTTGACAACCCGACAACTGTATTGTAGCCAACATGACAATCCACGACTTTAAAGTTCAGTGCTCTTCGTACAGTGTCTTAATTTTTTCTCTTTCTGCCTCAGTCAACATTTTGAAGCTTCCTTTACCACCAACAATGTAAGGAAATCGAATAAAAGATTTTTATCATGATAGAATATCCAAATTTATCGCATATCCCAAACTTTTGACCAGGGTAGTTCAGGTAGTTTGCTTGTAAGTAATAAGCAAATGAACTTTTCCTTACTTTGTTCCTTGCATATAAATGTTTGTTATTACATGAAAACTCATTTAAAACATTAAGTTTCTACTGTTGAAATTTCATGGAAAACAACGACTTCCCAAACTTTTGTCCACCAGTGTAGCACGGAGCTAAATGAGTCTTTCCTCTGTCGTCTTCGCACTCTTTCTCAATAGTCTACTAACTTGCCATAATCTCCAGTTACTAATCATTTTTAAAGATTTTCAAAAAAACTTTCTATATACATAAAGAAGGATGTTTGTTTGTTTGTGAGTTTGTGAGTTTGTTTGTTTGTTTGTTTGTTTTTTATACAAATCTACAGTTTTATTCCGATCTTGATGAAATTTCGCATACATGACCTTCAAAGCATGAGGAAGGTCACTGTCTACCTAAGATTTCAAAAAATAATAATTATTGATAGAAAATCGATATTCATAGTTACGGATATTCATGACCAACAATGCAAGGCAAAGTTTGTGCAATATAGAATTCAATGCATAGAATTCCTGTTATTCTAGCTTTACTTAGAAAAGAGAATTCTTAGTACTTAACAATTCCTTGAAAATCTTAAAAAATGATCAATAACTGGGGATAATAAGTTAGCAGACTATTGAGAAAGAGTGAAAGACGATAGAGGAAGCACTCCTTTAGCTCAGTGCTGTATTGAGCAAATGGTAAGCAAGTAAATAGAAGAATCGGCGACCGCTAGACTAGACAAAGTGATGAGTGGCCAATTTTTGCTTCAAGACATCGAAAGAAGAAAGGAAATTGCAACAACATCAAGTGTACATCTAAACTAATATTACGTGAGTAAAAAATTATTTAGACTTTAAGGCATCCTTGGAGAGGTCCATCCATTGTGAGCCTTTAAAAATTATTTTTTCGGTAAATCAAGTCCCGGTATATCATCTAGAATGGATTTTTTCAGTGTAGGTGTAAATTCCTGTTTCTTTTTGAGGTTGTTCTATTTACCTACAAGCATATTTATCCCGGGCAACGCCAGGTCCTCTGCTAGAAGAAGATTATTATTATTATTAGTAGTAGTAGTAGTAGTAGTAGTAGTAACATCATTATCATTATTATTATTAGTATTATTAGTATCATTATTATTATTATTTTTATTATTATTATTATTATTATTATTATTATTATTATTATTATTATTATTATTATTATTATCAAGTAAAACACTCCTAAGGGAGTAAGTAAGAACAATATTTAAAATCGTATCAGGCAACGCAAAACTAGTCAGGTAGTAGAGGCCCAAAGAAACGCAAGTAAGCACTTTGAAAGGTCACAGACACGTCATAAAACCGAATGTCTCAAAGGAAATCTCCCAAAACATAATAAATTGCATGGTTATTGGGATTCAAAATAATGTTGTCATAAACGTCTCTTCAACTGGACACAGGAGGTCACACAGACTGAAGAAGCAATTTCAAAAACCGAGCTGCGGATACTAAAAGGCAGTTCGTTCTACAAGAAGATGGCATTTAAGGGAAAACTTTTCGCTAGAAAAGCAGAGGCCTTAATGGGAACCACGAACAAGAATCTCCGTGTACGGTGTATACCAGTATCAAACTTGAACCAATCTTTTATATACGAGACGGGTGGTATAAAATCAGACGTCAGTGCGATTTTAATAATTGACATAACAGTAGGAAGGTTATGGCTAGAGCAGGTAAACGTTACTGAATCAGTCCTAGCCAGCTTAAAGGCAGTTCAAATGATTTTGTTGTAAACAACAATGACCTCTTTAGGTTAGCCTCTTTAGGTTAGCAACAATAACGAGGACCAAAATAGCGCCCCGTAGGCAACACAAGGTACAATAAGCGCAGAAATATAGTGTCAAATTTGCGAGATGGATAGCAACGATCTCAGCCGTTTCACGAGATAGGTCTTCCGATGTAAAGAAGTAATGAGGTAATCGATTAATTCATTTAAACGGAGATGGGAATCAAAAGGGATACCTAGAATCTTTAAGGAGGCCGATGATGACCCTTCTTTTGAAATAATCAAAACATCAGTTTTTGCCGCATTGAGGATCAGTCCACGACTAGAGTACCATTTCAACAAATAGGTGAGATCTTGCTGAAGGCACTCGTTGATAAAGTAACCTCTTCTTCTGAAGAAAAAGGGGCAAAGAGAAAATTGTCATCTAAGTAGCTGAGAATATCCAACTTAAAGCTATGGTTGAAAAGCAAAGCCGTAGACACTGCAAATAGTAGCGGGACAAGTCCCGATCCTTGAACGATTCCTCGTTCAGAAATTTTTATTATGGACGAATCATAGTCGATGGTATTCCTTCTGTCCTGAAAAAAATCTGCGAAAAGCTCCAAATAGCCATTTGACACTCCAAGAGTTGGGCTCTCGAGATAGTATCGAAAGCCTTAGAAATGTCAGTTTGCGCGACGATAAATCTCTGATCCCGGTCGTATGCTTTGACTGCTTTGTTGTAAATATGTAAAGGCGTCCAGATGACTTTATGACCAGGCCCGAGGAGCACCCTTTCTGCTGGTCGGGTATTTTGGACCAAATAAATTCAGTGAGGCGATGAAAAAACCACTTTTTTCGCGATTTAGGTCATTAGAGACAGGATCGAAATCGGGCGGTAGTTAGAAATAACCAAGGGGTCACCTTTTTTAAAGATGGGGTTGATACTCGCAATTTTTAGGGCCCGAGGAAATCTTCTTGTTTTGACAATTTGCGAACAAAGGTAATATATCATATTGTACCCTGAAGCATTTAGGTTGTGCAACTTTATGTCAGAGATTTTTAAAGGGTAACAAGGCCCTTTAATCCTTGACCGTAGAAATAAGCTTAAGGAGCTACCTACCATTAGGGACTTCTGGATCAGCAAAAGTATTACTCGGATAAACAGATGATTTTTCCAGGGGAAAGTACACTGGTGGGGTTATTAACCCAGTCCAGATAGTCATCGAAAGCCTCTTGCATGAGTTTAGGCAATTTGACAGTGGAATTTCTTAAAGGTTAGATATGCTTGTTTATACACTTGACGAGAATGCGAGTCTTGAATGGTAACATAATTTTGGTACGCAGTCTGTTTCGATATCCGCTTTCCCTGTAGATCTTCATTCAACCATTTATTTCGCGGTTTGCTGGTCTTGTTCCTGATGAAAATCTGAAGCCCAGCGGACACAGCCGCTGAGGTTATCGCGTGATCAAGGTAATCGAGGAGAAGGTTGACATCCTCTATTCCGACAAGTTCATCGAAGTTAATGTTATCCAAGTTGTGGTGGAAAACTGCACGTTTAAATTTTCTAAAATTATAACAATTCAAGAAAGACTTGGAGGGCGGTATTTTCTCGTCAGAAAGAGCACAAAGAGACAAAGTGGCCTGAATGACCTTATGGTCAAATTTTGGTACAGAAAATGTCTTTAAGTCACTATGATGAATGTTGTTAGAAATATAAATATGGTCAATTAGGGAAGCAGACGATTTAGTTACCCTAGTCGGACTGGTGACAATTTGATTGAGACCAAGGGTCTCAGTGCAAGTTCCTAAGGTTCTAAAGTCTTGCGTCATTGTATTGTAGTTAGAATTAAAATCAGCTAGTAAAACATTAATATGGGTTTCGTCCAGGTTTATTAATAAGCGTTTCACAAGCGTCCATAGCAATATATGTAGGTCGATAAAGCAGAGTGAAAGTAGTTCAAATGGAGCCACTTTGGCACCTTATGGATACGTGTTCAAAACCACTGTCACTATCGGAACGTATTAAAAAAGAATTACTATTTTCAAGAACTAAATTCATAACACCGCCGCCTCTCGTTTGGCGATCAGCTCTTTAAATCTTGTAGCCAGGTATAGTTATAGCTGCATGGTCACAATAAGAGGAAAGCCAAGTTTTTGTGACAAAGCAGAGATCACACTAATTAATTTGTAATATTGCCAACAGATTGTCTAATTTGCTTATAATGAAACGGGCATTGAGGTATGTTAACCTGATCTTAGTTAGACTTGACGGTTTCATTAGTCGGGGGCGTAGCATGCCTCCCTCTCACTAAACGCGGGATTGGATCCATAGAACGGACGGATCGATACACCAGTTGGCCACGTCAATTCCTTTAAGCTGTCCTCAATCGAAATATCAGTCACTCGTAGGAAGACGTAGGGGAAATAAAAATACATAATCTTCTTAATTCTATAAATACAGGGACGGGGCACATTAATATGACCACCTCTCCTCGAACATATTGGAACATCCCATGGTATGAAAAATCATTGCATATCACTAAAAGCTGACAACGGCAGATGTGTAGTAGCATCCGTAAACACAGATGTCATGGCCAGAGCAAGTGATCTGTCGGACCTCCAAAAGGGGATGATCATTGGCTATCGGGCCAAGTGGGGCAGCATTTCAGAAACGGCCACCTTTGTGAACTACTCTAGGGCTGCCGATGTGAAGGTGTACCGCGACTGGACGAACCATACAGTTTCGAGCAAGTGAATAGGTAACTGCGGGGCCCCACAGGCCATTGATCAATCGGCGTGCCACTGTTGGGCAACTGACACAGATAATGAACAGTGGGGCAACTAGGTGTGTCAGCATCAAGACAGTCAAAAATCCGTCTTGAGGTTTGAGCTCCGGAGCGGGTGTATGGTAACAGCACCCATGTTGACGCCTGTGCATCGCCGAAAACTCCTCCAATTCGCAATGGCCTATCGTTTTTTCTGGTGAGCATCTGAGAACAGGCATCCCGACACTATCGTGGGCAAACGACAGGCTGGTGGGGGAGGTGTGACTGTTTGGGGAATGATATATTGTATGGCCTGAGTCCACTGATACCGCTGGAGGGTACATTGAATGGTGTTCTTTATTTGCCGGACGTCGCAGACCAGGTACACCCCTTCATGTCGACAGTGTTTTCTCAGGGTAATGGCACATTTCAACAGGACAATGCTCCCTGCCATACTGCCAAAATTGTCCACGAATGTTTCGAGGAGCATGAGGATGAATTCAAGGTATTCCCATGGCCACCGAACTTCCCGGACCGCAACCCCATTGAACATTTGTGGGACCATTTTGATCGCCATGTCCACAAGCCGGACTGTCCACCACGCGCGGTGATGGAAATACGGGATGCACTGATCGCTGAATGGTCCCAGATACCTACAACCACCTTCCGAGGATTTATTGACTCTTTGCCACGTCGACTAGCTGCTGTGTTTGCCGCCAATGGTGGATATTCCGGATACTAGCAGGTGGTCATATTAATGTGTCCCGATCCTGCATAAAGAAGGATCTTTGTTTGTTTGTTTGAGGGTTAGTCGGTTAATTTCTTATACAAATCTGCAGTTTTATTCCGAACTTGATGAAATTTTACATACTTGACCTTCAAACCATGAGGAAGGACAATGTCTACCTCACCTTTCGATAAAATAATAATTATTGATAATAAATCGATATTAATGGTTATAGCAAGGTGTAACCTTCCTCCCTGATTGTACCACCTTACATGAAGGGCGAAAATGCATCCAAAATCGGTTTGATTGGACCACCACTCCTTAAATCTCAAATCAGCACCAGAATCCAATGTAATGAATTCAAAATCTGGCTAGCTCAACACCAATGCTCAAAAAAAAAAACAATAAAATACACAATCAAGGACAAAGGTTGGTTTCTTTTAAAATGGCAGGTTGTGACTTATTTATTTCAATAAGCAAGGCAAGGATTAGAACTAAATAAACATCTTTTATTCAAGGTTAAAAGAATCACCATCGAGATACAAAAATTAAATAAAAGTCTTAAATTTAAGGAAAAGAAAGTTGATAGATCTTATCAC
This sequence comes from Rhysida immarginata, assembly GCA_023313115.1. Taxonomy (NCBI): domain Eukaryota; kingdom Metazoa; phylum Arthropoda; class Chilopoda; order Scolopendromorpha; family Scolopendridae; genus Rhysida; species Rhysida immarginata. Next base: position 8,857 of record JAHWFO010008481.1, read on the forward strand.
AAAGAAGAAAGTTAATGTTAAATTCCCCAGTTACTTATGACTAAGATAAATATGCAAAAATTCAATAAATGTAAGTAAAACGATAAATATTCAACGAGCTAATCTCAAGCTCTTCAATTGCTCTGAGGAAAGAGATAGTACTACTCAAAAAACTCAATTCAAAGAAAGTTCTCTGAAATTGTTCTTTATCACACCTTTTGTCATGGCAACCAAAGAAATTTTACGTATCAAAGCTCCTTTCTACTTACAATTGCGTAGTTTCAGGCACCTGCAGACTTGTGATCACTTTTAATCCAAACTTATGCACAAAACACTTTTTGTTTTAAACAGGCCATAAAATATTTCACTTATCACATTGAAGCAGAGAAAACACACCTGAAGATAATCCGGATCGATTAGTGAGTGAATCCACTGGAGGTCTCAAAGTGTCCCCACTACGTTCAACAGAAAATTTCACACATATAGTTGTCTTCCTCTCTCAATGTCGGGTTCCTAATCATGCCAGTCGCTTGAAGAAAATCTCGTTACTTGCTTCCATCCGCTTGAAGAATGTCGGGGTTTCAATTTCCAGTTTCTTAATTCCAATTACAAATGATGACTCCTTAGCATATTCACTGTATCCAGGTTCCATTTACAAACACTTAGGGATCGTCTCTCATAAGTTCCACTTCAAAATACTTAAGGTTCGTTTCTCTCTTATAAGTTCCATTTTAATCTACTTAGTCGGGGGTTTGTCCATATTTAAATACTTAATCAGGGGTTTGTCCATATTTAAATAATGAGCCTGTACTGTACAAAAATTGAAAGGAGAAACTAATCTAATTACTTAACTGACTGTGAATTCACACAGCAGCCCTTTTCATTAATATTGTTCTCTTCCAATTTCCATCAAACCCTTTTGAAAATTTCATGTTGATGAGCCTGCACAATATACAAGATTTGAAAGGAGAAGCCAATCTAACTACTTAACAAACTGTGAGTTCACACAGAAGCCTTTTTCTTCACTATTGCCCACCTTCCAATCTCCATTAGGCCAAGGAAAAACATTTCCATTCGAGAGGAGAGAGCGCGCAGCCTTAGTCTGACCAACTCCTCAACAGGACTCATAAAGTTTCACTTTCCCACGATTTATTTATAGTCGCCACACATCCGGTCTTCTTTCCCCCTTTCTCATTTCACAAAAATCCACTAAAAAACAGCTTTTGCACAATAGCAATAAATTCCATGACTCAAATGATCCTTAATTCAACCCAAGGATTCTTCCCACCAAATAATTCACAGACCAATCTCTGCATAAATCTCCAAACTTCTAAAAGAGCAATCTCTTCCTGTCAGAGCACCTCCCCTCTACTACTATTTCACAATTGTGGGCTTTCGATTTATATCCAAAATTATAATCCTGAATTCTATCAACACAATAGATTCCTACTACAAAAACAATTATATAACCTTACTCCCACTGAAATTTCGAAGAATACCTGCTATTATTCCTGTGACCAAGATTCTCATAAAATGAATGCGTTACTTAACACGTGATGAAATTTTACATACTTGACCTTCAAACCATGAGGAAGGACACTGTCTACCTCACCTTTCGATAAAATAATAATTATTGATAATAAATCGATATTCATGTTTATAGCAAGGCATATTAATGAGAAAAATCTCATGACCAACAATGCTAGGATAAGTATGGGCGCAATAGGTATCAACAATGGTGTCAACACGCAATGCACCACCCTATGCAAAGATCACCAATATGTATATCATGACCAACAATACATTGATTCAGACTTTTATTAGAAAAGAGAGTTCTTAGTACTTAAGAATTTCTTGAAAATCTTAAAAAATCATCAGTAACTGGAGATAATGGAGAGTTAACAGACTATTGAGAAAGAGTGGAAAGACGACAGAGGAAGCAGTCTTTTAGCTCCGTGCTGTATTGAGCAAATGGTAAGCAAGTAAATAGAACAATCGGCGACCGGTAGACTACACGAAGTGAAGAATGGCCAAGTTTTGCTTCAAGACATCGAGAGAAGAATGGGAACTGCAAAACATCAAGTATACAACTAAAGTAAAATTACGTAATAAATAAATTATTTAGACTATCAGTGGCATTCTTGGAGAGATGCATTCATTGTGAGCCTTTAAGAAAAATTTTTTCACATTTTCATTAAGAATTTTTACCGTAGTAATTCTAAGCGTTTTCATAAACATTTCATAAAAATACATATTGACTATATATTGTGTATACTTTGGAAACTGAGATGCTGATAATACGTTGATTGAACATTCGTTTCCAAGAATTATTGATAATGAGCATAAAGTGATGATGCAGTGATATAACATTATTAAGGCAGCATCTATTGATGAGGCAAAGCAGTCACGCGTGTCTCCCTTGAGCTCCTTATCAAACATCCAGACGACTGGCAAAAATTTATGTTTCTGGAAAGGAATGAGAAAGAACGAGCACTGGTCATAGAAACTCTGCAACTAAAACTGAAAAAGCTGTACGAGCATTTGAAACATCTGGACAATGGGAGTTTCGAATAGAGCAAGAAGGTATAAGAGCTTCTACGTTAAGGGCACGAAAAAATTGAGTCTAAAATATCTGGTGATGCTCCGCAGTGGTGAGGCAAGTCAAGAAGAGTTTAGATATCACCTTGAAGTCCCGGTATCACCTTGAAGTCCTGTTTTTCGTTGTTTCCTAGAACGGATAGTTTTTTCTCTGTGTTGTATCGATTGAGTTATTATTTAACCAATTATGAGTTATAATTCAATTTTTTGAGATTGTTCTGTTTACCTACAAGTGTAATTATCCCTTGCAACGCCAAGTACCTCCGCTAGTTCTCTCTCTATATATAAAGAAGGATATTTGTTTGTTTGTTTGTGGGTTTGTTTGTTTGTTTCTTATACAAATCTACAGTGTTATTCCGATTTGATGAAATTTTGCATACTTGATACAAGCCATGAGGAAGGTCACTGTCTACCTCAGTTTTCGAAAAAACAACAATTATTGATCAAAAAACGATATTCTTGTTTATGGCAAGGCATATTCATGAGAAATATCTCATGACTAACAATGCAATGCAAATTTTGTGCAACAATAGGTATCAACAATGGTATAAACAAGCAATTCACAAAAGCTCTGCAGGGATCAACAATATATAAATCTCATGCAATAAAAATTTGTGGAACAATAGGTATCAACAATGGTATCAACATGCAATGATATCAACACTATGCAGGGATCAAGAATATTTATATCTCATGACCAACAATGCATAGAATTCCTTTTATTTAGGCTTTTCTTATCAATTTCTTGAAAATCTTTAAAAATGATCAGTAACCGGAGATAATGGAGAGTTAGCAGACTATTGAGAAAAAGTGGAAAAACGACAGAGGTAGCACTGTTTTAGCTCCGTGCTGTATTGAGCAAATGGTAAGCAAGTAAATAGAAGAATCTTCGACCGCTAGACTACACTAAGTAATGAATGGCAAAGTTTTGTTTCAAGGCATCGAGAGAAGAGTGGGAATTACAACAACATCGAGTGTACAACTAAAGCAAGGTTACGTGAGCAAAAAATTATTTACACTAGCAGTGGCATCCTTGGAGAGATCCATCTATTGTAAGCCTTTAAAAAAATTATTTTCGAATTTTCATTAGGAATTTCTACTGTGTTAATTCTAAGCGTTTTCATGGGTTTATTTTTAAGATATTGCAAAATTTAATCCAAAAAAAGCCCGAGCCACGCTGGGGTTATCACCTAGCTTATTCGGTAGCATAACAGAGTGAAACATTTCATTAAAATACATTTTGACTAAATTCTGGTAGAATGAGTATATTTTGGAAACTGAGATGCTGATGATGCGATGATTGAACGTTCGTTTCCAAGAATTATTAATAATGAGCATAAAATGATGATGCAGTAACAGAACATTAATAAGGCAGCATCTATTGATGAGGCAAAGGAGTCATGCCTGTCTGCGTTGAGCTCCCTATCAAACATCCAGACGACTGGCAAAAATTTATGTTTCTGGAAAGGAAAGAGAGAGAGCGAGTATTGGTCAGAAAAACTCTGCAACTAAAATAGAAAAAGCTATACGGGCATTTGAAACATCTGTACAACGGTAGTTTATAATAGAACAAGAGGGTATAAGAGCTTCTACGTCAAGGGCAAGAAAAACTAGAGTCTAAAGTATCTGGTGTTGCTATGCAGTGGTGAGGTAATTCAAAAAGAGTTTAGAAAAAGTCCCTGCATATCACCTAGACTTCCTGTTTTTAGTATTTTTCGTAGAATGGATAGTCCCTTTGCTCTGTGTTGATTGAGTTATTATTTAACCAATTGGAAGTTATTTAATTTTTTGGGATTGTTCTCTTTAGCTATAAGTTTAATTATCCTGGGCAACGTCGGGTAACTCTGCTAGTATTCTTATAATACTGATCATACGACACCTAAATTTAAAGTACTCACCTAATGTACAATCATCCATTTCAAAAATGCAAAATAAATTTTAGATTTAACAATAATAAATCTCGATAGAATTACAGAAGTTTTCTCTAATCTTAACCAGTCAGTTACAACGGCAACTTTCACCCCTCCTGGAAAAATATAGACGCGTCCAACTCCTATGGGTGTCATGTTTACTTAGTGTGTTTATTTATCTTCAAGGAGAATTAAAGACTTAGTGGGAAATTTTAAGTTTAAAAAATCACTTTTGGCCAGGTTTTGAAGCATTCCGGCCAACTGTGTTTAGGTATGAACTCGTCATAGTAATAAACCAGTCTTAGTTTATGCTTAACAAGAGACAAATGTGCTACCCTTGTGAACAATATGCCACTCAGTTTAAAAAAATTATCGAAGCTCGTGGTGATGCAACATCCAGTAATAAACCATTAGAATATTTACTCTAATAAGATTTCATGTTAATATTCTAAGTACCTGAACCAATTAACCAGATTATTTACATTTTTTATTTTGGATTTTAGACAACCACTTGCAGTTGAAATGGTAAAATCCATGTGGTTTGTTCTGAATAATAGAAATAACATCCTAAACTTGTATTTGGTAATACCATTTGTTTCATTGCTTCCATTAAGATAAAAATATTTGTAGTAAATTAAATGCAGTTGTAGAAATTTAGTTTATTCTAATGTTTTGGACTCACACTTGTTAATAGGCTGAAATATTAAAATTCACTTAACTGTTCATGTCGAGAATATGTCCTATGAATCGTATTTCAAAGTTCGTAAGCGAAGGTTTCTTAATATCCTTTATGAAATGGGCTTCGTGGAATTTACCACAAGAGAATTCATAAAAATTTTCGCAAGGATCAATCGTGAAATCCGTATTTTTAAGTAAATAAGCAGCTGAAATAATAAAAAAGAATAAATAAATCAACCGACATATGCAAAAAAGCCTTATTATGCAAGTGAAAATAAAAATAAAATTTACTACATTGCATGAAGACATCTGCAGGCCATTAAAGTAGAATCAACAACAAGTGTTATCAATTTTAAAAGTGCAACTGAATTAGAAATAATTCCCACTGCATTTAAAGCATTCTATTCATTGGTCTATGAGTGGATTAAAGAGGCCGTGTTATTTCGACACCCTAAGGGAAAAGGGCTGTAACTTCTATTCAAAATCACTTAGCACCAATTTTAAAAAAGACATTTCGGGCTATCTTTTGATGCACTATTTTTATGGAATACTATAATGATATTGGGTTTCATATAAAATTTAAAATGTTTGCATTCGGTCCGAATTACACAACGGGTAGTGTAAATTGTACCTGGTAGTCCAATTACAACAATAAACTAAGTAATATCAGAAAGTTTTTTTTTAACTTAAGTGTTTATTAGTGCACTGTGAAAAATACAAATGATCAGCAACCCTATGGTACATATTAGATGGACGAGCTTATATCTTAATTAAATAATGCGTGGGTTAATCTTATATAACATCAAATATATAAAGTTAAAAAGTTGGATATGTCAAAAAACCTTCATAATGTTCAGCGTGTAAATCGACCCTGGTCTAATTTACACGAATTACATAGAATCCAAATTACACAACACGCCAACAATTCTATAATCAATAGCAGTGACCAACCTTCAACACCTTTCCAACTAAAACCATGCCTATTAACCAGAACATAGATTCCTTTTCTTTAACCCATCATATATATACTGGCACTGACATTTACAGATTGTAGCTGTCTTTTTTGCATGAATAATTTTTGCCCCCTTTACTAGGCCTGTCTGACATTACCGTTACCCGTAATTTGTGACCTTTTGGTGGATTTCTTTTTTTAATCTCCAATAGATTATTTCTTGAGGCCACCCAGAATACTTGATAGTAAGTCGTCCTAAAGTATAGCCGAGTAATCAGTACGTGTTCCCTTACAGTAATCCTGTTTTTCCCGCGCTCCCTTTAAAAAGAAGAATTGTGCTTCTAGCCAACTCATTTTTTGGAGATTCCCGTGGCCCTCTCCAGTTGCCGATTTTGTAAAAGCTTCACGTAACGCGTTCCGAAGCGTTAATGGGTAATAAGGGGTGCTGTACTCTATCGTAAGGGCATATTTTATTCGCGAGACATAGCAGGTCCCATGGTCTGGCCACAATAACTGCTCATGAGAATATGTGGTATATTTAACGCCTTTATAATCCTGAAGATAGTACAGATGTGCAACATCACGCCACTGATTTTTAAGGTGGAAAGTACAGTTCGTTCTTAAGAACAGGACGAAGGTGTTGTAATTAGGATATGGGTGAATAACAAAATGTCCTTTGTAACCATGATTAAATCTATATTTTTTGTTTGGTCGCCCGCCAAACCTGTTATGGTTAATAGTTCCCTTTTTCTGTCAGAACCGTTCATAACGTTTGAATTTGTCATAGTAAATTTGTCTCAAAGAATTTTAAAGGGCTCATCTATATTATATTGTAGAAAATATCTTTATTACTTTTGAAAAAATTTAAGTTATTTAATTTTTAAATAAATATTTACTTAAATATATTCTTTTTTGTCTTGTCCGACTGAAACGGATTGTTATTTTTTAACATTAAAAAGCTATTGTTATAACGAATTTCCTAATGACTATGTTTCGTGCTTATGGGTGAAGATTGCATGTTCTCAACTTGAGCAAGCGCAAGGATTTTTTTTCGTGGTACTTTGCTTTCGATAGGAAGTGAAGTGAGGGGTTGGTCGACAGACTTGGAACTAGTCAGTCGTCTCTCATGGAGGTCCCTTAGGAATACAGTTTGTTTCCACAACTATTCGAAATCTAGGACTGGTTTTGCCATGAAAGCTTAAATGTCTGATGGGAACTACTCTTCTCGTATATATGGAGTACTCTTACGACCCGGACACAAGGCCTTTTCAAGAGGATAGAATGTCAGTGTTTGTCTGAAATTTGCGTGGAACAGAACTTCGGAACTTGCTATTCGAAATTTGAGCGAAACACTGTTTCATGTAGGATGAACAGTAAGCGTTCGATTACATTTCAACATTAGCCTGCCCTGAGTGCCATAGATAAATGTTCTGGCTTGTACTTTTTCGATGTCCATTCCCGATAACGCTTTGCAGGCTGTTCGCAAGCTCCCAAAGAAATGAATTTGGTGTGGAGCCCATATAATGAGCTGTCCTCTACTCTTAGGTAAATCGGTATCGGCACTTATCGTTGTTGACCGCCTTTGTTTAGATCAGTTTGTGTAGATCAATCATTTCAGCTTGTCGACCTAGGCAGTTGTTTTGTGTCAACCAACTTTGCGAAAATTTCCTACCGTAGTTCTTACAAAACTAGGACTCTGACTTGGTCGTGATCGGCAAAAATCATCTACCTGGTTAATGTATTGGTGCCGGCTCTGTTTCTCAGTGGAAACCTTCGTCCCTTTTCTCACCAGTGGTTTTTTCGAATGCTTAAAAGACGCATGCCGTCCCTCATCATTTCTGACTCCGTTTCGTCACCAAGTTTCATCGTCCTGTCAAGAATGTTCTCTTCTCTACTAACCTAATGATGATTTTATTCTTTACTTTATGTGCTTTTTACAGGTTTTTACCTTTTAGTAATTTTGCCTGCCTCATTTCTCCGGTTCCTTTTACTTGTTGTCCGTTAACGTTGTGCCGTGGTCCTTTTGTTGTATATTTTCGTATTTTTTATTTGATTAGATGCTGTGTCACTTGTTCTGTAAATCCTGTTTAAGATGTCGGATTCTTGAGGTAAGAATTCCTTTATTTATTTATTTTTTTTTTACTTTTGTTGCTCTCCGTTTTTGCTAAGCTTGTGCCTATCTTAGTTTGTGTAGTCATTTTGTTTTATTTTTCTTTCTTTCTTGTCACTCCTCCCGCTTCCTTTGTGTGAGATCGCTTCTCTCAGGGAAGGAGGTCTACAACCAAGAGAAGAGATCAGACGACTAAGTCCACACAAGTCGAGGGACAAACGAGCGGGGTTAGCAAAAAGGTTGGTGGAGGAAGAACGCCAACCACTTCCCTCCTCCTACACAGCTTTTTAGTCGAGCCCGAAGGTTCGAGAGGAAAGCTGGCGGCCTCCCATACGACCAGCGTAAAAAAAATGCAAATTAGCATTAGCGGGGCAAATAAAAATGGGAGGCAAGAAGCCATGAGACAATCAGTCTCTCGCAAGCCAAAGGAATGGGATCCAACCGACGTATCTACAAGGAAACAACGCTGCAGGCACGAGCCACCTTCCCACATGAAGATAGGCAAAGGTACGAGGGCTCCTCGGTCCTCAATGCCCGAGATCTAGGAAGAACACGGCGCCAAGGCAACGTTTCCGTCAGTTTAAGCGAGACGGCTTCAGAGGACAGATGTACTCAAGAACGGAGCAGAAGAAGATGTGAGCGAAATTTGCCTAAGCCATCTCTGCTCCGAAGTCAAGCGAAATGTGGATCCAAGACGAATACGCGAGCCGCGAGCGAGGGAAGCCATACCTGAACTGCTCGAGCTCAAGGAACTGCGAGAAACCGAATAGGAACCATTAGGCCCGAGAACCATAGGCAGTTCTGCGAACGTCAGTGGAGAAGACGGAACTCCCAGCCACATGCCGTGCCGGGAGTGAACATACGAACCCGCCAATATCGATCACAAAGGAACCTGCCGCTCAGCAGAAAGCATCAGTGCTCTTCATATCAGGCCAGTGCAATAATTCAGATAACGAACCTTTATTGACTATTCTCAGTGATACCGATGAGAACGAGGAAGCCATAGCGGATAGTACCCCTTGCAACCCAACTTACTCGGACGCCGCCTCAGGTGCCGACATGCAAGACAGAGACTTCCCGAGTGGAGAAGACCCATCCCCGCCGAGTCACCAGGACGGGATACCGTTAGGAGAATCGGACTCGCCTGCGGGGCATGCCAAAAGTGGCAACAAAACCTACTCTTCAGCGACGAGCCGATAAATCGCTTCAACAGGCTGGGACCCCTGCCAGCATCAGTCACTGGAGGAGTGTATATTGCAAGTCGCGACCACGCGGAGAGGTCTCGCAGCGAGTCGCGGTTTACTTTCCACAACGGTACGCTGGTTAAGCGATTAGATAAGGCCACTTTCTAAGAACGTTTAATTAGTGATTAACTCTAGTTGCTATTAAGAATAGATGCGTGAATAAACAGGAAGCTCACGCCCGATAGCAAACGACTCTGTGAAGAGCTAAGATAAATCTAAGTAACATATTCAAAAAACAAACAAAATAGCAAGAAAATGTGGACACCAATAAAAAATATCGGAATAAAAGGAAAACACAAATCCACAAAAAAATTTTTTAATGACTCAGATGTACATTTCGGAATTCATAATTCCTTCATCAGTGAGGAAGGAATTATGAATTCCGAAATTTACATCTGAGTCATTAAAATTTTTTTTTGTGGATTTGTGTTTTCCTTTTATTCCGATATTGTAACATATTCAATTAGCTCATAATTCTTAATCATATTTGTTTATCTTATTTAGCTACGGTTCTCATGCTCCCAAACCCGATTGGGTCGCCACCATCCCTGATAGAGGTGACAAGAACCACCATTTGCCAGAATCACCATCAAAGAACCAGCACTTGGGTCAAGTACGTGTGAACGCCACTCCAATTAACACAATTCTCTTGTGCAGCCTCCCAGAGGCCAGAAGACACATTAATCATTTACATTTGTATCAACATTTCAATTATAAAGCATTTTCATTATTCAATACCTCGCTTCCTCTTTTCTCTGCTCACGATCTATGCCAAGCTCTGGGTGGGCGAGGGTCATAGTGCATTGACCTTATCCTGGCAAAGTTCAGTTGTGACACTTTGGGAGCCGAAGTTTCGTTTTTACCACTTTTCTCTTATTTTTCTGCTCGAGTTAATAGACTCTGACAAGATTAACAATTTCGTACAGCCGATATTTCCGGACGTTTTCCTTTGTTTCTGCGAGTGGTGAGCGCCGGCGTTTCCGTCTTAAGCGAGTTTCTTCTCTGTTGCTGTGGTGACTCGTGTATGTTTTATTTCAATTAAGTATCCATTTATTATTCCGTTAACTGTTGAGCAACATCGGTTTCATATATAATCTGTATTCCACAATACTCTCGGAAATTTTTTGGCATTTTGTTCATTTTTTTAAATCCTATTAGTGCCGTTGAGCTGGTGCCCCTCTTCTTCGTCAACGGATAGTATAGCGAGGTCTCAAAGAAATTAACCCGTGAATTTATTGATCTGTATATTGGAATCGTCTTTTTACAGATTATTGATTGTAGAGATCTTATACTTTGTTTTATATCATTCCTTTATTGTAATAAAAGATCAATTTTTCATTGGAATCCTTTCTGTCTAGTTTCAAGCCTTTTTTACCCCATTTATGAAAAATAAGGAGGAAAATCAAAAGGCAATTTGTGCAGGATATCAAAATGGAAGGGTTCTTCATTAAAGGTTAACTTTGGGCATGTTTTAACTAGACCTGCTGGGATTTAATGCAATAAGCAACTCCCTTTCCCCTCCCAGCTTGCCTTTCACTTGAGATTAATTACTTTGCGGTAGATAGGTGGATCATAATACTGTTCCTATTGATTAAAAAGGTCGTGGCCTTACAGTATAACAGAGGGACATCAGGAGTTCCAAATAGTTTCGCCATTTATTCCTGGCTTTGTCAAGGATACACAGCAAGACAATCGACAATCAACAATCGAACAGTGAAGTGTAAATTTCTTCAGATGGGACGAAAGCAGCGCTTTCACAAGCTTATCGAACCAGAATAAATTCCAAATGAAATACACTGAGGTAGTCAAAAAACCTAACCAACCCAAGCGGTCTACCATATTATACAAAAAAAATAAGATTGACGATTGTCAGAAACAAAATACAAACGAAATGAAAATGCAAGGTGAAAGAAGACTTTCACATCTTCCAGTAGTCTGGGAAACAGACATTGCTGATGTCTTCAAAGTTGATGTCAAGAATTTTCCTTGGTTTTCAATACTTCATATGCCAATTCATATCTATTGAGTTCTTCTATATTCCGGTCACTAGGTCATTGTTATGAATCTTCATCTTCTGCACCATAATCAAAAAAGGTCCTGTATAAACTTACCGATGTGGACCATATCTAGATCTGAGCGGATGGATTGGTTTTTCACAGTCCTTCTGTCCAGCTGGGCAATGGTAACATTCTGGAATGACTGTAGCTCGCTCCATCTGCTTCTACAGATAGTCGCCTACGCAGGCATGCCATAGAGGAGTATGGTCCGGAAAATCGACTTGTAAAGAAGTAGCTTGTTGTCGATGCTGAGGGTGCTGTCGCGGCAAGACAATCGACAATCGAACAGTGAAGTGTACATTTGTTAGGATGGGACGAAAGCAGCGCTTTCACAAAGCTCATCTAACCAGAATAAACTCCAAATGAAATACACTGAGGTAGTCAAGAAGCCTAACCAACCCAAGCGGTCTTCTATATTATACAAAACACAAAATAAGATTGACGATTGTCAGAAACAAAAAACAAACGAAATAAAAAATACAAGGAGAAAGAAGATTATCGCATCTTCCAGTAGTCTGGGAAAGAGACGTTGCTAATATCTTCAAAATTGATGTGAAGAACGTGCCTCGGTTTACGATAATTCGTATGCCAGTTCATATTCAATGAGTTCTTCAGTATCCCATTCACAAGTTAATTGTCGTGAGTCTTCATCTTCTGTATCATAATCAGAAGAGGAACCTGTATAAACTTCCCCATATGGGCCATGTTTAAATCCAAGTGGATGGATTGGTTTTTCACCGTCCTTCTGACCAGCTGGGCAATGCTCCTCAGGGTAACATTCTGGAATGACTGTAGTTCACTCCATCTGGTTTTACAGATAGTCGCCTACGCAGGCATGCCATAGAGGAGTATGGTCCGGATAATCGATTTGTACATAAGTAGCTTGTTGCCAATGCTGAGGGCGCTGTTGCGACCCAAGAGAGCTATGATACTGTACTTAGCCCTCTTCGCTTTGTTCAGACCATAGGACATAAGCTGGTTCCATGAGAGTCTTGAGTCAAAGATAACTCCCAGATAATTGTAGTTGTCCACCCAGTCCAGTTTCTTATTGAACAGAACAAGAGAATCTGGGGGATGCTTGAGCTTCCTATTGAGGTACTAAGCCTTGCACTTTCCGACGTTAAGGTTCAACTTCCAGCAGTTAAACCAGTCTTCGAACTGCTTCAAGGCGTACTGCAGCCCAGTGATAACGTGAGCCGGCTGGTGTGCCCATGTCATAATGGCAGTGTTTTCCGCATAAAAATAGATTACAATTATCGAGTTTCGTGAAATCATGTACAAAGTAATTAAATAGCACAGGCCCGAGGACAGAAGCCTGAGGGACACTAGCCTTTACAACACGGTGTGTGGAAAGATTTTCTCTAACTTTGGCTTGTAGGATCTGCCGTCAAAAGGAGGATTTCACCATCAAAATCAAATCGGCAGGGAACCGGTCTCTGATAATTTTGTAGAAAAAGCCCTCATGCCACACATGGTCAAAATCTTTACTGACATCGAGAAATACCACCCCACAATACCTGGAGAGGTTCATGGGGGTGCTCAGGTCTTCAACGAGCCTCCATATCTGCATCGGACAAGAGTGGGCAGCACGAAAGCCCAACTGCTCTTTCCTAAAAAGGTCATTTGCTAAACAATGATCTTGGATCGTTCTCTCCAACACCTTGGACATCGAGGGTAGCAAGCTAATAGGTCGGTAGCTCGCGTGAATTTGCCCCTGCTTGGGGATACTCAACACAATAGATTTCTTCCAAGCCACAGGGAAGTAAGAAAATTTCTAGCATTCGCTAATGATATTGGTGAGAAAGTCAATAAAGTTCTTTGGGAGATTCATAAGGGTGTTATTACTCAACTTGTCTTTTCCTGGAGCCTTCTTCTTTTTCAGGTTACTTATGATGTTGGCGATCTCTCCAGCCTCGACGTTGTACTTCGTTAAATGCTGCGGGACATCAAAGTTGACAATACCTTTTTCCACACGCTGAGACATGATTTGGCACTCGGGCTTATCGTTGGTAGGAGTAACAAACTGCATTTCCAGTGAATCTGCAATAACTTGGGTCTTGTCCTGATCAGTTTGCACATAGTCACCATGTGGAGTACGTAGTGGAGGAAGCGTATCATTCTTCCTATTCTGTAAAGCTCTGACCATACTCCAAATGGAATTGTCGCGAGCCGACAAGCTTTTGAGTTTTTCATTCCATCTAGCGTCGCTAAGCTCTTTTATATCCTCTTGGACTCTTCGTACTAGCCTGTTAAACTTGGTTTTGAGCCAAGGTTCACGATAGCATTGCCATAGTCTACGGGTCCTGTTTCTTTCAGAAATTAGGCGTTGGAATCCAGGAGTGAGTTAGATTCGATGAGAAGGTTTATTCTCTGATGGATACTTACTAGCTTCTATGGCACTGTTAATACATCTGGAGATGTCAACAAGAAGTTGATCGATGTCCTCTGTACAGTAAGCAACGTCGGGCTGGTAGCCATAGTCCTTAAGAATATCTTTGTAGAGCTTCCAGTCTTGATGATGTATCAGTTGCTCTCGGAAATTTATGTCAACATTGTCAAAGTTCAACGCCACAGGCTTTTGGTCAGAAGAAAGGTCATCAATCGTGAAGATATTGTACGGTTTGATGAAACCCTTCAAGAGCGATATGTCCAAAACGTCACTACTAGGGGAGTGGTCGCAGTAGTATGTGTCCTCCACAGGTCCAGCAGCGATGATATCATCTCTATCTTGTATGTACCTATAGAGAATCATGCCGTTGTAATTCTGCGTTCTGAAGTTCCAGCTTGGGTGTTTGGCATTTAGGTCACCAGCTAGGACGACTGGAGTGTCACCACTGAAGAGTTCATCAAGCTCACTAATGTAAAAATAATGTTTAGTGAATTGTAGAGCACCACGAACTTCACTTCACCACAGGAGACGTCATAGATAATGATGGAGGTCGATTCCATACCTGCATAAGACTTGGAGACTAATTCTTGGTGTTGAATTCCCTTCTTAATGATGATCGCAGCACCCCCAGAAGCACATCTTGCAGCATTTGAGGCCATTCGATCCTTACGGTACACAAAATAGCCAGGTAGCTTGAAGTCTTGGCTTGATTTGAGATGAGTTTCACACAGGAAAGCAATGTTGATTTCTTGCTTTAACAGAAAACTGTGAAACTCGATACGCTTTCGGGGAATGCCTCCAGCGTTCCATATCACGCACTGAAGTTCACCTTTGTTGATTACAGTATAACTTTGTGCAGCCATACAAAAAATTAGTTGGTCGTAAGGAGCCCACTCAACTGTGGGTAACTTTTGCCTAGAAAACAGATGAAAGATACGTCCTAATTGCTTATACATACCTGGTAGGTCGTTGATGTTGAGGCCTTTATCTTCCGGCGTAGACACAGCAGCAGCTTAGGATTTGCCTACTGTCACTTCAGAACTAGGCATCTTTTGAACCTGGAGGTATTTTGGACATTTCGTGTAACTTGAAGTGGGGCAATCTCTTGACTGGTGCCCCACAGCACATTTATTACAACGAGGATCTTCCGTGCAGCCCATGGATACGTGTCCGAAGCGCAGGCAGTGGTAGCACTGTAGTGGCTTCTTGTTCCCTCGAAAGGCTTCCACTGTTACTGCAAGCGGCCCAATACGTGTTATGTTTTTCAATGACTGGTTGTGTTCGGAGTTCAGGAGCAGAACCAAAATCATCGGCATATCAATGGATCCTTTGGCTTTCCTCAAGCGAATTAATTTTTCCAGGAAGTAGTTGGCTCTTTTTAGGTCTTCTTGGAAGTCATCGAGGTTATACGTAATATCCACATTACGTATCACGTATTTCAAGACCTTCTCCGACTTCCGTTGATGATGCTGAATTTTTAAAATATTTTAAAAATTTTTTTTCACCTTCTGTTATGTTTTATGTGCTGGTCCCTGGTGTTGGAATTAATATTCCCGTAAACCAGTACATCAAGACGCTCATTATTATTCTGGGTCCCTGGCGTTGGGATTAATTTCCTCGCAAGCCTAACTAAGGACATTTTCTCATATCATCTATTATTATTCTAATCATTCATGAGCGGGTTCCTGGCATAGAATTAATTTTCTCGCAAACCAGACTTGTTCGTTTTTCTTAGAGCTAGGTGCATCCTTCTCAGGACGGCTTCTTTAGCACACACCTAGCTGCGAGGTTACCCCCCCCCCTGGTTCTATACATTTATATATGATGGCTTCGTCCAAATTAACCAAGTTGAAGTCGGCTAAAGAGCATTTGCTAGTGGCGGATGGTAAAACTGTGTCCTGCGAAAAGGCCTACCGGGATGCCTGCGTGGATGCTAGGTTTGCTGCATTTGACCTAGTGTTCAACGAAATGTTATAAGCCCTCCGGGATGAAATAAACGCTAAGTATAGTGCACTGGAGGAAAAAGTCGAATCCCTACACAAAATTTTTGAGGAGAAGTTCGAAGGTATCAATAAGGAAATTAAGGATTCTCGTAGAGATGTTATTGACAAGATAAGCGAACTTAAGGAAGCCTTTGGGAAATGCTCTGGGACTCCGAAGGCAAGAAACCCCACGGAAAATAATCCAGTTGAAAACAGCAAGGAAAGTAATGTCTTAAAAACTACTTGCTCTTTTAATAGTATGGGGTCTATGGATATAATAGAAAATAGTGACTATTCAACAAACGGTGGCTGTAAGAGAAGTTACTCTGACGGAACTGATGAAGAAGTGGATGACAGTTTCTGGATTGGTGTCACTAATAAAAAATTCAGAAAAAGCACGAGGATCGATAACCTAAAGACCGTCTCTAGAGTAAACGAAGAAGTCGTCAGCGCGTCTAGAATGAGGAATCTGAAGAATGGACAAGGTCGCTCGGTTAATGAAGACCATAGAATCACGAAGAGGTATGTACCGCCGATTAACGTGCGGACTCATGCCGTCCAGTTTAAGACGATTTTAACTGAGCCCGAGAAGCATGTACCAGTGGAAAAGATCACCGTTCATACGGGCAAAGCTGAAACCGTCAAAGTTAAATGTGAAGACGAAGAAACGCACAACAGGTTAGTCTCTGGAATTATGTCTGATATACAGCAAGAGGCATGCAAGCCTTTACATACAGAACAGTGGTACAAATTATGCAAATACATGAACCAATAGGATACAAAAGAATTAAAGAGGAAATAATTGCCAATAGGATAAATAGAATAAGCACAGATTTTTGAATTATAATGGCCAATAGAATAAAAAGAATGTAAACGCTAATTTTATAAATTATACAAAAAGAAAATATACAAAGGGATGGTTCGTGTTTACGCGGACCGAAAAGAGGACTTATCCGATTGTCTGAGGACAAGAGGATTTACAGAAAATAAAATAAACAGGCAAGAAATAACAAAATGCAAAAGAAAACGTAAACCATAATAAAGAAACCGAGAAAAAAAGAATCTTAATAGATCAGATAAAGAGTTATGTATTGCATACACATTAAAGTCTGTTTGACAGTTGATAAACAGGTAGGGGGAGGACTTCTTGGCCTTGAATATTTCCATCGCTTCGAGGGTAGCAGTTTTTTCCGGTCTATTGCAGATATGTAAGAGAGACATAACATCTTCTTGTGTCTTTAAAGCGTGTCCAGAATCTCCGAGGTGGTATGCATAGTTGGAAATACGATCTCGTTTTCTATACGAGTCAATGTGTTCTTTGAATCGTACTGCAAAATTACGGGTCGATAATCCTACATAGAATCTGTCGCAAAACGCACAATTCAGGCGGTAAACTCCGGATTGGGAATATTTGTCGGTGGTGACGGCGGCGGGTGGGTTCAGGAGGCAGGCTGATGGTGTAGGGGTACGAAAACATATTCGAAGGCCGAGGGACGACAGGAAGTTAGAGAGCTGGGAGAAATTAGGGCCCAGCTACAATAAGGACGTTCATTTCTTGGGAAGGGGCGAAACAAGAGGGGACGGGGAGATGAGGGCCCATCTGTGGTGGTGAAGAACACGAGAGAACATGGAGGTTGAATATCCATTGGCATGGGCGAGGTTCCGGATTATGCGGAGTTCGGATGATCTGGATAGGGGGCTGAGGGGGAGCTTCAGGGCACGGTCAATTAGGAATCTTAATGAGGCTTGTTTTTGGGTGGCGGGGTGTGAGGAAGAATGGTGAATTAAGTTGGAGGATATGGTCGGTTTACGGAAGACGGAAAAGGAGAGGCAATTAGTGTGGGGGGTTGTTGGCAATGAGGATATCGAGGAAAGGGATGGATCGGTTAGTTTCTAGTTCAAAAGTAAATTGTATATGTGGGGAAAAGGAGTTAAAAGTGTTAACAATATTAGTGGGGGCAGTGGATCGGGAGTCAAAGAGGATGAGGATGTCATCGACATATCGGAAATACGCGATGACAGAAGGATTATTAAAGAGGGGGGTAACGTATGTTAATTCGAGGTGCTGTAGGAATACCTCAGACAGAAAACTGCTGAGTGGAAATCCCATTCCTAGCCCTATGGGTTGGGAATAGTAGGAGTTGTTAAATGAGAAATAGTTCTGTGAAGAAATTACACAGAGGAAAGCTAGTAGGTCAATAGTATCAGGTTTAGGGAAAGACGCAACAAGTAACAGATGCTGTAGGATAGAAAGGGTGGGGGTCACAGGAATGTTCGTGTATAAGTTGGTGATGTCAACGGACATAAGGGAGAGGTGCTCATCAGTGTGGATGGAAGAAAGGGACTCAGTAAGGGTTAGGGAATTGCGTACATTGTAAGTATTAGGGAGGATTTTCAGGTTAAAGAGGAAGGTAGAAAGGGATTTGGCAACGAGGTGGGCAGGAGCTGGGGAATAGTTAACGACGGGGCATATAGGCATGTTAATAGTTAATTACTTTTCCTAGCTGACTAGACTTAAAGCTCTCTTTTTCATCCTCTACTTTCTGTTCTTACATACACGATTATTATCTTACCTCGAAGTAGCATGGAACTGTACCGAAAGAAAAAATTTGATATGTTTTTACCAATAACTCAAGCAATACAACCCTTTTTTTCATGCGCTTCTAGGTAGGGGCTATGATCATTTTTCAATCAGGAGAATGGTGACATCTAATGTGCAATTGTGCAAAATCGGCCTGGTTCTATTTACACGACGGTCTAAATTACACGGGTCTCTGTTAATATTATATTTTGTAGTCTTTGTACAAGTACACGCTATCTGGCCAAAAGTAATCGGACACTTTCGATTTTAGACGTTTTGTCGAGTATCTAGAAAAATCCTTGACGAATTATCATGAAATTTCAGGTGTGTAAAGAGGATGTTACACCTCATATATGCCAGCGAATGTTTTCTCCCGAAGGCAAATAGGGGACCAGCAAAGAAGTGAACCAAAAAAATAATATTTGGAATCATCCTGTAAAAAATAATGCTTGAAATGCATTGTAGCTGCAGCATATGGTTAAGAAACTTGTTTTACTTTTCTGTGTTCATTTGTATGAGAATAGCACGTAAACATTTCGACCTTATTAAAGAAACCTTTATTTCTCCATGAACATACGTGCTATTATCATACAAATGAACACAGAAGAGTAAAACAAGCCTCTTAAGCATATAATACAGCTACAATGCATTACAAGCATTATTTTTTACAGGGTGATTCCAAACATTATTTTTTTGTTTCACTTCTTTGTCGGTCCCCTATTTGCCATCGGAAGAAAACCTTTGCTGGCATATATGAGGTGTAACATCCTCTTTACACACCTGAAATTTCATGATAATTCGTCAAGGATTTTTCTAGATACTCAACAAAACGTCTAAAATCGAAAGTGTCCGATTACTTTTGGCCAGATAGTGTGTACTTGTACAAAGACTACAAAATATATTTTGTTATTCAATAAAACCACCATCTGCCGTAATGACAGTCTCCATACGCTGTCGGAACCGCTGGGAGGCAGCATTGAGGTGGGTCTTCTGGATTTCTGCCATTGCCTCCACAATAACTGGCCTGAGAGCTTCAACGATGTTGCGTGGATACATGTTTTACTCCCTCTCAACGACGCTGCACACGTAATAAACCAAAGGATTGAGATCAGGGGCTGGGAAGAAACTGGCCATGAAGATTCCTCCGGATCTTCAGCTTGTTGGAGAGGCGTTTGGTCCTGTTCAGTCGATTTTTCTTGGTTGTCTCCGTAACACATACGACTTGTAACGGTATTCTTCTTGCACATCAAGTCATATGATTGCCTCAGTAATCTGCAGCCCCCTCCGAGTGCCCTTATGGGCTTCCCAGGGTCCACATCGATTGCAGTTTGGACAGAACGGATGAATTCTGGCGTCCTGATAAGGTCCGAGCGCCGACTATGTCGTTTCCTCTATGAAACGGTTGGCACATCACCACTAGCAGCGTCCAGTTCTCCCCGAACTTTGAACACTAAAGAACGGGCGACTTTCAGGAATGCAGCAATCTCAGAGTCGGAGTGATCTGCAGCCAAGGAGACGATGATAGTATTTCGCTTCATTTGCTGGGTTATCTTTAGATCCGCCATGTTTATCTGCCTCGTTTCGGAATTGTTAAATAGTATGATGTATAGATTATTACGTCATACTCATGTGTTCTCAAATACCTGTCGCACCCTGTACATAAACTTCGTTAACATCAGCTTTTTTTTCTTTCATCACCTAGCAATGATACCAATAGGAACTTAACAAATTACAAAAAATTGTTGACATGACACAACTCTAAGTGGTTTAAAATATACAATGCTTATTGCCTTCTCGGTTGCAATCAAACAACTATCCAGAAATATCCACTTTCGTTTAATTGTAATCACAACTTATAGTCGATCACGGTAGCCACTTTGTTTCGAATGGGGCTGGTACCGCAGATCGCATTGTGACGGACATAAAGGAGCTTAAAGCTAGGCTAAGAGTGCATAGAGCCGAGTATTTCGTTCATCATCGTTTGTTGAATCAACAAATATTTCAACCTATGGAATTTACTTTACAGAAATTATCCCGGAAAAGGGGATATTGTTTATAACTGTCTTCTTTTGAGAAAGGTAAGTAAAGCATATTATGTCTGGAATTTAGTTTGGGAACACTAAAGTTTAGAGTTAAGAAATCTAGGTGAGTAATTTATGTTGCGGTAAAATTTAAATAGATAGCACAGATCAAATACAACATTTCTATTGATCATTGTATCACTATTAAAAATATATCGTAAATAAGAGTTTGATATATAAAAGTTAAAATTAAAAAATGTAGGGTGGAAACACGAAGCAGAGAGCATAAAAAATTACGTGAACAGAGTAAATTTAAGGAATTTAAAAAATCGTTTTGCTAGATACTTTTTAAAGAGTATTCCCATAAAGATAATTTGTTTCATGTTTTGCGATCATCCTTGGGAACTGTTTCTTTCTCTCACTAGGGCAGCAACACTTGTACCCGTGATCGACAATAATCTAATCTCAATCAGTGAGGTTCACATAACATCAGCATTAATAAATTCTTCTTCATAGAATTACCACTCAAATTCTTCTTTAGCACATCTGCTTTCAGTTCTTCTGAATTTCAAAGAATAGTTTTAATTTCTCCTTTCTCCACTACATCTTTCACAAAGTGATATCACCTGTAATTATTCTTATTGGGCCTTATGATTTTTAAAATTATGACCCAGTCAATTACCGACTGACTGTCTGTGAAGATTATAATTGGACTTTTTACTATATCCAAATAGTCAGGTTCGTCCAGTTTTTGTATAAACAATTTAAATTCGCACATCTTGTCAGAATCACTTATAAGATCTGCCCGCATAGTTGACATCGCGACAATCTTTTGTTTGTTGACTTTCCAGCACCAAATATCCGCCAAATTTATTAGCGTCCTTCATTGCATTCCAGCTTGCATCTGTTTGCACATTTATTTTCCACTGTCTTTGTGAATATGTCAATGTCAAATTTATTATTCCTTTAAGATAACACTGTTCCCTCTTTATGCCTTCTGAGGAATTTGTCGCGGATATTGAGCTAGCTGACTCACTGTGTAGGCTAGATCAGGTCAGGAACATGTTACAAGATATCCCACACAGCCAAGCATGCTTACTTACTTTTCAAACCCGCTTATCCGTTAGGTTCACGGGGGCAGCAGCCCTATGGAGGAACTCCAGCGATCGCGATCTTCCGCCATCAGGTGCATGTCCTCCCTGGTAAAACCCAAGCGACTCGAACCCAGATTCTCCATATAGTCTAGCCACCTGGTTCTAGGTAGACCCCTTGGTCTCTTACCCACTGGCTTAGAAAATAAAACTGCCTAGGAAGACCAGTTTGTGGCTTCCTTATCACATGGCCATACAGCGCAACTGAGATCTCTCAATGCGGAGAAATAGAGGCTCAACACCTAAAGACTAACTTACTGTGCTGCTGTGCACTCTATATAGTAGGGTGACATCTGTCACACCTCTCAAAAATCTCATTTAGGCCGCTTGTACCCAAGCCTCATGATCTTAGGGGAGAATGGGGACAAAGATAGATTTGAAGACTGAGAGCTTGGTTTTGTTACCCAGCTCGCGTTTCTTTATCACCGATCGCCACAGTTCACATCTGACACAGCTTGTTACACGGATTCGAGCATCCAATTCTTTCTCCTGCTGTCCATCACTCCTGAATGCAATCCCGAGATATTTGAATTTCTCCGCCAGTCTCAATTAGGGTCCTCTAAAATGGAGAGCACACTGAGACGGCTGTTTTGAAAGGACCAGAACCTCACTTATAGCCTCATCCCAGCTTCTTCACATTTGGCTGCAAACAAGTCTAGTGCATGCTGAAGGTTCTTGAGAGAAAACCCAAGGAGGACAAGGTCAGCAAAGAGCAACCCCTCCACGATGCAGTCGCCCACACAAACACGCTCATCACCTCGGCTGCTGCTGTCTATCCAGTCCATAACGATAATGAACAAGAGGGGCGACAGTACGCACCCTTGGCGGAGTCCAACACCCATGGAAACGGTCTTGACTTAATGCCATTTATCCGGACACATATTATCATTAATTTTACGTTATATTGATTCAAGGCACTTCATTCGAAGCTGTTTGATATATTACTTGCCATATTTTAGCATTTAAAGTTCCAATAAACCATAATGGTTACATTGAACCAGGTGCCTTTGAACCTATTTCGACTATCAATGATTTTACGTTACATTCATTCATGACACATCATCCCAATTTGTTTGATATATTACATGCCATATCTTATTATTGAAAATATTTGAGGGTGTCTTGAGGGCACCATTAGAGCACGTGCCATTGTTTCGATTTGAACCATTTACAAAATGGTTCAGTCCTGGAACCATATTTTATAATTGGCGAAAATAGTAATCTATATCCGCTTCTATCTCATCATTACGATTTGTTTGATATATTTCTTTATATATGTTCCCATTGAAAATTGCTAGGCGGGAAAATTTAGGTACCATTTGTGCACGTGCCAATGAACCGATTTAGATAATATTTTGATTTTGTCGTGCCATGAACGATATTCAACAACTGACGAAAATAGATTTTGATCAACTGCCTCGGAGGAGTTTAAGTTACGGACGGACAGACAGACAGACAGACGTTTCCCCACAGTGATAGCATAAAGCACCTTTCGGTACTTAATAATGGCTCTACAAAAATACTAAGATGAATCCAGCAGATGACGTGTCAATAGGTCAAGATATCGAGTCATTCCTGAATAACAGATGGTAGAAGTACGGGCCTTTAGATGTTGTCAAATGGATGATTCCTCCTCAGCCACTGCTACTGCCTCTAACAGACGATGATAAAGAGGTCAAATACAAACTTCTGTCTGCCGCGACAATGTGGGAAAAAGAGGCCATCGAGAAGCTTATGAATCGATACTCTTCTTGGTTCGAGCTGCAGAATATTGTTGCTCGAATACTGCTATACAAGGAGGCACTCAAGAGGTGCGTCAATGATCCTAAGTCCAAGACGCCTAAGATAGCCAGACCGACTCCTCTCTCTCCATCTCATTTGCAAGCAGCAGAAATCGCCTTTTTCGAGTATCTTCAAGAACGTTATTTTCGAGACAAAATGAAGGCACTAGCTGGAGGAGGTGGAAAAAAAGAAAAGCTCTCTGAAGAAACTTAACCCTTTATTAATCGATGGGCTACTGTGTGTTGGCGGACGACTACAAAGAACCAATTTGCCGTTAACCATGAAGAACCAAGTTTTTGTCCCACGAGGCCATGTGGCCCGTTTGACTGTTGAAGTAGCTCACGCTGCCACTGGCCATTCATTTGTTCGAGGCGTCCTGTCTAAATGCATAAAATTTAAGAAGATGCATGGAAAAATGGCCGATCAAATGATGGGCTATTTACCAGATGACCGACTAAAGACTGGTCATCCCTTTTACTTTCGTGGGCTTTGATTGCTTCGGTCTCTTTTTCGTCATGCAAGGGCGAAATCAAGTTAAACATTCTGGTCTCATCTTCACGTGCCTTACCATAAGGGTTGTCCACTTTGAAGTGCTCCATTCGCTCAAGACTGATAGCTTTCTTCTAGGAATTAGAAGATTTATTGCACGTCGAGGTCAAGTCAAAGAAATTTGTTGTGACAATGGGAAGAATTTCGTGGGTGGACAGAATGAACTGAAGGAAGGAACGGAGAGATGGAATGACAAAGCCATTCAGCAGAGCCTGCTTCAGAAAGAAATCAAATGGGTGTTTAGCATGCCAACCGCCTCTCATCAAGGAGGAATATGGGAACGCATAATCCGTTCTATAAGAAGAATTTTTACTTCGATTTTGGGTCAACAGAAGAATTTTTACTTCGCTGAAAGACGAGAGCCTCCACACCCTTTTGTGAGATCGAAGTGATTCTCAACGGGAGACCGCTAACCACGCCATCTACCGACCATAGACACGAGAATCCTCTCACACCTAATCTCTTGCTGATGAAAGAAGAAATGGTATTGCCGCAAGATGTGTTCGTACCCGAGGACGAATATTGTAAGCGACGCTGGCGACAAGTTCAATATTTCGCCAACATTTTTTGGAGAAGATGGACAGCCGAATGTTTGCGCCTTTTGCAAAAACGAAAAGAATTAATCAAGGAGAAGTTAAATTCCTAGAAAGGCGATTTGGTCATCATTATGAATCAACTTACGCCGCGTAACCAATGGCCAATGGGAGTGATCTAAAAGGTCTTTGGCGACATGGAAGGATTGGTATGCCTAGAGAAAGTTTGAACAATGCAAATAATATACCACACACCGATACACAAATTATGTCATCCTGAAATGGACTAACGCGTTAGTTTGTGTATTTTGTGTTCAGTTTTTCATGTATTATGTTAATTTTAAGAAATTTATGATTTTTATTAAAGTTAGGATAAAATTTTAATGTCAAGAGTTTAAAGTAGAGGGCTCTACTTTGCTCACCGTGTGTCGAGTCCTCGAGGCGAATGTCTCTTTATTGTTAAGGTGATTTTTGTTAAGAAATAGGCACTTTTAGTCGAACGATACCATGACAAAGTGGGCAAATATTGTTTCAGTAATTATTTTAGAAATTGTTAAGAAATAAGATTAATTTTGTTATTTTCTGGGTTGCAGAAAATCGTACAAATTAATTCAGATGTATCTCATAGAATCGTTAAATTTCATCAGTTATATACCGAATGTAAATATTCATCATTAATTAAAAGATTAAATCAAACTTTCACCAGTAATAACGCCCGTTGTTGTATTTGAATCATATGCATTTCACACAAGAAATCCCCACTTTAAATGTGATCATTTTGGCGGTCACAAAAAGCGTGACAGAGCATAATTTTTTCATTTTAAATTGTAATATTAAACGCAGGCTGCCTTTTTTTTTTAAATCCTATTTAATGAGATGTACCAAAGAATTTCTATTCTATTGAGAGGCAGCAAGGAATTCCTATTTAATTTTTTACTTTTCAGTACACTTTTTAAAAATTAGTTTTAATATTTTCTAAGTTATTCTTTTTAATCTAGGATTTGCAAACTATCTTTACTCCCTACTTTTGCTACAAATATGTATGTATGATAAAAACTGAATTCTATTAGCGACCCATTCCTTATCCCCAGCATGAAAAATTTAATAAAAATCTGCCTAAATCAAATTCTGAAAATTTTATATTCTCACCAAAAATATATCAATGTTCCATATTTGAATAATTAATTTTTTACTGATTATTTTTGAAACAATAAAAAATTTTTTTTAACCATCTCAGAAAATGGTAAAAATTTTAAAATTAAAAATAATGCAAGAGCATTTAAAGAATTTGCAAAAAATATTAATTAAATAATTCTGAAATAAAATATGAAAACTAAATATAAAAAAATTATAAAAAGGAAAACAAAATTTAAAACAATAAATTGAATGATAGAAAGAGAAAATAAAACTTTACAATTAAAAAAATTCTTTTTAAAAAATATAAAAAATAGTAAAAAAGAGCTTATATCCAAAAATATCTGATAATTCAACCTCTACAGTGGCTTTTTAAAAAAAATGATTTCTATGTAATCTCTCTACATGTAAAATTAAGCAAAATCTCACCAACAGTATAACAACTACAGGATGTTTCATATTAGCATCGCGGGGCTGGCGAGCGAGCGAGCGATCTCTCATCAATGAGCGATCTCCCGTCATCGAGTCGCTCAATCGTCACGAGTAGTCGCCTCACCTTTTCACATTGCTCAACATATCGCTCGCCTCCTTGCGCAGGAAAATGCGCAGTGGTTGAAATCACAATGGCGGCCCTGGATGAAATACTGTGATTGGTTCTTTTCACCCGATACTAGTGAGGCGATGTGACAAAAGTTCAACCAGTTAAACTTTCGTCACTCGCTTGCTCGCGTGTATGTGAATGGATACATCGCGCCAAAAAATCGATCGCGTGACGTCAAAAAATGTCGATCGGTCGGTCGCTCGCTGCAGAGATGTTCAATGTGAAACAGCCTTAAAGCTATAGTGGTCTCAACTATAGCGGATGGGCGGGGTTTTGCGCAAAGCATGTCATGCGTGACGTCACATGCATACCATATCTATAGATACCGTTTGCTCTGCTGTAATAGCTGTTTTGCAATAACCTCACCATTTTGTTTAGTTTGTTGGTTACAATCATCAAAGCATTAAACTCATTTATAGCTAATCAAAGGTATCGTTCTTAAGGTCTTGTTTTTATGAGAAGGTTTACATCATATCACGTATCTACTGATATCTCTAAAAATTCCTGGCCAGAAATACTTCTCCTTAATCTCACAAGATGGCCACTGAGGCTTATCATACAGGGTGATCCAGGCAATTCACTACTATTTTATTGAGTGATAACACAAATATTATACATAATACAGCAAAGTGGTGTTTCTTATTGAAAAGCGCGTACTCCAAAGTTTGTTTACAACAACTGGCAACAGTGAACATGACTTTATGCCAAGTTGGCATCACATTCTACCATGCACCACCTTTAACAAAGGAGCAGAAAATATGGATTTTTGAGTGTTATATTGAAACGAAATCACTCGATACTGTGCACCGACAATTTAAAATTCAAATCTGCTTATATACCTTACAATAAATCAATTTTGCAATATGTGAAACAATTTCGCAAGAAAGGAAACTTTGAAGGCGAGCAGCGAGGACATCAAATGCGGCGTATTCGCACACAGGAAGCAATTGAAGATCTTTGAGCCTAAGTGGAAGAATCTCCAAAAAGTGGGTTTGTTGAGCGTTAAGTGTCTTGGAGAATGTTAAGAAACGATCTGTACATATTATCATACAAAATTCACATTCTGCAGAAACTTACAGCAGAAGCCCAAAGAAATCGAGACGAGTTCTGCCAGCAGTTGGAAGCTTTTTTGAATGATAGCGAACATGTGTTGGACCATGTGTGCTCTTCAGATGAGGCGTATTTTCATCTGTCGGGTTATGTCAACAAAACAATGTCTGATTTTGGGCAAGAGGAAACCCGCATAGAAACTGGACTCCATCCAACGAAAGTGCTTGTGTGGTATGCGATTTCCACTGAAGGTCTCATTGGCCCATGAGTGGTGGACATATTAAACATATGCAGTATTTGGAAACAAACTTTGTAGTACGCGCTTTTCAATGAAAAACACCACTTCGCTGTATTATATATAGTACATGTGTTATTACTCAATAATATAGTGGTAAATTGCCTGGATCACCCTGAAATATTCTAATAGGTGATAAGGAGAATATTGGGAGTCACTAGTCTTTTGCTTATTTCTTCTTTTTTAAAAAGCAACCCATCCCTTGACATGAAGTTTGCTGTAACTTTTTACTCTCTTTTATGAAACTATCCTGTTCAGCTGTCTTTTGTATTTCTTTTAACCATTTCTCATCAACTGTTTTGATGATGGCTAAATTACTTTTATTAAGTATAACTTACTTATCTAACATTTGTTTTCCCAATGCTTGTTCTAGGGAGTCAAAGTTATTAGCTTTCAATTATTTCTTAATACCAATATTGATAAGCCTATCCGACTGTCCTCATTCCACCCTTTTATGATATGAAAGGTTTTCCTACCATTTTCACAACAAATAAAGGAGAATCTGAAAAGTGGTACAGAAACAAGAAAGAATTTATTGCCTAACCCGTTTCAAAAATCTTTGTAATCGGAGGCTGTCTTGTTCCAAATTCAAAGCTGAGAAGCCTATCACTTTTATAACATTAGAAGTGGGACCTTATCTTATCTGGTACAGAGGGTAGATTATCGCAAGCGATAATCTGCGGCACCTACTCCTACGAGGGAGTTTTGCGCCATCCCATTAAATAACGACTGCTACGAGATGACAGTAGCAGTCGGGACCGACGGCTTAACGTGCCCTCCGAAGCACGGGAGGTTTCATGATGGAAGAGCTGCTGGGGATAAACGAACCAGAGGCTGTCACCAACCGCTGGAAAACCAGCTATGGTCAATCGGCAAATGGGTCAGACCAAAGTCCCCCAACAGCCGCGCCCTAAATAGCTGTCCCGCCAGCGGTGGCCCTCAAGCCCAGGCCGTCACCCAACCAGCAGCTGGCCGCGCCTGAAGTTGCTGAACTCCATCGATTGGCAAGCCAACCGACGAGACAACCAGGCCACGGCCACCCCCAGAAGTGGGACCTAGTCGAGGACTTCTTGAAGCGCCGACCGATTGTAGAACTCTCTGGTTTTCTGTTGGTCTTCTAGCCCAATCAAATAGTCTATGATACCAGTTCTTTCAAATGACGTCTGGCCATTCAGGAGAAGTATATCGCTGCATTGTAGGTGTCTCCTAATCTCCATTTCCTCTTTCATCAAGATCTTGCCTCTGTCGCAAGCCTTCCATAGGATCTCCATGTAGTCTTCAATGTTTAGCATACAATGTCCTCTTTTGATAAGGAGGTCCCCGTAGGCTGATTTGCCATCTCCGTTTCTCCACGACCTGTGGTGCTTCTTGAATCTTTCCTGAAACAAGCTGGAGGAACATAACAATTAGACCGCCTGACAGTCCGGACAGTTGTCCTGTAAACATCTGCATGTTGGAAGGGATCGGACTTGTCGTCACTTAGGGATGCGTTTTCCGTGCAAAAGAACACATTTAGGTTCTATCTTTGGAAGCGTCTTAATATGTGTTATATATTCCTTGAACAAGGGATTGTAATTGCGTTCTGCACACACAACAACTACTGTTTGGCTTGAATCCGGCCAAGCAGAGCAATGATATTGACGTGTAAAGGGGCAGCATATACAGACTATGATGCCCAAACTGTGAAGAT
The DNA here is from genome assembly GCA_023313115.1 of Rhysida immarginata. Taxonomy (NCBI): domain Eukaryota; kingdom Metazoa; phylum Arthropoda; class Chilopoda; order Scolopendromorpha; family Scolopendridae; genus Rhysida; species Rhysida immarginata. The sequence continues at coordinate 38,143 of JAHWFO010008481.1, forward strand.
ATCTACATCGGATCCACGTCCCGGTCCTTCTACGAGACGTTCCGTGGCATAGCAGGGCATGGGTCACCCGAGAAGGTAAATCAGCCTTCGCCGACCAATTTATCGCAGCTAAATATCGGATGGTCGTTATAGATGCTTGCATGGATATCTTATGGAGAGGAAAGACAAGGACAAACTATTAATCCTAGAGGAAACTGAGATCAGGAGACAACAATGTTCGAACTATACCCCCCTCCTCAACAATCAATCGTTCGAGAGGGACGGCTTAATAGATTTTATCATTGCATTGGAGGACTGGAAGTGCTCTACATTAGGGTGGCGTTTTAGATGAGCTTTCTATCAGGTCCACCAGACATGGGAATATATAAAGAACACCGTCTACCAGTTAAGCTTTGTAACATTGTTCGCCTCCGAATATGACGTAAAATCGAAACGCATCTGGCAATAAATAAATTGTTTCCATATCACGTTGGATGTTTCCTATTGCTCGTTAATACACATGATAGCTTCATTATACAGTCATAGAGCAGTTATATTCGCAGAAAATTCCTCTGGACAAAGTCTGAAATATCAAGAATTTCTAACATTAAAATCGCATTATTTAACAGAAGTGAAATTTACGATGATTGAAAGCGTGTATCGTTAATTTGCGTGATGATTCAGTTGCAATTCCCAGTCTAAAACTTGATTTTATGTGATGAGAATATCATATCACAATTCTGCTATGATTGGGAAAAGTTGAAATTGTCAGTTTTGTTCGCATATATCAGATCCTAAACCATTGCGAGTCGTGGTTACAGGTTTAATATGGCATACAAATCTCTGACAATGGGATCTGCACAATAGTAATGACTATATTGAGAGACTGTAGAGGTTTCATACAGGCATCTCTTTCGTATCGCGAAAATTCATCATAATACGGTGACTGGACTGTCTATGAAAATAATATTTAAAAAAAACTTTATTATTAGTGAAATGTTATAAATGAAATGCAAATTATTTCCGAAAACAATTAATATTCATAATTTATAATTACTTATGTTAAGAATAATTCATTTACCAAATGAAATTACCTGCTCTCACACATCCTTTAGACAAACAGATAGAGTTATTAGATCCTTTTATAGTTTCATAATTTCTTTCTGCATTTATACCTAAAATATTAGAAAATGCGTTTTTTAAATGATCATAAGACATGTTTATGGAAAAAAACAGAAATAATTCTAACTAAGTGTCATCCCAGTTTGAATCCAGCTTGTAGGGAGAGGCCGTGGCCTGGTGGGCTTTCACTGAACACACAACTTCAGGGAAGTTAAGCAACATCAGGCACAGCTAGTCACTAGATGGGCGACCATCAGTGAGACACCATCTTCACTCCCCTGGCTGCTGCAACCATCATACAGCAGTTGTTAATCCAGGTCCATTCAGGGGCCCAACTCGTCGGCCACTGGTCATACAGGTCCTGGATGGACGTATTGGATTACAGTTAATAAATAAAAATTAAAATAAAGAATAAATAAAAATATTTTCTATAGAAATGATATACGTATATTCAGGCAATCAATGAATTTATTTTTACCTTATACTTAGAGCATTAAGTCCCCTTTTAGTTTATAACTTTTGTAATCATTAAATAAAGAAATATTACAAAAAAATTTTATTGCTTAACTGGAGGAAAATTAAAAAAGTATACGTGTGATTTACCGAAACTGGATGAAAATTGACTAATAAAAACAATAAGTTTAATACGGAATTTATAACGAATGTACAGCATATTACGAAAACCTTTTCACTTGTTAGGCAGGAGTTGAGCTGACCTGAATTGATCAGTAATAACATCTGGTAGTTTGAACGAATATTAAAGAAGTTTTAAATGGACTTGGGGTCAGAGTGGAAATGTACAGTCGTGATGTACACCCCCACATTCGTCACGTTCGTCTGGTCACACCCTGTAGAATGCTCGTGGCAGTATGCATATTAAAGACATGACTCATCAGGTGTTACTGTAACGGCCAGTTTTGGCGTTACAATTCTGTCTTTCTCCTTTCCCCCCCCCCCCTTCCTTTTTTTGGTCTCGTGCTATTATCTTGACCGAGAGTTAAGACAGACATGACGAAATTGTTTTGTGTAAATTAATTGTCGACGTGAATTATAGATGGTCCTTCTGTTGCGAAGAAATGTAAACAATGGTCGAAATCAACAATGTTTCGCCAACAAATGAGTTTTATTGTACGAGCTTCGGGTCGTTAAAAAAAGGAAATGATAGATATAAGAAAAAGTGAAGAGTAGAACGACGGCGGCCATCAGACTAGACAGTAAGGATGGAAGCGACTACGATGGAAGCGACTCGGAACTCGGAGTTGGTCTTCCTACCAATTCGTTTCTGCTCCAAGGTCTTAAAGAAAACTTACCTACATTGTATACAGCAATCGACGTAGTGGATAAAAATCCGACGTTGATATTGATGTTTAAGAAGAGAAATCGTTATGAAGATAAGAATGACCTATTTAACTTCGATCACGAAAGAATGTGACAGAAAACAAGGCGTTCTGGTATTATGCATAGTATTTGGGCCATGTGGTCTAAAATCTGTCCTTTTTTGATTGTTTTTTTTTTTTTTTGCTTGTTCCTATTTCCACGCAGATTAATCGCAAATTGTAACGGCGGACATAGTTCCTTTTCCATGGGATACAACGCAGAGTTTCTCCACGCCGAAGATGTGTTATTCCCGTAGAGAAATCACGCATCTTAAGAAGAGGGTGATGATGACCAAGAATGTGTTGGTTCCGTAAGATTTGGCCCTAAGGCTTTAGCGCAGTAAGAATCCCACTAACACCCCCAAATCCGTTTGTCTTTTGCGGTTTTGAGTTTCCCCCTTCCTCTGTCCCGTTATTATTAGCCTAGTGTTAGTTTCCCTACCTTCCCTTGCTGTTGCTTAATTCTGCCATGAATGTTTAAGATAGAACAATAAGACGACTATGATTCATCATCACGACTTGTTTAACGTTATAACTAGTAAAAATAACAATTGCTGAAAAGAAAAACAATAAGAAGATTAAAAGGAGAAAATATAACAAAGAAATGGATGTAAAAGGATGATTCTATTTAAATAACTAAATACTCACCAGTGACTTTGTGTAGACGTCTTGTCGGAATCTAAGATGACGATACGCGAATTAAGACATATTGAGAACGACGAAAGTGACACTTAAAACTAAAAGAAGAATTTTGTGTTTAATTTGTTGATGCTTACCTGGGATGATCTCGCGAGTCTGTTAAACTTTGAACTGCTATTTGCTAAGTTGAATGAATTATTTAGAAATGAATTTAATAAAAAAATATTTTTTTCTTTCTGCACGCCCGGCGGCGAAAAAAAGGAAAAAATAACGACTCACTGGTGTAGAGACATAGAAATAATAGTGGCTTATTTTGAAGAAAGATTTCTCAAGACAATTGTAAATTTCAATAGTAAACGAAATTTCGCAATAAAGCCCCGGTTATTTTGTCAGACATAGTTGTCTATAAGTAAATCCTAATTTATTCTCAAACACGACAAACCAATCGTCTATGTTAATTTTGTTCTTTTCCTTTATCCTTTGAAAGCTTAAGGAGAAGATAAGTATTAGAGTTTATTAATATTTTGAATAGTATAAACATTTCTTCTTATTAACGATTTTGTTGTTTTTATTCCCTGTTTAGGAAGAGCTCTGTACGGGGGAGCGTTCAATCAATCAAGAAGGAGAACCTCACGTATTTTTGCCCGTTACATTACAACAGTGACACCACCAGTCAGCATGCCAAAGGTCCGAGAATTATCCGACTTTAAAAGATTAATGATTGTCAGGCGCTCCATTAGCGGGTAGTCACTTTGCAAAATCAGTGCTTCAACTGGGCACCCTTGCTCCTCTCTGCATGATGTTGTGCACGAATACGAACAAATAGTTGCAATAATGAGAGCAAAATGTTCTGGGTAAAATTAGCCTTGTTGCTGAGAGACAAACATGCTCTGCCTCGGATGGTGTTGAGGCATCACAAAGACACCCGGCAGCTTAACACTGCTGCCTTTGTAGGGGACCCAGACACTTAGTCAGCAGATGAAGCTCATAAGGTCACACAGTGCATCGTTCCTTACATGAGATTGGCTTCTGTGGGAGAGCTAGAAAGTGGAAGCCATGTGCTGCAAAAGTGAATGCTGTTTCTCATCTACAATTGTGTACCAAGTGTCATCAGCGGACTAGTGATGATTAGCAAAGGTCATATGGAGCGACGAAAGAAGTTTCACTCCCCAACAATCTCACGATCGTGTGTCGGTCTGGAGATGGCCAAACGAGAAATACGATTTTACAGTGCCTCATTCCCAAAGTAAAGGATTCTGGCAGTGGGATTATTGTGTGGGCTACATTCTGTACAGCAGCTGCAGGACCTATCACCAGTTTTGATATACAGCTGAATGCCTCACGATATCAAGATATTTTCGAAATGCACTTTCCTGGAGCGATGGTGGACTTTTATGGCATCTCATCGGACTGCTTCTTCCAACAGGACAATGCCCCATATCACACCGCTCGTTCAACACAGGCATGGTTCACCCATGTGGACATCTGGGTTTGCCGTGGCTTGCACAGTCTAGCGAATCCAGAGTTTAACCAAATCAAAGCATTGTATTATGTCCCGGAGTGTTGTGTACAGATGCATATATCCCCAGTCACAAGTTGTGATTAGTGGCTGAACTATTCGACGAATGAATGGCACCGTATCAGACAAGCTAGTGTAAACAACTTGTGGACAAAAGTTGTCCACATGCACTGTTAATGACAATGTATTCCATAGAGATCACCTGGAGTGGGGTGTCCAGATACTTTTGACAGTGCATAGCCTATCTTTGATATTCTACAATGTTAAGAATGGAATGTCGAATTTTACTTTCCAACCCAATTGTACACCAACTTTCAGTACGAACATATTAAAGAATTTATTCGTTTTTCATTTTAATTTGGTTTCAGTGTGTTGGCTGTGACCGACTTTCCTTTATTAGTTCTTCGAATTTTGGTTTCCCTTCTCCTTTGCCATCTCTGTGGAACAGAATTGTGATGGGGGTGCGCTATTACAGTACCTACAAGTGAAAAAAAGGAATGGGTGGATGGAATAAAGGAATGCAGCGGGTGTAGGGGAGGTATAATAAGGCTATAGATACGACGTAGGCATGATCCCGAACCAAGGAAGCAAAAGTTTGCACGCTGTATTCTTTGTCATCCACAATAGCAGCAAAATCAGAACTTAAGTCCCAGGCATTAGTCTCAGGAAATCTGTTAATAATCTTTCTTTTATAATTGTTTGCTACGGAAAATACTTTAGGATAAGAAATATTGCCTGCCTGAGCTATGAAAGATGACAGTAACATCTCAAGTGCTTGTCTACTGAGTTGATGTGGGAGTAGCAAAATTATGGTCTTGAAGTGCTTCGAGGAAGAGGTTTGTACAGGCAAGCGACAGAAGTGTGAGCCCCTCTTCAATATCATCTGAAGTACTTGTAAAGATCCCTCCCAGCCACATCGAGCTGCCCACCAAAGCGAGCTGAGACTTCCACATTGTCTCAATTTTGTGTATTGCATCTGGGGCTATGGAGTGACCTCATCCCTTAGTGATATTCCCAAAGACTTATAGAGGTGCAGCGAGGAGCCGTACCAGTAGGAGCAATACTCCATTATAGTCCTATGGTTGTTGAATACTTTTTTCCGAGGAGGACTTGGCTGAGTGTATCTGGAATAATACAAGGTAGGTCTCCCTTGCTCTTTATTTCGCTCTTGTTGCCCCTCTAAGTTCTCATGTCTGCAGTGTGTAAATTAATTTTATTCTCTTCATTTTGTTTATTGCAGTGCTGCTTGTATAACTAATTAATCAAATTACCCTAGTCTGTTAGCTTTATTGCGTTATATACTTGCTATTATTCAGATACTACCATAAATCTTGAATACAGGCCCAGGCATCTACTGTATTTGTCTTAATGATCTGTACCGCCCTGGTGATCAATCAAGACCCTGTGCATATTTGAGACCCGGCATCAAGGGTTATTCCCAATAAAAGTGTGTCTAGGAAAACGATTTCGTAAAATTCCCTGACCTTTCTCGGTTTATCACGTAATTTTCCCCGATTACCAGCACAAAAAAAAATCTGTTTAGATAGAATATTATTGACATTTTTCTCGCATTTTTCTTACAATTTTCGTTCCAATTTCGCATTTTTTTCTCATTTTGTAAAATTCTCTGACTTTTCCATTTCTCTAGACACCATGCAATAAATCCGGTACTTAAAGTAAAATAAATGAAGTAACAAAAAACTAACCTGAATGGAGAGGGATAACAACCGATAACGACGAGCTTCGAGTCCAAATGATTACATTACCTATGAGAAGTTTGTAATGAGACCTATCAATGAGAATTTTTTTACATGCAGAAGGCATACATATGGAAAGACGTTTAATGATCTGAAAGTGAGGAAAAACGCTGGAATTTATATCGATGACCCGAAAAAGACCCGGCGTTTGTTTGAGACCCGGCATATATTTGATACCCAGCATTAATCTATTTTTGACACCCCACCCGGCTTTTATTCGAGACCAGCGTGTATTTGAATACCCGGACTGTAGTCAAGATTTTACAGTATTTGTACCTGACTATGCTTTTAAGATGATAGTAACTTTTTTTCAATAAAAAATTCTTTTATCATAAAGAATCTACCTGTTCATGTTTCAATATGCCCACATGCATTTCCACTGCGTTTATCTTAATTTTTACATGATAAGGTATATTTCAATAGAAGATTTTATTTTGCTGGTAGCAGAGCGTGGTTGAGATAGGGAACTCTAGCAGGCCGTTCCACTCCAATTTTTTTGCTGTTTATTGTGCAGTGAGATTATAGTCTTTTGGTGGGTGTTAAGCTGATATTCCACCATAAAATTACAAGTGAGCTGGCAGCAAATGCTTAGATAAACTAGAGTTTTTCAGTGGGCTTTAGTGCATCACTCATGTTTTTGGAATTAATTTTTTGGGCAATAGTTAAGGTTTTATTATAGTGGATTTGCTAAAACTATTAAGTGTTTTGTGTATTAAAGGATGTTGGTGTAGCTGATTAGCCTTAGTTAATTTGTTGGTGGTGTTTCAATTTAGATAAAGGAAAAAAAAATTCTTTCTTCTTAAAGGGTTACTATTTCTACATTGCTACTTGGTAATTTTTCTTTCCTTGTTGCTCTTGGAGTCTGCTGCTTTTGAGTCTTTGGAGTAAGGAGTAGATTTTGATAGAAGATATTATTTCGCAGCATTAAGGGACAAACTAAATTGTATATATTTGAAATCATTTGCAATGAGTTCTTTAAAATAATCGACAATCAGCTTATTAATGGCATAGAGAGAAAAAACTCTGGCACAGTAAGAGATATTTTAACACTTGTGGCATACATAAATTTAAAAAGGTATAAAAAATATTATGCTTGAACAAATCTTATGAGAACTTAGCAAGTCAATTCACTGGGTTTAATGAGGCATAAAAAGTGCAAATGTACATAGATGTCTTTCGGATAATATACAAAATCTCTGTGTGAGAAATCATCTATTTGTTTACTTCATGCAATGTGCTACGCCGAAAGTTATAACAGCAATAAATCTTCGGTCATTAAAGAGGCGAAACAAACTGAGAATAATAATAAAGGAGAGGCCTCAATGGAACAATCAAAAAAGTCAAAGAATAAGAAGAAGAATAGCAAATAAAGAGCCTGCAACAATTAACGCCAGTGTCATCCTCCTGGGTGCATGAAGAAACCTTTATAAATAACCTTTTTTCATGCAGTTTCATTAAGTAGAGGATTGCTAATCCTCAACGTCCATATTATATAGAGGATGGGCAATTAAAAAAAACGAATGGGGTCAAAGGTTTTATCTAGTGTTACCAAGCATTAAAACCATCACAGAGGGATTAAATTTAAAATGAGTTTAGTCTCCTTATAATGGCGAAAATCGTGAAATAATAAAAAAAAATTTAAATTAAAGTCACCAATCTTGAAGAAACTTGGGAGATGAAGGAATGTAGTCTATTGAAGGTTTGTTGATGGTAGAAGAAATAAAACCAGTCTATTGAGGATGTAGATGAAGTTCTTGTGCAGATGATGATGATAGGGGAAAACGATAATCTTGAAGTACAGATGAAATTTTGAATGGTTGATCCAAATTTTTGGGATAAATTTCATATAAAAACGTTTTCGAGAATTTTTTTCTCATCATCAGTTGATTAAATATTTGAATGCTGAAAAACAGTTGAAATGAGAATTTTAACAATTGATATAAAGGTGATGATGCTAACTTGATTGTAATTGTTGGTTATGATTGTTGGCTATTGTATATTCTGGTGATTGTTGTAAAAAGTAGTGTCCATTTATTGTATATTTCTATTGATGGTTTGGCTAAATTTTTGTTATTTGTAATGATATTTATTGTTTCTTTAATTAATCTTTTTTTATAATTTTCTTCTTTTCCAATGATTTTTGTGTTATTCCAATCTGGTGTGTGGTTTTCTTTGATACAGTGATTTACTAAATGGTTGTTTTTGTCTTTGTTGCGAAGTGCTCTTTCATGTTCTTTTAATCTTATTTCTGAATGAGACACTCTGATTGAGGCAAAAAATCCATAAATGCATCTACTTCAGAGTCAACCAAAAACTCACCATATTACTTAGATTTAGGTAGAGAAGTACATATTTCGCTGTCCTAAAATAAGTATGCTACTACGGCCTATAACCAGATTCTTATAGCACCCATTTACGAGGCTGTCTAAAGTAGGCCAGAGCAAACATAAACAGAGCTACTGTAATTTACAGTAATAATGCCATGGCATATTTATTTAAAAAGTTAAATAATCCCTGTTTGGCCTAACTATTGTTGCGGCATAACTGCCATTTTTTCCTAACACCATGACAACTTTGATTTCAGAAAACTGATATCGATTCGATGTGATGCAGTTGCATTCTATCTTGATGAAAATCAAACGAAATTAGCACATAATATACATTACAGTACCTTAATTTTCCTGTACATATAATGTACAGTTCATTATTTATTATATTTATTCACTTTTCATCGCCACTTTATCACATCGAAACAATGTTGAAGCTGCCCTTCATGGGTTGAAAAGTTACATTCGCATTTTTTTTTGGTGACGGGAAATTCAAATGAAAAGTCGTATAATGAAGTTCACATGAAATTAGCGTAAAATATACATAACAGAACTTTAATTACTCTGTATTTACAATGTATAGTTCATTATATAAGACATTAATTCACTTTTCCAATCACCATAAAAATACGAATGTAATTTTTCAACCCATGAAGGCCAACTTCAACATTATTTCGAATTGATAAAGTGGCATTCTCTTCATATTGAGGAGTTAAAGTCGTATTTTTTTGACGGATAGATGGCGTTTGAATAATCGGGGTTCTACTATACTTAATTCATTACAATTTAAACAATACATAAACAATAAATTTGGATGAGATATGTAGATGATATCTTAATCATAACAAATAAACCAATAGAAATATTATCACAATTATTAGAAGGAAGATATCCCCTAAAATTCACCCATAACAAGATGACCAACAATCACATTTTTAGATTTAGTAGTATAAGAAATGAAAATACACTAAATTTTGAAATATAGGCCTATATGAGGTAATAGGTAATAACATACCACATTATTTATCACAACAACCTACACACCAAAAGATTACTACGATTCACCAAAATACACAAAGAATAAAACATGAATAAAAGAACATGAAAGAGCACTTAGAAACAAAGACAAAAATAATCATCTAGTTCATCATTGTGTTAGCCAAAATGATAATCCCGATTGGAAGAAAGTCAAAATCATTGGCAAAGAAACAAATTACAAAAAAGACAAATAAAAGAAACCACTAACATTATATCGAATGAATACAATTTGGCAAAACCATCGATAGAAACTACTAATAAATGGAAATTACTATTAAAAAATAAAAAATTACAATACATAACCCAGACAATAATATTTTCATGCTCTTAAAAATCCAACATACTCTCCTGTTCACTTTTAATAATACTCACTGTTTTCAATTTTAATTTATTATGTTTTTGTTCAGGAAAACTCAGATTTTTGTGTAAAAAGTGGATATAATTCAAGTTTCTATTTTTTCTATTCATTAAGTTTTTTTTTTACCGTTTTGCAGACAGTGATTGTTGAGTATATATTGTTTAATAAATGTTAATTAAAATCTCCACGTGATTATCACTGTCTGCAGCTAGTTGTCCCTCACGAATAATTTTCGTGTCTTGACCAGTCGTCCCTCCTTCTGGTGCTCCACGTCATTCCTTGTCTGCAGCATGGCGTTCAACTTCAATTCATTATTTTCATTTCAATGCTCTGCGAATTACTCCTACCCTGCCGTTCGATGTTTAGTTTCTTATTGAATTTCTCACTTTCTCACGGCAGCCATGATTCTTTATCGAGCAGCATTGTTTTGCGGGTTATTTTGATAATTTGAAATTACTCCTGTGTTATGGTGTTGTTGTTCTCGTCGATAAGTAGCAGGCGTGATTTCCTCCTTTCCTCTATCGCTGCCCTGCACGTCTCGTTGAACCAGTGGTTCCTTCTTCGGTCTTTTGTGAAATAAGGTAATAATGAAATCTCTTTAATGCTATTTCAACAATAATGCGCATAAGGGACGCCATGCTGCACAATTTCATTTTTATTCCCCATTAATAATTGTTTATCATTCCTCAGTCTTTCTTTAGATATTTAATGGGAATTTGAAATTTCTTTTTTCCTTATTAATTATAAGGAATTGGTCTGTCTCAATTTTTTTTTATATTTAAAGTTAATTCACTCACGTAGCGATTAATATTTCTCGTTACAGTGTTTTGCTGTATCTAACGTACATTCAAGTATTTCCTTATTGTATTCCGAGAAATATGTTCTTTTGTAATTGAGATTGCAATGCCTATTCCTCAATTGACCAGATTGTATAGAACATTCTTTTGTATAGAATATTTTGATACTTTATAAATAAAATATTGCATTTTTTTAAAGCAAAATAAAAGTCTTTAACGAGCCACGTTCATTCTTAAGTTTCGGGGTTTCCTTTAAAGTATCACCCCTTAAATATTATATTTTTTTGCTTCCCCCTCTGAACAGTTTTTTTACTGAAATTTTATTTTAATACTCCCCTTTTTCCTTCGTGGCTCCGTCTCGCATGACTCGCCCAACCGATCCACTTTCTTTTCCCGGGGGGGTCCCTTTCTGCCTTCGCTTGAATTCACTATTAACGAATATTCGGATCGCGGATTATCTTTTGATACCATTGTTGATGATAACACAATGGGCCTATTGTTGCACAAACTTTGCCTTGCATTGTTGGTCATGAGATATATATTGTTGGTTCATGCAGTGTGTTTGTGAATTGCGTGTTGATACCATTGTTGCAAAAACTTTATCTTGCATTGTTGGTCATGCGATATTTCTCATTAATATGCCCTGCTATAACCATGAATATCGATTTTTTATCAATAATTATTATTTTTTCGAAATCTGATGTAGACAGTGACCTTCCTCATGCTTTGAAGGTCATGTATGCGAAATTTCATCAAGATCGGAATAAAACTGTAGATTTGTATAAAAAACGTACAGACCCACCCACAGACAGACCCACAAACATCCTTCTTTATATATATAGATAGATTGTTTACTTTATAAACAATTGTTATAAAGATTTATAATTTGGATGCGGACTAGTAAATACTATTGCTAGTATATATGCATTCGGAATGTTTATATTATAGTTAAAAATTTTTGGTTAACATTTCATTATTATGTAAACAGTATTCATTTGTTTATATATGAATTTTCATGTTTATAAACACATGTCATTGAATTTTATAAAAAAAATAATACAAATTTTATAATAATAAATGAATATTTAATTTCATTTTAGCATATATGCAATTTACAAGCGCTATTTTTTTGTATAAAATGCACATAAAATTACATTCTCAAGAGCTCTCTGGTGGATCGAGGCGGGGCCTGGATTTTGATTGGTTGTAGTTAGATCTACGCGATTACATCAACTAGCATTAAATTACGTCATGGCGCCAACTTCAAACCCTTGAAATCTCCACATAGTTATGAAAAAAAATTCACAACATTGATAATAAATAAAATTTCTTAATTATTTTTAATTCTCATACAGACAATGAAATACTTCACATTTTCAGCCTAACTTACTAATTGGAAATAATTTTCGTTTTTTTTCTAAAAATTCATTAAAACAAGATTAATTTTTCTTTACTCATATTTGTATTTTTCAGAGTTATTTTTAAAAATAAATTATGCACATAATATAAAATACACTGTTTCATATAGTGGCCTAAACATCAATAAAAACTATGCAAAAAAAAATTCGCTATAAATAGATATACTTTGGCTAGAAAAAATTTTTGAAAAAATTAGCGCAATTTTCCCGTTTTTGATCAAAATTTTCCCGTCCTAAAAGGGTTAATGTACTTTTTCTTTGGCTTTCTACGTTCGGTTTTCGTTCTTTATGAAAATCCTTTCTTCTAGATGAGCTTTTTCTGCTCCTTTGCATGACAGTGATTACAATTACTATTGTGAATTACTGGTAATCTAACCACCAGACTCTCGATTATCAATAAAGCCTGTTGCAGTCTATTAATTAACTCGTCTGAATCATTATTCCAGTGTAAATTATTAAGCTTTACGTGCTTAATGTTGTCCTGCAAAAACTTTTCTATTTCAACATCCTGCTTATTTTATTCACTCGTATTGGAATGCGTCCTTTTACCCTCTTTAACTGTGTCCTCTCTCGCAGTATTTACAACAGCAACTCAGATTAACGCGTCCTTTTGTTTCGTACTTTCCGCATCCTGTGTCCTATTATACTCAGAGGTTAATTTACATTTCAATTTTTGTTCCTGAGGCACTTCCTCCACTTCTGGGACTACTCTAAACTAGAACCCACTGAGGACCTGTTCCAATCGTCACTACCTCTACTAATGCTTTCCGTTTCTTTTCTAACCTCAGAAGATTTAAAATCACTTCCTTCTTTATTGCTAATAACTGAACCAGTTTCTTCTGCGTCAAGGCCCGAAAAATTTTTCTTTTCTTCCTCTCCAAACTCCGGACGACTACAGGAATGTTCGTTACTACTGTGTTCTGTATAACGTCAGCATCGACTTTGATTATAGATTTTCCGTCTCTTATTACAGACTCCTTTCTAACTTCTGTGCTTAGCTTAACTGGGGCTACTAAAATTCCGTTCCCCCGTATTGCTTGGGTTTCTCTAGACTTATTCCCATACTGAATATATTCCTGCCATGACTTAGCCAGATAGCCTATTTGAATATAACATTGCTCAGATTTAATTTTACTATTCTCTTGAGCCTCGTCTATTTCTTGAGCTATTTGCAATAGACGACTCTCAAAATATTTATTATCAATTGCCTTCGTTTCTCTAAAGACTATTAATAAATTTACTTTTTCCACATATGGAGAGTCCGCATGTTGTACTATATATTCTTTCTTTAACCATAGCAGCCTCATCAATTACCCATTCTCTTTTAACCTCTTGGCCATCATTAATCGATCGTCTCCGTTTATGTATTTCTCTGTTATTACATTGATGGCAGATACATTATGGCGCTCCTTATTCCTACAAGACTGTTTAATCGTTTTTACATCCATAACTTTGCCCATAGCACCATTTATCAAAAACTTATTTACTTCATTTTCTTTAATGTCATGTATTGATGTTACTTCATTTATCTTTTCCTCTGAAGCTGTATTTACTGGGGCCTTGTCTTTAATTTTATTTGCACTATAATCTCCTTTCATAGTTTCAACTAAACCATCCGTGATTTGCCACTCCGTCAACGTGTTACACTCCTCACTATTCGTTCTTTGAACCACTGGCTTGAACTCCTCAAAAGGCAAGCTTTTCTGATCCTTAGCAAACTCCTTTATTTCACTGTCACTTGGTTCGCCTTTATGCCCACTGTGTAATTCTCGCCTTTCCATCAAAATTTCAGCCTTTTGCATCAAATCTTTTAAGGTACCTACTTTTGCTGAGTCTAATTCATTTTTCCATGGGTCCACAAATGCATCACAATGCCACTGTAATTTAGTTGATTCATTAACTTCCGTTAACAGATGCCAATGCTTGAAAGCATTTATTAAAGTATCCCACGTTATTTCTAAATTTTGTGGTACTAAGCCCCTTATGGATTTGCTTTTCCAATTAAGTTCTCTTCGTATTTTCGTTCGCTGCCATCACTAAAATTCGTAAAACACACTTACGAATTCGCCGTCTTGTCTCCTTTACACACATTCCTGTTCGGTAATTCCATTTTAAAAGGCACTAACATGGTCCGTCAATGTCGTGGTCACATCTGCTATCCAACGTAGACGCTACTGTTGTAGCCCATCTATGCCGTCCACGTCTCTGCTATCCAACGCACACCTGTCTGTAACGTGGAAGCATGAATAACTAAAGAATAAGTACAGATCAGGTGTGTACAAAATTGTAAAGTAAAATAAAGTTTATTAAACGTATTGATCAACAAATAAAGTTCACTAAATGCTTCTTTGAATTGATATAGCAAAACAGCTGTCTTGGCTGAGCAGAATAATCTTTTACGAACTCAAAAATTATGTTCCGAATAGGTAAGTAAACTTCCATTTAAAATAAATAGATATTAAATAGAACTTTAACTTAATACATGTAAAATACTGTTATATTAATACAATGTCCAGCAAGAGTTGATAAGGTAAGTATTTCTTGCTTCTCCTCTCTCAGATCCAGCTTCTCCTGCCATCATCGATATTGCAGTCCACAATGAAGGATAATCGCCTGCTGAGATGCTCTGCTTCTGTTCAATACGTCGAGGACATCCAAGAAATTGATGCTCTGCTAGGCCTTCCCGACGATCCACCAGTAGATATTCCAAAAAGGTAAATAAACCATAATTAGACAATAAAATATGCGACCTTAATTAAATTTATGCAAATTAGCTATATCGCTCTGTATCTTGCAATTATCAATAAACACAATGTTCCAATAATTCCAATTGAATTGATAAATTTAATCTAATAAAATATTTAATGCCCTCCAATATGCAATTGGGGCTATTGCTTCAAATATCTTCACTCTAAGGCCATGTAAAGATTAACAGACTAACATCCATCTATTTCCTAGCACAACATATGGAATAATAACATGCCCTCCAATACACAATTAGGGCTCTCACAATCTACTAATTTCAATAGTCATAAATCCCTGTATAGCCTCCTGGCTGGCAAGCAATTAAAATAAAGTTAAACACAATTGTACAACGCAATAGCTGAACCCTTAGCTCCACTTCACTTCTCGCTTAATCCAAATCCTGGAGCAAAGCAAATTCCAGCCGATAGATAAATAAATTCTAGCCTGGCAGTTCTCGCTGAGAAAGTTCTTTTGCCACACTAGTCCGCTCGTATAAATCCACCTACTCCGGTGTCAATAAAGGCATTTAGGCTGTACGAAAAAATTCCATATACTTGCATATACATGCCATTAATTTCAACTCGCTAAATATTTTCTGACTGTCGCGCGTTACTAATATGCGAGAACAGGTCATGTGAGACAGATATAAACTGCTCAAAAATAATTGACTATTCCTTACAGTACAAAGTATCAAAAAGTCATTACCACTAATTCCTGATACAACGGGCTCAGTCAACTCTACTGAAGCAGGGGGCTGAATATCCGCACGTTTCTTCTGATGGCGTTCCTCTCCTACTCGTAGCAACTGCTTGGCTTACCCACGACGCTTGCTTGAATCCATAAAACACAAATTATTAGTTTCATACTTGTATTTCGCCTTGCCACTTTTGGCGAAACTGCTGTAATTCAATTCAGTGTGGGAGACATTATGTTCTTCTGTCACTTCACCGCGAAACGTCGAAATAGCACCAGCAAACATTTAACTCTCCCTATCCTTTAACGGCCAAACATCATCTGATTTCCGTCACGCTCCCCATTTCCCTTCGTGGCTCCGACTCGCCGACCGATCCACTTTCCTTTCCCGGGGGGGGGGGGGGGGTCCCTTTCTGCCTTCGCTTGAATTCACTATTAACGAATATTCGGAACGCGGATTTTCTTTTTCTTTCCGAATCGGATCCCGAATCCCGTGACACTCTGTCTCATGACTTCTCTAGGGAAAAGCATATTGATAATTTACTCATTAAATTAAATAAAAATCAAGGGGTTATTTGAAGACTTCAGCATCTTCCCAAACACATTTTATTACCGCTATACTACTCTGATTAATTCTTTATTACTCTTTGGATCATTTTCTGGGGATCTGCTACCTCCTATAATCTCACTAGTCCCCTTAAATTGCAGAAATGGTTTATTCACACCCTTCTGAAACTACGTAAGCCCTTCCAGTCTCAAATTATTAGTCAAATCCATTTTATTCAATTATGTTCTTTCATGTATAAATCTATTAATCACATGCTTATCCTTTCATCCCCTATTACCATACGCAACCATTCAGATGTTCCTAATTACCCTGAATTGCAATAAGACTGCGATCAGCCTGCCTTTTATTAAAAATAATTATGTGCGCAGATGTATTTCGTTTTCCGCACATAATTGGACACAATTTCCTCCCGTAACGGGCCAAAAATGGCACGTACACTCTTCAATCGACCTACTGATATGAGAGAAAAGGACGAGACACAAATTGATGGAAATTGATTGAAATTGATAGAAAGATCTTCCTATCTTTAGTAACCATTGCTCCAGCATTTGCACAAGCCTCTGTCAGTCTATTACCCAGCATGACTCCCTCCCCTCTCTTAATCCCCCGGATATTGATGCTCTTCATACTTTCATTTGTAAAAAGCTTGATTTTCTCTATTCCAAAAAATGTAATAAATTTCAAAGAGATCGTATTTCCTTCCCTAATAAAACCCCCTTTCTATCTAATCCGTTATCCGCCTTTTTCTTGAACTCCCTGTCTAAAAACGATCCACCTCCTTCTACCAGCTCCAGCTCCTCCAGCTCCTCTACTCTTGGCACAACCGCGGTTATTAATCTATCAACCACTAAACTTTCGTCTCTCGAGATAAGAACCCTGTCCAAAGGCCTTTCCTTCTGTCCCACTCCTAATACTATTGACACTTTTGATATCATTTCCTCTGTCGATAATTTTAGCCGCGACCTCAGGTCCCGTCTATACTTTTGCATGAATCCTTCCAATTCTACTCCCGCTACTAACTCAACCTTCCATATTCCTAGCGACTGGACCCCTCCTCATGACATCAATCCTGAACTTGAAGTTTACATAAAATCCATACAAAACGACATCCTCTCCATCACTAAAAATATTAAAAAACCTCTTCCTAACCTTACCAATAACGAATTCCTTTGTATCAAACGCCTTAGCAATAACCCTGATATAACAATTAAACCAGCTGATAAAGGGGGTGCTATTGTTGTCATGGACACCTCTGACTACATTAACGAAGCTAACAGACAACTTTCTGATATCACGTTCTACAAGAAACTAACCTCCGATCCTACTGACACGTTCAAAACCATACTTCAAAATACCCTCTCTCAGCTTGAATCCTCTTCTGAAGTTGATAACAAAACCCGCCTCTTCCTCCTTCCTAAATTCAGTTCTCCTGGTCGTTTCTACCTTCTTCCCAAGATTCATAAACCTGGCAATCCCGGCCGTCCGATCATCTCTTGTAACAACACACTCTGTGAGCCACTATCTGCGTATGTCGACCACCACATACGCCACATCCCACCCAGTCTTCCTTCCTATATCAAAGACACTAACGATTTTCTCTCCCATATCCAGCGCCTTAACGACTCTAACTACGATTTCAAGAACGTCTTCCTCTGCACGCTTGATGTCTCTTCCCTCTACACTAACATTCCTCATGATGATGGGGTTAAAGCTGTGTGCAACAGTCTTAAGGCTAACAAACCTTTTCAAGTTCCTTCTACTGACACTATCTGCCTTCTTCTTCGTACCATCCTCACCTCCAATTTCTTCACTTTTAACAATGAGTATTACATCCAGACCAGTGGCACTGCTATGGGCTCCAAAATGGCTCCCAACTATGCTAACATTTTTATGGGTGAAGTGGAAACCAAACTACTTTCCACGTCTCCCTTAAAGCCGTTGGTCTGGCTGCGATATATTGATGATATTTTCCTGATCTGGCCACACAACGAAGACTCACTCTTATCTTTTATCACCCATTCCAACTCCATCCACCCCTCCATCAAGTTCTCTCACAACTACTCTATCAGTACAGTTTCTTTTTTGGATGTCTCTATCTCTATCACTAACAATAAATTGTCTACTAATCTCTATAAGAAGCCCACTGATCAACACCAGTACTTACACTATGACAGCTGCCATCCGCGCCATTGCAAGGATAACATCCCATTAGGTCAGTTAACTCGCATCCATAGAATATGCACTAATCAGCCTGACAAGGACTTCCATGCCAATGCCCTTACCCACTCTTTTAAAGCAAGAGGCTACCCCAAATCTGTCATACGCGCCTCTATCTATAAACATCGCAATTCTCGTTCTAACAACAACCCCAAACCTTCTCCAGCCATGACAACACCTACATTAGTTCTTCCTTATCATCCAACCCTCAATAGTATTAAAAATGTCCTAAGGAAATATCAACATATTATTGATAATTCTCCTCTTCTCCACTACATTCTACCAGAACCACCAAAAGTTTCTTTTAAACGGACAATTAATTTTAAAGATATTCTGGTCCATGCTACTATTACCAAACCACGCACTTTCACTAAGGGATGTTCTCCTTGCAATACAAAGCGTTGCGGTGTTTGTCGTTTTCTTAACCCTGCCACCTCCATTTCCAGCAGTGCCTCCTCCTTTACTTTCAAGATTAACCACAACCTGACCTGCACTTCTCACAACTTAATTTACCTGTTACATTACAAAGTATGCCAGAAACAGTACGTTGGAGAGACAGGCAATACCATACGCTCTAGATTTGCCGGGCACAAGTTTGATATTCTTAGCAATGCTGACACCCCTGTCGCTAAACACTTTAATTCCCCTGGTCACTCTTTACAGGCCATCAGCATTTATATTCTTCGCGGTAACTTCCATAGCAAAAAAGAGAGAAAGCAATTCGAGCAATTTGGAAATTTAATTCCCTCACCCCTAATGGCATTAACCTTAGCAAAGGCACCATTCCCTCATTACCTTTCCCATGTCCCCTTCCAACTTCAGCTATTCCGTAATTTGTCGCAAGCCCTATGGGGCCTTTTCTTCTTTCTTTATCTTATCTTTTATTTTTTCTTTTCAATGTTCTTCAATGTCCTTTCATATTTTTTTACTTTTGATCCGCTGCTCTTACATGTGGGACTTTTTTACAGGGTGACTAGCGACCGGGAATGGTCAGGGAATTTTTATTTTTTAAACCGAGTACAGTCAGGGAATCATAAAATCGATACTTTTGAACAATGTCAATAATCTTCTTTCATGACAGCCCCCTTTTTTTGTCTACTAAGAATCAGGAATAATTTTACGTAATCTTTTTGCTAGGCACCCTATCATTCCTAAACGTTTTTATAATCTCACTTTCATATGTTTCATCCTATTACATTTTTCTCACCGCCCCCTTATTATTTCCTATTTGTCCACCGTCTTGTCCTATCCCAACAGTTCGTCTAACTAATCTCATTTGTTCTCTTGTTTGTCAGCCAATAACGCCTTACTATTCCCCATGCAAACTATATATAAACCCGTCCGTTAGTACTACTTTCATAACTTCAGGATAATTCTCTAATATTCTATTTGCTTTTAGAGAATTATCCTTTTTTGCTTTGATAAAGGATAGGCTCTATCCGAAACGTCAGCTCTTTATTTGATTTTTTAGTTTTATTTTGATTTTACTTATATATTTATTATTTTGTTATTTGTTAATTATTATTTTATTTTTCAGTTGTATTTATTAAACTATTTACTGATATGAGAGGAAAACTCCGCTAGTTGGCTTTATGCAATAGGGGCCCAAACGAATCGAAATTAAATTACCCCAAGAAAGAAGTTAAAGATAGTCTTATTTTATCCCCATTGTTACGTTTAACAGAGGTTCATAAATTAAATAATAGTTATTAATTAAAAATACAAATTAAATAAAAAATAAGA
>JAHWFO010008481.1:58838-83057 GCA_023313115.1 Rhysida immarginata
TTATTTTTGTTTATTATATCTTATTTTTTATTTAATTTGTATTTTTAATTAATAACTATTATTTATTGTATTCCATGGTTCTTGTGTCTCGTCCTTCTCTTAATATATATCCGTTCAGGTTCATAAATTCTAGAAGATAATAATTGAGAAAGAAAGTAATGATCAATTTTTTAAGATTGGATTTAATCCAAGAAAAAGGAACTTGCTTTATTACTGGGACTTATCGTTAATCAAGTGGATAAATAAATGACGGGTAGAAGCGAAAGTCCGAATCCAAGTATAAAATAGAACTTTTAGTGCTTTATTTTTATAAATAAAGGTAGTTAAAGTGAAAACAATAATAAGCCACAGAATAATTGATCTGGATACAAAATTGGGTGTAAGTACAATTTGTGAACGATACAGCTGGTGAGAGTCACCTCGGCCGAAGCATAGAACCAAGGCAGCCAATAGAGTTGATCGGACCGACAAATCGCTATCTAATTTGGAAGTAAAATTAAAGCAGAAAATATATGTTTAGATAAAATAATTACAATATAAAAAGCAGGATTATTAACTCTAGGCTGAGAAATAGGGAGAGAAAAAAATAACAAACTTATAATTGAATACAGGAAATAATGCAAAAAAAACCACAATCATTGGTCGTTTCTGAATGGTAAAACTTGAGGTCGATTGCTTGAGATTAACGACGAATTATCAGCGAAGACCTGGGGGTCGCCGGGAGGTCACGGGCTCAAAGGAAACTCCTCTCCTGGGACGCAATTCTCGCCAAAGCTTTCCGAATAGGACCACGAAGGTGAATCAGGAATAAATAGATTTTTCTGCAAAGCGTTCGCATAATAAGGGAAGAAAGTCCAATACACAAAAGCAACTAAACGAAAATTAAACTTAAAGTTCCAAAGAGTTAACCGACAATAATCTATAATCTTATCATAGTAAAAAAAAATGAAGAGAAACAGTAAAACTCTTACCCCTAGAGGAACGTAGAGCGACACAGGACAAAGAAAATAGACAAACGTAAAAGCGATTTAAACAAGCATGACTGAATCACCTGCAAATATACAAACTACAGAAGTTGGGGTAAACACACTCGTCTAAGGCATCATCCACATAGGGAGGGGAAAACACAGCAGAGCATAAGAGTAGCACTAAAAAAATAAAAACGAAAAACTATAATAAAAGGAAATCAGAAAAATACAAGGAATCGAAAGAAAAAACAGGATTCGACATCAAAACAGTAGTCGATTGGCTGTTAAGCTTCCCAAACGTCAACAATCGAGTTCAAGTCTAATTGTATATCTTCTAGGGGGAAGAATAAAACATTCGTGTTAAGCATTTTGAATAAGGGTAAAAATATGGCGAAATTCAAGAGCTTGAAGGTTCTAAAGTTTCAAAAGTTTTCTAAATTACTTGTGAGTCCTCAGGATAGACGAAACGGCAATCCGAGACAGGAAATTGACTTCATAGTGAGAAGAGGTTTTCGAATAAAAACGGTTCTGGCTCAGTTCTTAGATGGCAATGGTGAGAGCAACGGAAGAGTACATGGACGCAAAGTTTTCCGAAATAGAGATAGCCGAGCGGGTCGAACACATTCAGTTCGGCAAAAGGCATGTTCTCTCACCAAAAACTTCACCGACTAAATCGTAGTCGCAATAACACTCAACGGTTTATCCATAACACTCCGCAAACTGTTGGTTCAATCAATCCATACAGATTATATTGCATTCCACAATCTGTAGCCGAAATTAGCCATCTTATTCAAACCATGGAGTGACTTTCCAATTCCTTGGAGAAACGACTGAGAGTCGACCATCTGGAGTCGACAGAGACGCCACTGACCAAAAAACTAAGCGCTTGAAAACAGAAAAAACATCACGCGCAATCAACGTGAAATGACGTCGTTCTAAAAAGCAACACAACCTCGAGAAAAAATAATTACTGTCGCCTAACAAAAAGCAACAAAGAGAAAAATTTCGCTAATACAACAATGAGTCTTTTTCACAAAGCAAGCTCATTTTCAAAATTAAGAAACGTTACGTGGGTCACGACAATTGTTTTCTTCTCTGATGATTAAACGATAACTTGTAGATAAGTTTTGCACAATTAAGTCTGGCCAGACTAGAACGAGGAAAGAGAATCCTCTATAAGCAGTTACTCGTTAACCGAGACAAAAGTCATATAACCCAAATTAAAGCTCAGGAACGCGTCATGTGCACCCTTTATTAGAATCAGTCCGTTGGGAGGGGGCCACAGTAACCTCCCTAATAAAAAATTAAATGTATATATAGTCTCCACCAATAGCAGAAAGCGATAATCGAAGGTGACGTGGTAAAAGACGGGGCAGGCGGGGTAACAAGCAGATGGTAGTCCGACAACGAACAGAAAACGGGGAGATAACAGTGGTGGAACCCGAGCCAGGAGTCAACCAAACCGTAGGTACAATGCGCCAGAGTAAACCTGTGGACAGAACTTAATTTTGTAAAAGAACAGAATCGAAAGAAGGCCACCATAAAAAACTAGAACTGGGGCGCGATCAGTTCAAATAGGGGACTAAAATATGAAAAGTAACGGTGATCAAAAGGGACCGTTACAATGCAAACATTTCTTTTTTATCATCTTACATTATATTCAGAAAAGCAATCAGAAATTTTATACTATCTAATTATTTGCCTTGAATTTAATTTAAGTTGTATAATTTTTAACTTTGTCTTTTCAAGTTAATATTTGTTTGCAATTTGTTTATTTTTACAACCTGTCAGGAACCTACTTGTCGGCCTTATCGGCCATATGAACCCCGACTGGTAAATTATAATTAAAAAGTAAATAAATAAATAAATAAATAAATAAATAAATAAATTTAACGACTTGTTTGTTTCACCGCAAAAAGCTAGTGCTTTGAATTTCGCCCTTTTGCTTTTAAGGTGAGTATATTTATGTCTCAAATAGATTGTTCTCTGAATAATATCCGCCTGGGTTAGTGTACTTTCAAAAAGTCCATAGGTAAAGAGAAGATTTCATTACGAACTAAATTCTGAGAGGTAAGTGCTTCTCTTCTTTATGTTTTCTCTTAAGTATCTTTCCATTATCATATATTGGTATTTTAATTCGCCATTGTTTTCTTCTTTTTATTTTTCTCTATTTTTCTCTAAAATCATTAATTTACTTCTCCTTATCCATTATTTATAGTTTTAACAGGGCAAGAAATGCATTTCTATAGCAATAAATACGATATCTTTCACAATTAATTGTAAATTATAAAAATTCACTGCTCAAGTAAATCTGATAGTTGGACATATATAAGGACTAGTGGTGCGATGATATTTCACCAATTTCATGAATTTATTGTGAATTTAGCTCAAAGGAAGTAGCAGAACAAGGATAGACAAAGTTTATCTTGGAAGATAGAAGCAGGTAGATATGTACAGTCATTAAGCAATATGACTATGAAATTATGGCTGAAAAAGTAGTCAGATAAAGAGATGTTCAAACAGAACCAAGAGAGGGATTATTTTATTTAACAGTAATTTAGCTAAACTGAGAACAAAAGGTTGAAATAGACAATTTAAGTATAGCTATTCATGAGCAACACGATAAGTTAAATGGGATATTGCAGGCATTTAAAATATTACAAGAAAAGATAAAGAATTTTAAAGACATAGGAGAGGCTAATAGTGAAATCAAGAAAAAATTTAGTGCAAATCAAAAGTACAGTAATTATGATTCCAAAAGTGATGAGGAGAATTTTCTAAAGGAAAATAGAAAAAGAAAATATAAACGAAACAGTAAAGAAATTGCTGAATAATATTGTCATGAGCAATATTAAGAAATGATAATTTATAATAAATCGATTGATAAAGAAAGTATAAGAAAACATTTAATTAGCAAGAATAAAGCCCGGGGTAAAAAGACTGCCAAGACAGGCTTTCCTCCAGAAATATTCGTCAAATTTCTAAGAAAAGCTGGCGAGTTAAGAGGGTAAGAGAAGCTAGGAAAATTCTTAGACATGACTGTTGGAAGGAGGATAGACAGGGAAAAAATAGCCAAATGGCATCTAACAAACAAAGGGAATCACAAATAAAAAAAGTTTTGTAAAGATTTCAGCCCGCAAAACAAAGGACAAGCGTTTCATCGCGTATTTACTAGGCGCAAATTATGTCAAGTCATCAGATAGCTTTAAATCGGAAAAGTCAATTTGAAGGCATAGGGTGTGGAGATGGAGAAAAAAGAAGCCATCACAAATGAAGGCCTAGGCGATGACCAGAAGTGAAGCGAGCAGTAAGCCTGGCACCCCTCAGGGGAATGAATCGATACAGCCATGGAGGTGAGGAAGTGTGTTGGCCGTGTTGAAAGAAAAAGGCAGGAGCATGGGCCTATAAACATTAAGCTTAAAATATTGCTCGTAAATTGAATTACAACAATTGCCTGATTGAATGTAAGAATAGCTACGTGAGAACTACTTTGGCTGGTGCATTTCATTCCCCGAACACTTTCTCAGTAACGTATCACACATGCAATACTTAATGGAGCTGGCTACGTCCAGCCAGTGGATCCTAATTCGGTGAATTAATATCAAGGACTTAGTGCTTGCTCGAATTCTTTAAGTTAACATTTATTAAATGAATTTTTGCTATTCAATTGCTAAGTTCCAGGCAATCAGCCATCAGTACAGTGTCGTGCCTTTGGGAATTGTCACAGCCAGTACAAGACCAGAATTTTTATGAATATCTTTAGTCGCTAAGGTAGTCTACGCATCAAAGAACGCAACTTCGGATTATGGATAACCTTTTAGCAGTAGAGATTTCATGAGCCTTTTGTCATAGCTATCTTCCACAGTCTCGCCCACTAAAAGAGTGGGAGTCTCCGAGCAGAAGCCACAGGTCGACCACCCCTATATTATCCCAGTTATTCTCCAACCAAGCCTAGAGGTATCACATATTGCATCAACTATCAACGCAGGTTAAGGTTGCATGATGGCCAATTGTTACGGGTGCTAAACCTGGCTTTTTCTGCTAGCATATGTGTTATAGTATTTTAATTGTTCCTCAATAGCATTAAGCTTTTACTTCTCTAGTTTTTTGAGTAATTTCTTTTATGTTCCATTCCTATTGTCTCATTGTCAGCATTTATGCTTCGTCCAACAAAAGAAAAACAGGTGTGTTTCCGGTATGATATCGACTACTAACTCATCCGCAATGCTTTGTGGGATCTCTCCTTCAGCGGCTGCACAAGTCAATTTGTAATGGCGATGCCCGTGCAACAACTCTTCAGCCAAACAAGGGAAAACTATTCCCAGCCAGGCTAGGGAGATTTGTGTGGAACGTATTTTGCTACTTTTAAAAGCTCATCTACTTTGATAGAAGAAACTTCCAAGGCAACGCAAGTTTCTTTTTCTTGCGTTCGAACAATTGTTCAAGAAGGAAACGAAGCGTCTTCATGCGAAGCTACCACCCCCCTCTCCTCGTTTTTCGACTCCTGGAAAGAAAAGGCCCAGGGAATCTCGAACAACGATATATATAAAATTGAGTTAAAAGATAATTTTATGAAGGGTACAACATTTTCAATTATATTTAAAGCAAAGCAACTGAATAATATTAAAGCTTCTGCTGTAATATTATAAAGCGCTTCTTCAATGAGACATGAGACAGAAGTGATTAAGCGCATGAGGCCCCCTTTCTCTGATTGGCTAATCTGAAACTTCCTGTGACACACCCTGTTTTTCTCTTGTTGGATGAACTATGGCCTGGACTAATCTTCTTGTTTTCTTTTTTCCGGAGTAAGTGTGGGTTGCTCGTCGATTAACCTCTTGAGATCACCACTTTCAAGTGGTATTGTGTTGAATCTGGTCACGACTCCTTCTCCTGCAGGAAACTCTGTGGTTGATGGCTTGTCCTATGAATATTATCTTAGAAATTAAAAAATTTACGATCGCTCTTTAAACTTGTACATAAAATTTATTTTTCATCTGGCATTTTACAATGTTAAAACATTTCTAGCACTCATTGATTTGTTCATTCAATTATTGCATATTTCAGAAATTGTTTTATCTCCTACCTCCTTCGGTGGAATGACTCGGTACTCTGGGTGAATTAAGGGTTTATTAAATATTAATAAAAGAGTATGTGATACTTACAATTCCTTGGGAGGATCAGTCCCTTTGGTGGCGTTACAAACTGGACAATTTCGTCATATCACTCCCAGTTGATTACATCCCATGCAAACATCTAAATTTGTCACTATTGTGAGTAGTTGATTCCTTGGCAGAGTTTTCTAAGTTCTCTGTCATGGTGTTACGTTTACACTTAGTACTGAAATTCTCTTCCCACTATATTGCGATTTCATCCAGTTGATATAAGTTATGGAATTCTTAGCGGCATATTCGAGATTGAATTCTGGTCGCATGTTTTCATAAGCCAGGTCTACCACTTCTTCACCTCCAAGGGGGTAGGCTAAACGTCGGTTATTCTGGTAAAGGTTGTTTATAAATTAAAAAGCACCTTATTCTTGTTCTCTTTGGTTTATGAGTTGTGGTTTTTCGATTATGACACTTGGCCCCTATCCGAATTGTTGCCGCCATCATGCTTTCGAAGTATCCCAAATGGGCAGCTCTAAGTTTCATCGCGACCCAATTGGCGACTTCTCTGGGCATCAAAAGAGTGAACACCCAAATTAATAATTCATAGGCCGCTAAGATAGACCCTCGATTTTATTTCACTACGTCTTCTGGTGACTGGATCATGGAAACATCCAATAACTCTTTGTGTTCATTACTTTCGGGGCTGATTTAGTTTAGCTAAAACTTTACTATGCTCTTGTAATGCGCGATTGACTCCAGCAATGAAGATGTGGCCTATTTCAAGGAAAAATTTTATGATGCCTCCTTTTACAAAGGCATCCACGTTGTACGTATGCCATATCTCTAGCTTGGGGGATGTCTCTTGAACAGTACGCAAACACTCTAATTTGGCTCTAAGTTGGGTGATGCATTGCAGATGATGAGTTCGTAAGAACCACCGCTTCCTCGCTCGGAAGCGCAACTGGCATACGGTTTTACACTAGTGCTGCTACAATCTTATCCAAGAATTATTAATAAGAAGCATAAAATGACGATGCAATGACAGGACATAAATAAGGCAACGTCTATTGAATAGGGAAAGGAGTCCTTTGAGCTCCCTATCACTTGTTGCCGACTGGATAGTCGGCCATCTTCAAGAGAAGGAGTACGACAGGGATTACACAAACAATCTCATTTGACTGGGTTTCCATTTGACACCCGTTTGTAGTCGGCTTATGATATCGCAGTAACATCAGTCGAACAAAAATCCTTCGGGTTTATACAATCCCTATAGTCATAATTACATCATCAATTGGCTTTGAAAGAGGTCACAACACAAAAAAAATTGTTATAGTTCTCTCTCTCTCTCTCGGATCCGGTACAACAATCCATAGAAATGGTGGTATGTGTCTTGTAAATTCCTCTTTTAAAAAAAGATAAGAGGAGATAACCTAGAATTGAGGAGAATGTGTTCAAACAATAACAAAATGTTAGACGTAAATTAGTTGGGTCGTCCTCAGTAGGGTGGATCAGCATTTATTTGACACTAAAGCAAGAATCTCTCAACACTTTCACAAAGCATTGCGACAGTTTCAGGCTCCAGTATTCTCAGTCATCAACAAACTGAAAAATAATGCTGGAGTTTGTCTGTCGCCATCCGTTGGCAACAGATGGCGCCTTCCGCAATCAAGAGACCTCTGTTTATATATGATCCCTGATTGTCGATGGAAGGAGAGAAATCGGTGCAGGAAATGCGCAAAGGGAAAAAGGCAGTTGAGAAGGAGCTGCGAAAAGGGGGCTTGGCTACCGAGATTGGAAGGGAAAGGTCGCCCTTAAAGATTGAGACTTTTTCCCGAAAAAGGAAAAAGGAAGACGAGCCGACGACGAGTGCTTTAGAGAGGTCAGCAGCGGAGAACCTGGTGAAGCCAATGCGTGCGCCAGTTCAACAGACTCACAAGACTGTGCTAGTTTGATTAATGCGACACCTATTCTTTTTATATCTAATTGTGCTGCTTCAGATTTTTCTCCAGCTGCCAACGTCGAGAGCTCATCCGGAGGGGATTCATCGTCAGCTGCTACAACGTCGCGAGCTATCATCTTGGTTCTCAACGAAAGAAGAATAAGTCGGACCGAACCTAAATTGGCGTGGAAAGAATCGGACTGCTCCGCCTCAGCTTCCGTAACCAAGAAAAGGGTATTCAAGGCTCCCACTGACAGGAGGTCAGCACCTATTTCCAGTCAGTAATTTTCCTGTGCACCCATACCAGAGTCAAGATTCCTATCATCTTCCTGCGAGGCGTTCCTAGTGGTTGTAGTGGGCTTACAAGTGAAAGATTGTTACGGTGTTGACGAGGAGTTGACGCCATTTTCTTCTACCGACGCCGTAACCGGTGTTTTTCCCTGGACCAGTTCAGCTTTTAGATGGGAGAGTCTAGGCAGCTTTGTCGTACTTTCAAGTTAAGCCTTTTTTGATTAAAAGCTATTCAATTAACGCAATTTCACTGAAGGGTGTTATGTTTGGAAAATGTTCTATGGCAAACTTACGAGACCCCTCGAGCTATATTAGTTCTCACTCTACGCACTGTAATTTATGTGCGTAAGAAAGTGCCAGCATACCTTTTATTAAGATTATTAGGGATGATCAAGTAATGCATCTTTTGCGTATTTCTTTAATTAATTATTTCCATAGCCAAAGTAAAAGTTTGTTTGTTTGTTTGTTTGTTTTTTGGCAATTAGGGGTTTATTTGTGAGCTTTTTGGAATCTCAAGTTACTTGGTGGCTTTTAAGGGTCTCTTCGTTTGTTAAGTGCGTTGAATGCTCGTTTATGCACGGCGGCATTAGAATACAATTAATGGAATCTGTATTTTTCTTTACAGCTTCCCGTGCGGACTGGTGTCAGATGCTTAACGCGTTGCGTAAACGCAATCCAGCTTTTGGACTGTAATGGCAGTAGGATACCAGCGTTTGTTTTGGACCCTGTATTTAGAAGCAAAGCAAGTTTTGCAAGCAGAGTCGCTTAGCTTAATTTCAATTGGACTGTTTTTGAACTGGATTGTGCCGGAAAATTTCGTCGTTCGATTATCACAGAGAACCGTAACGCATTTCACTTGGTAATGCGGTTCCCAGCTTACTCACCTAAGCAGTAGTGAATATTAGTGAACTTTATTTATACCTAATAAATATTTGTAATGGGGATTTTCCACGTGCTAGTGGAATTCCCTCTCATAATCATATTATGCTGTCTAAGAGCGTAGCGTACCTAAGTTTAGGAAGGGCGCCCAGTTATGCTTTAATGATTAAGTGTATTTGTATTTAATTGATAGAATTAAAAATATGATTATTAACAATTTATAAAATATATACTCCTTGATCACTTATTCTCTTGCATCTACATTTTTCCACTGCGCATGTTCGTGAAAAACACCACATCTGAGGTTAAAATAAATTCAAAAAAAATAGTTGACAATAAAATAGAAAAAGAATAGGTAACACGAAATATTGTTAATACACAAAGAACGATATGGTAGAGTCTGTTTTTTCCTTTTGTTATTTCCTTTTCTTTTAACAACTAATTCGTTTCACTGCTAAGAGCCAGACCTTTGTATTTTGCTTCTCTTCTTTTATAGTGAGTACGTTTATTTCCAATATAGAATGTTCCGTTCATAAAATCCACCTGGGTTAGCTAACTTTCAAGTTGTCTGTACGTAAAGACAGGATTTCGTCAAGTCAACAATTTTGGTCAATTTAGGATAAAATTTCGTTTCGATCTAACTTTCTATCTGACTGGTAAGTCCTTCTCTTCTTTATGTTTACTCTTGAGTTTCTGTCTGTTATCATATGTTAGTCTTTAAATTCTCCATTGTTTTCTCCTTTTTATTTTTCTCCTTTTTTTCTCTAATATCAATAATTTTAATTTATTTTCTCTTACGCTTTATTTATAGGTTTCAACAGGGCAAGAAGTCCACTTCAATAGCAATAAATAGGTTAAATTTCTAATTTAATTGTAGATTATAACAATTTCACTGTTCAAGTCAGTGTTGGTTGTGGGACAATAATAGGGACTATTGGTGCGATGGTAGTTCCTCAAGGTCTTAGTTTATGTGAAGGCTTCATTTCAGGATTAAAAGAGATTACAGGCGGACGTACAACATTAAAACATATTACGCTATCCGATCAAACAGGGAGAGGGAAACGACTTGTTAATAAGGTAATCCCCACACGTCCCGACCACCCAGATCAAGAGGTCTTTTCCTAATCCACGAATTCAAAATAAGATTGGCAAAAGTCATTGTGGAGGTATGAATCTTCTCTATCGAGGAATTCGTTTAACTCTAAGCTATTCAACTACACAATTAATGGCGATTGTTTCTTTTCATTCAAATTGTCATCAACCTCAATACTTATGCTTTTTTACCTAAATTATATCTTCTACCCTGATTCTTCTATCAGGTGTTTATTTTTTACTTCATATCTCCTTTTAACGTTAAACACTAATCGTCTTCATTATTTTCAAAGGGTTCTGGTGAATGCCTCTCAAAGGTTCCCCCAAAGTAATCTTAATGAAGATATTACTTTAGGCTCGCTCTCTTCAAGGGTCATCCTGTTCGGCTGTTCTGATAACTGTTTTCGAGAAGTCTTCTAACGATTCCAGAAGATATTGCACTGTGCCTCTAGCGGCTATGAAGACCTGCGTCAGTTTTCCCTCCTCACATAAGTGGCTGCGATGCTTTGCTGTGCTGTATAAACAACATGCACAAATCTTAATGCAGTGAGCAACTCGAAAGATAGTGTCCACCGAATCCTCGAAGGAGTTCCTTCCGTCATCTGTAGATACTTGAGAAAACAGAACAAGTTAGGTCAAGTGCAACTGCGTCAATATCAGAGGGTGTCTCTCAGCAAGAGGTTTCAGATGAGCAAAACATTAACGTCCACTAGTGTTCCAACAAAATTCGAACGTTGGGAAAAACTAATTTTGAGAGTTCTAAATTACAATTCGCGATGTTTCTGTTCGTTTGTTGTAAATCCGAAGGTTAATAAATGGAACACTGTGTCGAACAAAGTAAGTATCTCGATGCCTCTGGTTTCAGTTAAGCTGGTTTTTTAGTGCTAAATCATTGTTGGGAAAATGGCGCTGGTAGCTGATGTAATCTGCCAAGAACGATTATTAGGCGAGAGTATCACTCGAGGATAATAAAAGGGCAACAAGGTCTTCCTTTTATTTTTAACAGTTTATTAAAATCAGAGACAATCGATTCAAGAAGGAGAACGCAGGCTAAAGACATCTTTACCTCCTCCACCATCGGCTGACACCAAAACGTAAGTGGTTCCAAAGAAATGTCCGTCTCTTTCACCCCATAAAAATCCTTGAACACCTTCAGTGCTAACGATTTCTTGTTGTTCCTTTTGTCGTTTTTTTTACACTTTGCCTCAGCAAACATTGTCCACTTGTAACCATTAGGTCAACGCGAGTACGCGGGTTCGATCCCGGCCGAGGACGATGAGGATTTTTCAGGGGGAATTCCTGAGATCATGCACTTCCTTCGGAAAGGGAAGTAAAGCCGTTGGTCCCGTGTAGTTGTTTGCTGGCTGCACGTTAAAGAACCCTTGCGAGGCAAAATTTGCGGCCCCTATAACGCCGTCCTGAAATGACCATAGCAGTTGAAAAGGACGTTAATACCAAACAAACCAAACCATTAGGTCAATCAAGTAAGTACATTGTTTTTTCAAGAGCAATAAATTTCACAGATCATAATGTCACGTGTCAGTCAATTAACTTCTCTAATAAATGTTAATTAATTCAAAATTAACCTTTTTTATACCCAGAGGTTAATGACCATGACAGGAAGTGGAGGGAGGAATGATACATTTACATTTAATGCAAACATTTATTAAACTTGATAATAAATATTTTCAAATACAAGGTAAAGTTTGCTTGTAATTGACATTAAAAGTATAACTAACAAAATCGATTCGTAGCAGAGTTGCTTTCCTAGTATACCACTCCGTTCGTCTCGCTGCCGTAGGGTCCGCTAGCGAGTAGGCCTGACAGAACGTCGGTCGTCCCATCTGGTACACTATCTGGCTGAGGCCTGTGGATGTCGGCCACCGTCGCACTCGAAAACGGCGACCTGAATAGGTTTGTCGACGAGGAGACCAGTGCTATCAAGACCAAAGACAAAAAGCAATATTAATTTAGACTTAACACTATCACTATACGAAAGTAATTCTAATTCACAATAAGTTAAACAGTTTTATGCCAGCTGCTTTTTTAAAAGCTCATATTAGAATTAGGAAGATGGAATTCAGTACCCAACGGGAATCAGTCTAGAGCCAAGCGAGGCCTGCCGCGTGAGATCGTGCTTTGCTGGCACCCGCTTGCTAAAACGAAGCTCTTCTAGTTGGCCTGGTTGGCACCCCTCAGAATTGGCTAAGTGGTCCTAATGTAGATGGCGATATGCTCATCGCCGCCTAGGCTGATAGAATGAAGTCGTGGCCATTGTCGTCTCAGTCGATCGTTGGATCTGCCTCCAGGATCGGCCTTTCCTCTTTTCCTCTTTGAGCTTCGCTTCTCTGGCGAACTGGCGAAAATCAGCAGTCGTCCAAATTTGGCCTGGGCTCGATTTTAATGCTGTGCTCGAGTTCTTTTTTTACCAGGATGCATGGGTTCCAAGGTCCGTTGACACACAAGCTGTTCGTCTCGTCCGCCTTTCACTTGTAGCTGGCGGATATTGCTCTGTCGTCGTCTGTAAAGTGTATGCAATAAACATTATTAATGGCAGTTCTTTAAAAGATCCTCGATTTTGCCTTATATGAGTTCAATGTCTGGGGCGATTTCACACAGTCTCGCCTTGTTTGCTGCTCGCTCGTATTCCTTCTTAGCGAGTGAATCTCGTCTGCATGGCGATGGCTCTTCTCGGCTCCATGTGTCTCAATTGGCAGGTGGCTTGTTGTGCGAGCGTTTGGGCGCCATAAATCCTTCGTAAAGTGCCTAACTGAGAAAGAGTGAAATCTATTACTCGAGCAAGAAGTATTTTCATTAACGGACTTACATTTGATATCGGCCTCCTGTTTCTTCTCGTCGGGCATGGGCTGGGAAGATTTTGGTCGTGCAATCCCTCTCGCTGTCTGTCTGGGCTGCTCTTTTCTGCTCAGTTTCATTTGCAAACTCTCTCTGAAGTCATGCTTCATTTCGCTGTATTTATATTCGGTTTTAATTGCCTGATTGGCTATGCAATTATGCTACACCAATCGGACTTCAGATTGAGGCCTCGCTGCCTTGTGCCATAACTCTTCCTTCCTCGATGCAACACCTTACTACTAGCTTCCTGTTCTTGCAACTTATTTCTAAACTCCAATTTTTTCTTTAACACCAATAACCTAAACTGCAGTTTTCTTATGGTCCTTGTTAAAGCCTCAATATCGCTTCTTTGCTCTTTTATAGTTTCTTTGAGAGTATTTATACTACTGTCCTGCTTAGAACCTAATGTCATTAATCTCTCTTGCTTAACATCATTGCTAATTTGTTCTATCCTATGTTGAACTTCTATCCTATCCCCCGATCTTCTTTTTTCCTTCTCATATCGGCGATTTTTTAAATTTTTTTGTGCTCTGACGATATGACACACTATTTATTTCGTCAAGTAACTGCTTTTCCCAGCACGAATTACCAATAAAAATTAAAAAAATTTTTTTACTTAATAAATAAGAACAAATAAGCTTTAATCAATTATTCTTTTCATCAAGTAAAGTTCACTTGTGTTTTGATAAATAGTCGGAAAATTTAAATACATGTGATTTATTATTATTGCATAGCTGCAGGACCATTTCATACAAGACGTCATAGGTTTCGAATGTAATATTAACACCATGTCAGATGTCCACGGTTATATTCAAAGGCGGGTTAAGTAAACAATGTGTATCAGCCTGAATGATGTGCTGCTCGTAAGCCTTCTCCAAGTCTTGAGAACATCTCGTGTAAGAATTTTTATTAATGTCCGTACTATAATTTGTAAATTATCTTAAATAGGCACCTTCTTCCCTTAGCCCTACCTTGCCTTGCTCTCCAACTTATTAATTTTTTTTTATCGCAATGTCAATCTCCATCGGAGAAGAATCGTCAAGATGCATATAAAATCACTATAGACCTCAGCTAGTCCAATGCCCTCCAGTGAACCGAGATATATCCGGACGTTAAAAGATGATGAGGCGGATGTTAATGTGAAAATTTTTTAAATAATTTACTATGTACAGTCAACAAACACTTACATAGTAAATTATTAAAAAAATTTATTAATGACATTAAAAAAGAAACTTGAACACAAAGCGTGTCCCATGGTTTTAAATGGTAGAAGTTAAAAGAATTTTATACACAGTCAAAATATGAATTCAAGTACCCACTGTGTCTCACACAAGCATAAGTACAAAACATAAATAAATTACTAAATGGAGCCGTAGTACAGCCGTGATGTCTCGCCATATACCGTTAACTCAACAACCTAGATACATGGTTCTGCAGATGAAATACTCGAGTATGGAGAAAGACAGCAGAGATTGTATCATCTGAACGAAATAGGCTTCGTGTCCAGGCCTAAACATGGTGAGACTGCAAAAAAACGAGTGACGGGTCGAAATAAACATTGACACACTTGTAACGTGAGGACCACATCGACAAACTCGTAATTGCAATTGTGGTAAATACAATCTTGAGAAAGAGAGCAAGGAGAAAGAAGTACTAGAAGAAGTGAATGGGCACCATGGTTGCTCAGGAGAAATGAGATGGCAGAAGCAAAGAGAAGATGAAGAAAGTTCTAGAAAAAAAAAGAACTTGTGTGTCGTGGGACACCCAACCGAAGTGAAACTTCAAGTGCATGATATTAGTCAGTGAAAACAAGAACAGATGAAGGAACATAAGTGCATGATAATACCCCCTTAATCTGTTCTTGGTCAAAAACATTGGAAGATGTAATCAGTGAAAAGGATTAGTTACTAATAATGAAAGATATTTTTTTAAAAAATCTTAGCATTTTATACAATTACAAGTTTATGATCTAGCAACAGCCCAATGTCTTATTTATATGTTAAAATTGTTACCAAAGCTTTAGAGAAAAACAAATAATGTTTTATAATGTACTTTATTATACAATAAACTGAAATGTGTACTTTTGACATTGAAACGAGGTCTCCAGCAAAGCAATTAATCAAAAAATTAATTACGGGGGGGGGGGAGGTTCAAAATGCGACTTACTGGCATTAAGTTACTGCATTCCCAGAAAGATGTTAACAAAAAATTACATTACACGCGAGCATGGGGAATGACTTCATTAAATCAACAATCACTGAGCTTCGAATTTTAGGGATAGTCTTCACTCCGCAACAATCAAATATTTTATTCGAATTATTTATTAATTATTTATTAATTTTCAAATTTTAAACTCAATTCTATTGATGAACGCAAAGAGACATTCAATTTTAAACTCAATTTTATCAATTTTATCGATGAAGGGGTAGATCTTAGAGACATTCCTATTCTAATTTTCGATGGTCTATCCAAATCTGAAGTCAAATTCAAAAAATTTCGAAAAAAATGGCAACACCAAATGATCGACTGCACAAATCTACTGTTCATCATCGCTTTGCGATATTTTATTAAAATTACTTTTGTTGCGGGGTGTTATATAGTATATTCACGGTATTTTTTGTTTTCTGCCCTTTTTGTAGATGTATATGGCGGATTTGATTCCACCTGCTGTCGTTTACGAGCTCGAAAATTTCGTACGCGTCCTATAGACTTTTTAGTTTCCGTTTTATGTTTTTTCTGTTTGGAATTGCTTCTTCAGTTCGTTTACGAGCTCTATACGCTTTTATGCCGAATAGCTTCTTATTGTTTTTGGGGCCGAACTCCCCGTTTGATTCACATAACTACATTCATAATAATAATAAGCCCTGCATTTGCACTATCTACGATGATGCAGTAACAATGTATTTCATTTCAATGTTGAGGCCTTCTCTCTTGGTGATCACGCTCCATCTTGGATGTTAACAATTAGTCTCCATCTTTCATTCTAAGCATTTCACTCACTATAGTTGTCGCCGCATAAGAAGTTTCTCATCAACAAAAAACCCCACTAATTAAGTAATAATTTTATCAACAATTAGAGAGTATAACATATCGCGACCGAGTTAATTAGTTCAAAGGGAAATCTCCACACCGGGCAAGAGCTCGCAAAAAGAATATTTACGGCATCAATGGTACACGGGAGAGAACAATGAATTACTTAAACCTAAATACAAATTATCAATAGAATAACATTTGGAATAATAAAAAATATTATCATCCATCACGAGATTTAATGAAAAGCAATAGTTTGAAAATCATTATCAATAAATTGCCATTTCCTTAACAAAAGAGTTTGTCATTTAAATATCATTTTGACACGTAAGTCTATAATAACTCAAGAAAACTTGTCACTTGATTTAAAGACACGCCTCTGTATTGCACTGTGATAAGGTATTTTCGAAATCTTGAATCAGGCTATTTGTTATTACATGCTTAACATTTACTACTTGATTTTGAGTTCCCTTATGTTCTCTTATGTTTTCTATCCTATTTACCATACTGTCATATGCTTACTTTCTCTTCCTTCAGGACCAGATCCCATGAGTTACAGGCTAGCAGAAGTTCACATAAGTCCATAATATTATACTTTTTGCCAAATATCGATGTTATAAGATAATAATTATAGTTAATTAATGCCCTGCATAAGTTGTTTTGGCTTCTTAACTTGAAATTCCCTCTCCTTGAAGTCGCTGAATTTGTATATCAGCATTTATATCAAGTTATATTATCTGGTTTACACAATCACCTTTTCTTTGATCGAGGCAAGCAAGGTGGTCATGCCAAGTTAACCTCCGGCCATGGCAAGGCTTCAAGTGGAATGCACTGGAAAAACGATGTATTTAAACAATCTATAATAACTTTATTTTATTAAAAAATATGTTAATTCTGCAAACATTATATATTAATTAAAGACTAGTAATGCCTAATCCTAAACAACAAGCTGGAAATAACAAGCGTCAAGGATTTCTTATGAGAGAACAGAGCGGGAAGAGGTGGTGAATAATTAAAGGGAATTTAACTGAATATAATAATTTTGATATACAAGAACGGCTACTTGCCGAATGCATAATGTCAAAGATTGAAAGTAAGTTCGTGATTATTAGTCCAAGTCGATTGCTGTAGACGTTGAGGATAAGAGGTTCGACTCCTCGGTGCGAGCAACGTGACGACTTGGAAATAACGTCGGTGAGGTAGGTTGATGCAACAAGGATTCGGTCAACCTGGGCAGGAACTGGGTCACGTTGGGTACTGCACTCTCAAACAGTAGCAACCACTCAGGGTGAATCGACTGTGGAGGAATGGCTGTGCAAAATAGAACAACGGATTAACTGTATGGCGAGACAGGTAAGAATCTTTATCAAATGAAATCACAACACTATAGCCTACAAATCTTGAGTGGATACCGTTATTACCAGAGAAAGTTGCTCCTACGTTCAAGCGCGATAATCGCGTGGGCGCCCAACGCTAATGCCGGCTTAGTTAGGAATGGGGAGAATGACTTCCACTTGTTCAAGCTCCACGGGAGAAATTCGTGTTCGGTTTGGGGGCATAGTGTAATGTCCGGGTCTTGACTCGGCGGAGTAGGCACGACATGTGTCGGAGCGCACGTCCTCAGCGCTAGCAGCTATGCGGTCCAGTAGGTCTACAAGGGCCTCTTCTTTATCGCCCAAATAGTCAAACTTCTCAAGGGCGGATAGCGATCGGGTCGACTGGGTGTAAGGTTAAATGTAGGCGGACGTCGGACATCTAGCTTCAGACTGGACTTGGGAAACGCTGTCCTCCTTCAACCTCGGGACACCGCGACGGCTGTCATCCAATTTGGAGGGCGGGCGGGACGTCCTTTTCCTTGGATGGAATATCTCTTCGTGCGGCGTACGAAATCGGTTACGCCGGCATCTAGGGCGGGCTGATGGATGATGCCTTCTTGTTCTCTCGCTCTCGAAAGACGATGCTGGCTTACGTACAACTGGATCTTCTTTCACCCTCGGCTCGGCTGCAGAACTATCTTCCACGGGGCACTTATGGCTACGAATAGATATACTGTTAATAGACTCAGAAATTCTATGTTTCTTATGTCTGCCAGGCCTCAGTCCATGTTCCCCGTCCTACGTCCAGATCCATTACCATGGGCTGGTTCTGTCGGTCTTCTGTCCATCCTTCATTAGTCGCTCGCTAAAGGCACTCTGTCTCTTCCTTTCAAATCCTTCGCTTTTATTTCCCCAGGTTAGATTCTGAGAAGTTCTCCAATCAGCGCTCGCTTCGGCCTCTCTCTTCCACCAATTGTCTTTTCGTTGGTATTGCTTCGTGTTTCCGCCTGTTCTATTCTTCTTCAGGGGGACGGCTTCCTTTTTCCTTTCTTTCTCCCTTGTCAAATCTTCTTTAACTTTTTTATCTTCGCTCCCTCCTTCTTCTGGATTTGACAACATCCTGCCGCCGAACTTCTTATCTGGAGCGGCTTTCTTCTTATTCCTTTGTGTGGTTGTGGCTATACTTCCTGTAATGGGACAAAGTTGGAATTATAAAATATTTGGCTAATTACTTTCTTTTTAGCTCTTCTTATTTTCTTCCTATAGCCCATTTTCTGCTTTTTCTGGTTTACGATTTTCTTTAGGCGAAGACCTTTCGTTTCTTCTGTCTTTGCCTAATACCTTATTCATTTTACAATCTCTTCGCACCGTTGTATTTTCTACAATATTATTTAATTCTCCCAGCTTTTCCAATTTTAGCTGTAAATGACTTATTGTATTTAAAAGAATATTTATCTCCTTATCCTGTTGATTAAACAATGCTGCTAACACTCTTAAATTTTCTTCTTGCTTCTTGATAATTTGATGAATCTTCTCTATTCCTTTATCACATTCTTGTCGGAGCTTTTGTCTATTAAATTCTTGGAATCCCTTTTTCTCTGAAGAAACTTCTTTTTCTTTACCATTTACTATTCGCACTTCTTCATCCTTTTTATGGGTGACTTCGAATTCTTCCTTTTTAAATTTACCTTCAGCTTCATCTTCTATCCGACAATGCTCTGCCGATTCCCTACTTTCCTTTATAGGCTGGCTACTGCTTATTTGCATTTTCGGTTTTTCTTCGGTTCCTTGACTAGCTGAGGTACTTTCTTCCTCTTCTAACTCTACCAATTCATGAGATTTCCACTTAAAGAGATTCGTTTCATCTATCTTCCTTACCTCTTTGATTTCTACTTCATTTAAATCTATCTTCAATTTCTTAAGCTTTACTCCTCTTTCTTCCCGATTAATTATAGATTTGTAAGAGAAATCTTCTCGAAGTTCTGATGCGTGCTTGCTTGAAGCTTTTCTTTCTATTTTCATAGCTTATTCCTCTAAGCATTCATGACGCATTTCTTCGCTCATCATGCCCCACTCAACTGCTTTGTCTAGGGCTTCGACGAACTCCTGCTTACTTTTTATACCGCTCTCTTCAATTAGCTTTCTATAGCGATGTGTTTCCTCGCTCCCGCTAAGAATGACTTCTTTTTTCACGGTTATTTGCTTTCTCCTTAAGGGATATTCGAGCCATGAATTATTATATATAATTCTCATCATATTCTGATGATCTTGGCTTAACATATCGTCCACTTTACACGTCACAAAATCCTGCTCCCTTATATGGAATATTGCTTGAGCCTTTCTTTGGATCGACTTCGCGGCGATATTCTTCATGCTGTCCGAATAATTACCATTTCTTATTCACCCAGAGGGTGGCCGTTGCCTGGTTGTCTCGTCGGTTGGCTTGCCAATCGATGGAGTTCAGCAACTTCAGGCGCGGCCAGCTGCTGGTTGGGTGACGGCCAGGGCTTGAGGGCCACTGCTGGCGGGACAGCTATTTGGGGCGCGGCTGTTGGGGGACTTTGGTCTGACCCATTTTGCCGATTGACCATGGCTGTTTTTCCAGCAGTTGGTGACAGCCTCTGGTTCGTTTATCCCCAGCAGCTCTTCCATCATGAAACCCCCCGTGCTTCGGAGGGCACGTTAAGCCGTCGGTCCCGGCTGCTACTGTCATCTCGTAGCAGTCATTATTTACCGGGATGGCGCAAAACTCCCTCGTAGGAGTAGGTGCCGCAGATTATCGCTTGCGATAATCTACCCTCCGTATTAGATACGATATGCACCTAAATGGGATGGACTGCATTACCTCCTTTAAACCGCTTCGGAATGCTTCGTCATCGATCAATCCTTCGGCGTGACCTACCGACATGGCTGTTGAACGTTTATAAGCATCCCTTAATTCGCTTTCTTTAATTATCTTAATATAATTATTAGCTTCTTCTAAAATATCGTCCTTAACGGCTAATGTTAATTCAGAATTATCCTCCGTTTGCGCTTTAATTATATGAGCTTCTTCTGTTAACCGTTCTTCAGCTAAACCTTTATTCTTATTTAGAATCGGAGTCCTTTCTTCTCGATTAAATTCTTCATAATTAACCTCTATTCTATTTAACTATGTCATTTAACTATGTCATTCCTTGGTACTCCTTTCTTCTTCCGTCTCTTATACTTAGCTTGTCTCTTACTTGATAACCCTTGCTCTTGCATATAATTATAACTTTAGCTCTTTTCCTTATCTTCTTCCGTTACCACGCCCCAATCTTCCTTAACTTTTATCCGTGCCTTATGTTTTATTAACTGGCTATCTTTAACTTCGAAATAGTTTTCATCTTCACTATTTTCTTTAAGTTTTCTTCACTATTGGAACTTAAGATCTTTTTTAACCATGAGTCTTTGCCTAACAACTTTTCGGCGTAGCTCATTACTTCTTCTAATCTTCCCAATTTATTACTTCTTAATTTCAATTTGAATTCCTTTAGAGAAACTATTGATGTATGCATTAATTCTATCTCTTTCCTTCCAACTATTTATGGAATTAATTAACTGCATATAACTCTTTGTATAGTCCTCTATCTTCTTTACGCTTTGTTCCGAATAGTGCTCTTTCTTTAGCCATTTTTTTAAGACCCGGACGCTTTCCAGACTTAATGTCTATTACACTCACAAACGTTGCAGAGTTTCAATTTTTTTATCGTGTCTGCTCTTCTCCGAACCTTGTAGTTGAACTGCTTTCCTTATCTTCGCAATTGTTGAGGTAAGTCGTCGTTTTCTTCTTCTAAAACACCTCACCGCTGATTGTACGACAATCTTCTTCCTTTGCTGAGAGGAAACAAAAATAACAACAATATGAGTTCGAGTAGAGTTCTTACGCAGTGGAATTGAGAAAATTGCTGTAGTCTCTGCCTTGTCTGCTAACAAAGCACCTCCCCGCTCTGTCAAGGATTTCTGATGAAAGAACAGAGTGGGAAGAGGTGGTGAATAATTAAAGGGAATTTAATTGAATATAATAACTTTGATATACAAGAACGGCTGCTTGCTGAATGTATAATGTCAATAATTGAAAGTAAGTTCGTGATTATTAGTCCAAGTCGATTGCTGTAGACGTTGAGGATAAGAGGTTCGACTCCTCGAAGCTCCGTATATCTCCGGGACGAGCAAGGTGACGACTCCTACTTGGTGAGGTAGGTTGATGCAACAAGGATTCGGTCAACCTGGGCAGGAACAGGGTCATGTTGGCTACCGCACTCTCAGACAGCGGCAACCACTCAGGGTGAATCGACCGTGGAGGAATGGCTGTGCAAAATAGAACAACAGATTAACTGAATCTTTATCAAATGAAATCACAACACTATAGCCTAAAAATCTTGAGTGGATACCGTTTTTAACAGAGAAAGTTGCTCCTACGTCCAAGCGCGACAATCGCGTGAGCGCCCAGTGCTAATGCCGGCTTAGTTAGGAATGGGGAGAATGACTTCCACTTGTTCAAGCTCCACGGGAGAAATTCGTGTTCGGTTTGGGGGCATAGTGTAATGTCCGGGTCTTGACTCGGCGGAGTAGGCACGACATGTGTCGGAGCGCACGTCCTCAGCGCTAGCGGCTATGCGGTCCAATAGGTCTACAAGGGCTTCTCCTTTATCGCCTTAATAGTCAAACTTCTCAGGGGCTGATGGCGATCGGGTCCACTGGGTGTAAGGTTTAATGTAGGCGGACGTCGAACATCTAGCTTCATTCTGGGCACGGAACGCGCTGTTCTCCTTCAACCTTGGAACACCTCGATGGCAGTCATCCAATTTGGCAGGTGGGCGAGACGACCTTTTCCTGGGATGGAATATCTCTTCATGCGGTGTACGAAATCATTTATGCCGGCATCTGTGGCGGGCTGACGGCGGATGCCTTCTTGTTGTCTTGCTCTCGAAAGATCATGATGGCTTACTTACAAGTGGACCTTCTTTCACTTTTGGCTGGCTGGGGAACTATCTTCCAGGGGGCACTTATGGCTACGAATAGATATACTAGTAATGGACTCAGAAATTCTGTTTCTTACATCTACCAGGCCTCAGTGTATGTTCCCCGTCCTTCGTACAGATCCGTGTACATGGGCTGGTCCTGTCGGTCTTCTGTCCATCCTTCATTAGTCGCTCGTTAATGGCACTCTGTCTCTTCCTTTCAAATCCTCCGCTTTTATTTCCCCTGGTTGGATTCTGGGCCGATTCTACGAGTGGAAGAGTAGAAAGAGAAACGTTCGTGTCATCTCAGGTTCGTGGGAAATTAAAGAATTAGAACGAGGTGACAAAAGAAAAAGAAGAAGAGATGGAGAGCAGCGAGCAAGATAAACTAACGGAAAACCCGACCCCAAAGAGAATGGAAGAGGTCGGAAGGAGAAAGATCATCTCACTTCCCCATTGGTGGAAAAGAGGAGAAATGAAATTGGAAAAAATAAAGTTTTTTCTAAAAACGGGGAGAAGCGTTTAGGAACGAAAGAGAGAGGATGGAATGAAGGAGGCTCTGATCAACAGAGAAGAAAATGGCCGTGGAAGTCGAGTAAGCACGTCTCAGCCACGAATTTAGGCGATGTTACGAGCGAGCTGCCAGCGAGGAATACCGAGTGGACGGAGCGATATTACGACGGGAAGAAACGGAACGGTTGTAGAGGAGAAATAAGGACTGTCGTCGACGACGAGAAATCTTGGTATCACGGACGAGCAGTACAGAATAGATACGGTCTCCAACAAGCCGGTAAGCGTAACGTTTCATTTTCCCATTCCCTGCAGTTGTGCTATTGGACTTCTAAAAGATATTAACCCTTTGAGTCACTATTTTTTTAATTTAAAAAAAGAACATTTTTTTCATTCATAAAACTGCTGTTATTAAAAGAAACATTTCTATGTATTTATTATAATTTTTGGAAAAATATTAATGTAAATATAAAAATGTATGAAAAAATCGACACCGTGATTCAGTTGTTGTACTATTTCAAAAAATTTTTAATATTCATGTAAATACAATTAACATTAAATACAGTAATTATAACTTAAATATATAGAATAAAAAGGCCAACTATCTATCAATTCACTTTGTGTGAAAATATGTAAAGTAATTGTGCTCCTGTACTAAACACAGAGCTGCTTTACATTTTTCACAGGCCAACTTTGTTTGACCTTTACAGCCTGTAAACTTGCATTGCTGAGATGTTTTTGTGAGTA
The DNA here is from genome assembly GCA_023313115.1 of Rhysida immarginata. Classification (NCBI taxonomy): domain Eukaryota; kingdom Metazoa; phylum Arthropoda; class Chilopoda; order Scolopendromorpha; family Scolopendridae; genus Rhysida; species Rhysida immarginata. Next base: position 82,557 of record JAHWFO010008481.1, read on the forward strand.
CAGGGAAATGTGCAATTTGATCCAATCTTATATCCTCTATAACTCTGCTTGGGAGTAATTTAGGCTTTTTACTAACTGGCAGCTCTTCATTAGATGGACGTCCCTTATTTCTTTCAAAGGGAATGTTTATCTTCAGGAGAAATTCACCAATATTCAAATGGATTTGAAATAATATTAGAAAAATTTCAGATGTCTCAGGTTTCCGCAAACATCTGCTGTCACGAATGTCTAAAAAAATGAATCTTAATAATAGAAGGCAAATATGTAAGTTTGTATGATACAGTTGACTGAATTTCAAATTTTCCTCAAACTATGCAACAATCTCAGCACTTATAAAAAAAAGGAAAAGAAAAGGAAAAAAATCCGCTACTGGATTCTTACCGAGGATTCCGAGTTTGTAGCATGTCGCCTATAATAATTTCATTAGCCTGAAGCATAGCTATAGTATTTCTACCATCATTTTACACTTATTATTTTACAAATACATTAATTATTTTAAAC
>JAHWFO010008481.1:93057-115600 GCA_023313115.1 Rhysida immarginata
TCAGCTGCTTTTGGAGAGGAGCGTCGTCGTGCGTCAGCTAAGTCTTGGCGTCGTTTACTTGTTGACAATCGAACTGTGGATTCTGACCAAGGAATTCTGGCAGCCTTTCACGCCCATTTCTCCGCATTTTTTGATGAGCCAGTGTATCCCTCAGAAGCCACGAAGTCTTGGATCGAGGCACTACCTCCTTTTTCTGAAGATGATGCTTTTATGGTGTGCCCTTTTACACCAGATGAAGTCAAAACATTCTTGTCTGCGGGAGGTCGTCCGCAGTCCAGTCCGGGTGTAGACGGACTCCCGTATGTCTTTTATATCAAAACCTGGCACATATTGGGTCCTTTCCTTCTCAAGGTTTTTGATTTCCTCCTTATCGACCCTTCCTCTATCACACCCGATTTTACTGTGGGTAAGATTATATTGTTACCCAAATGTCCATCCCCTGAACAGATTTCCCAGTGGAGACCTATTACCCTGCTTAATACAGACTATAAGATCCTCACTGGTGTTTAGCAGAACAGGTTGAGTCTTTATGCCTCTGATTTCTTTGGTCCTGGACAGTCGTGTTCCATCTCCTCCTGCAGGATGTCTGATAACATCATGACCATGCGTTGCTTTATGGAGGAGGCTCGTCTGCGTCGCCAAACGTTAGCAGTTCTTAGCCTTGATCAGGAAAAGGCCTTTGATAAAGTCAATCATGCCTATTTGTACGAAATCTTTCATCACTTGCGCCTTTTGAAATTCATTTTGGTTATAACTTCGTTATATGCAAGTGAGATGTCATTTGTTTACATTAATGTGTTGCCATCACCTGTATTCGAACTTTTAAAAGGAGTCAGGCAGGGGTGCCCTTTGTCACCCCTCCTGTATATATTTTACCTAGAGCCGTTGTTGCGTTACCTGAATTGCCATCCGCAGGTGCGAGGATATTCGTTGCCAGCTGCGTCTATCAACATTATTACACTCGCTTACGCTGATGACGTGGTCCTTTTTGAATCGGATCCTAACACCTTAGATATCTATAAGAGATCCTTCCATCTCTTCTCAGCCTCCACGGGAAGTTCCATCAATCTTCTGAAATCTAAGGGCATTACTTTTGTGCGATCTGTTGGTGCGATGAAATTGTTGTGTTGGGTTACACTTTTTCTTTTTCTTCGTCTGTGGATTCTGTTCACTGGAAAGGAGTGATTGCCAAATGCCTCCTCCGTCCAGATAAGTTTATTCGGTTTAAAACTTCTATGTTAGTAAGGGTACGCTATGTACAAACCCATATTATTCCTTTGTTGACAGCAAAATGCCTCTTATCATGGCCTTCTCGCAGGGAGTTGCGAAACATACGTCGCAGATTAATTGATCTGATCTGGGGCCCGCAATTAAAGACCCGTCCACTGCAGGCTGACTTTTTGTTTATCCATTCAAAAGGGGAGGTTTAGGTCTCCCTGAGGTCCATCAGCGTTTGGTTGCTGCGCGTATGGCGGCGTTGGTCCGAGTTTTCTTGATTCCTCCTCCGATTTGGGCGAATTTTCTTTTTATGCATCTGCGCTTGTTTATCAAAACTTCCAGCTTGCCAGTGCCTTCGTATCTTCCTATTATCATTTATAGCTCTTTATCAAAGTTTTATAGGGATTATGAACTGGATATGAAGCCCTTTATACAGGCGTTGCGCAATACAGATATTGGTAATCTTTGCTCTTTGAAGGAGTCATGGTTTATGGAGAAAATGGATTCAGGTATGACCTCCGAGGTAGTCCAGCTTCACCCTGATTACCCCTGGTCAGCAATATTTAAGGCTTTGAAAAATTTAGTTTTTGAGGGGACAACTTTCAATTACCAGTGGAGGTTGTTACACCAGGGGTTTCTTTCGCTTAAAAAGCTACATATGTGGGGAGTGGTCGCTTCGGCTGGTTTTAAAGTTTGTGGTATGGTAGAAACAGTACCACATTTATTTTTTGAGTGTCCACTCGCACAGTCCATTTGGGATCGCATTAGCCGGCATTTTGGCTTGAGGTGTCTCACATCAATCAGTGCGCTATCTGTTCGAAAAGTCTTCCGGTAAGCCATATAAATTGGACCTAGTTGTTTCAATTGCTTTCACCATCAGACAATTGTGGGTATCGCGCGTGGCCAGGTCAATGAAGAACGATGTTCCGTTATCAGTTGTTTGGGAGAGTATTGCCCATCGTTTAAATTCATTTCTTTTGCAAGAATGGAATAGACAAGGTCCGCGCGCATTTCGACGCCGTTTTGCATCTTCAGGCTGTCGTTGTGTGGTCGATAAGAATAATAGAAATTATGTTTTTAATTTTCCAATGTTGATGTGATGGGCTTGCCAGAGAGCGAGCGAGCACTACTGGGCGTTTAAACAGCTTGAGTAGCCCATGAGGGCTACCTGTTCACTTTGGTGTAGCATGTGCGCCGAGCGCCGATAATTAAGACCTTTTGAGGCGTTCCCTAAGGCCGCGCCTTCTGCCTCAGCTACAACAGCGCGGAGTGAAAGAATTTATTTTCTGGTGGATTTGTGCCTACCCGGATGGCTAAAGTGGATAGGTGTCGGGAGTTAGCTTCCGACCAGAGAAAGCTGTGGGCCAAGTTCATGTTGCCTCGTTAGAGGTCTTTAAGTTTTTTACGTTGGGTGTAGCATAATGCCACCTGTAAGATCTTTTTAGATCTTAACTCCGTGGAGGTAATACCATCTGCCTCTCCACTTCAAAAGTGGGAGAGAGAGGAGCCAAGCCGCAATAATAGCCTGAGGTGCCTGAGGTGGTTTGCATAGTGGGAAATACGATCTCGTTTTCTATACGAGTCAGTGTGTTCTTTGAATCGTACTGCAAAATTGCGGGTCAATAATATTACATAGAATCTGTCGCAAAACGCACAATTCAGGCGGTAAACTACTGATTGGAAATATTTGTCGGTGGTGACGGCGGCAGGATGGTTCAGGATGCAGGCTGATGGTGTAGGATTACGAAGAGATATTTGAAGGCCGAGGGACGACAGGAAGTTAGAGAGCTGGGAGAAATTAGGGCACAGATACAATAAGGAGGGGCGAAACAAGAGGAGAGGGGGAGAAGAGGGCCCGTCTGCGGCGGTGAAGAATACGGGAGAACATGGAGGTCGAATATCCATTGGCATGGGCGAGGTTCCGAATTATGCTAGTTCGGATGATGTGGATAGGGGGTTGAGTTTTATACACTAACATCCCTGTCACCCCCACCCTTTCTATCCTACAGCATCTGATATGATTGACCTACTAGCTATCCTCTCTGTAATTTCTTCACAGAACTGTTTCTCATTTAACAACTCCTACTATTCCCAATCCACAGGGCTAGGAATGGGATTTCCACTGTCTGAGGTATTCCTACAGCACCTGGAATTAGCATACGTTACCCCCCTCCTTAATGATCCCTCTGTCATCACGTATTTCCGATATGTCGATGACATCCTCGTCCTCTTTGACTCCCAATCCACTACCCCCACTAATATTGTTAACACTTTTAAATCCTTTTCCCCACATATCCAATTTACTTTTGAACTAGAAACTAACCGATCCATCCCTTTCCTCGATATCCTCATTACCAACAACCCCCACACAAACCACCTCTCCTTTTCTGTCTTCCGTAAATCGACCACATCCTCCAACTTAATTCACCATTCCTCCACACACACCCCCACCCACAAACAAGCCTTATTAGGATTCCTAATTGACCATGCCTTGAAGCTCCCCCTCAGCCCCCTATCCAGATCATCCGAACTCCGCATAATCCGGAACCTCGCCCATGCCAATGGATATTTGACCTCCATGTTCTCCCGTATTCTTCACCGCCGCAGACGGGCCCACTTCTCCCCCTCCCCTCTTGTTTCGCTCCTTCCCAAGAAATGGACGTCCTTATTGTATCTGGGCCCTAATTTCTTCCAGCTCTCTAACTTCCTGTCGTCCCTCGGCCTTCGAATATCTTTTCGTACTCCTACACCATCAGCCCGCATCCTGAACCCACCTGCCGCCGTCACCACCGAATATTCCCAATACGGAGTTTACCGCCTGAATTGTGCGTTTTGCGACAGATTCTATGTAGGATTATCGACCCGCAATTTCGCAGTACGATTCAAAGAACACATTGACTCGTATAGATAACGAGATCGTATTTCCCACTATGCAAACCACCTCGAAGATTCCGGACACGCTTTAAAGACACAAGAAGATGTTATGTCTGTGTTACATATCTGCAATAGACCAGAAACAACTGTTGCCCTCGAAGCGATCGAAATATTCAAGGCCAAGAAGTCCTCCCCCTACCTGGATATTGGATAAAATATTGCCAAAGGAGAAAATTAATGAAGCCCCTGGGCACCATTAAGGATACAAGGTTTAAGAACGTTTTTAGAGTAGAGAATTTACTTAATGTAAGGGGGAAAGCTCCTAACAGGCAGTCTCCAACAAGCCGGTAAGCGTAACGTTTCATTTTCCTATTCGCCTGCAGTTGGTGCTTTCGGACTTGTAAAAGATATTAGGAACTATAAGAGCTATTCCACACGGATATTTCATTTGAGAGAAACACGCAATTGCCATTTACCCCGAGTGAAGCAGTTAAAAGTTGCCACGTCGCTTAATGAAGTAGCACTAAGCAGAATCATTGCTGACAATAAGGCTACTGCGAATATTGGTGTTACTTCGGCAGTGCAGGTCAACGACCCGATAAATGATTTCAATATTGAAAGGACAAACGGACCCAATCATTTAAACAACGTTAGTGTATCTGTGAACAGGGTACTTGTTCCAGAGGATAAGTCTAGCGATTTTATTGCTTCCAGCACCCTTAGCTCAGGTGTTCCTTCCCAAATAGACGGAGCCAGCTATTGCAGTCAAGCAGTCAATTCATTGGAATTACAGTCTTCGCTCTCGTGGGAGAGGACTTTTTCTGGTGGATTTGTGCCTACCCGGATGACAAAAGCGGGTAGGTGTCGGGAGTTAGCTTCCGACCAGCGAAAGCTGTGGGCCAAGTTCATGTTGCCTCGTTAGAGGTGTTTAAGTTTTTTACGTTAGGTGTAGCATAATGCCACCTGTAAGATCTTTTTAGATCTTAATTCCATGGAGGGAATACCATCTGCCTCTCCACTTCAAAAGGTGGGTTTGTGCCTACCCGGGTGGCCAAAGCGGGTAGGTGTCGGGAGTTAGCCTCCGACCAGCGAAAGTTGTGGGCCAAGTTCATGTTACCTCGTTTGAGGTGTTTTCAAGGTTTTACGTTGGGTTTAGCATAATGCCACCTGAAGATCTTTTAAGGTCTTAACTCTGTGGAGGCAATACCATCTGCCTCTTCACTTCAAAAGTGGGAGAGAGAGGATTTACTTTCTGGTGGATTTGTGCTTACCCGGGTGGCCAAAGCGGGTAGGTGTCGGGAGTTAGCTTCCGACCAGCGAAAGCTGTAGGCCAAGTTCATGTTGCCTCGTTAGAGGTGTTTAAGTTTTTTACGTTGGGTGTAGCATAATGCCACCTGGAAGATCGTTTTAGATCTTAACTCCGTGGAGGCAATACTATCTGCCTCTCCACTTCAAAAGTGGGAGAGAGAGGATTTACTTTCTGGTGGATTTGTACCTACCCGGTTGGCCAAAGGGTGTAGGCGTAGGATGTTAGCTTCTGACCAGCGAAAGCTGTGGGCGAAGTTCATGTTGTCTCGTTAGAGGTGTTTCTGTTTTTTACGTTGGGTGTAGCATTATGCCACCTGAAGATCTTTTTCGATCTTAAACTCCGTGGAGGCAATAACATCAGCCTCTCCACTTTAAAAGTGGGAGAGAATGGAGCCAAACCGCAATAATAGCGTGCCATTATTGGCGTTAGGTAGCATTGACAGGGTTCTAGTCGTTCTGCCGCTCCCGGAAGGCAGTATTGCGTCCTTTGGTAGTAAACTTATAAAACTGTTGCTGTATGTATGTGTGTTGTGTGCTAGCTGGCGAAGTGACTGAATATACATTAATATGCTCTTTTGTTTTTTTAAAGAGAAGCTTTACCCTAAGCGATTGCGAGGTTCTGTGTCTACGGTAGCCATTAGCAGTTACTACACGCAAGCCTACTTTCGTCCCGGTTGGTTTGCTCAGCAAGCTGAAGAGGTCAAGCCCCTTTGCGAAGTCAGCTTAAGTGATGCGGATTGTTAATTCCCTAGTAGAAGACTGTCTCCGTAATTCGACCAAGCAAGCTTCTCTTACATCGTTTGTTAATTCTTCAATTACGATCCTAAATATTAATACCGAGACGGGTAAAGTTGTTATCATTCATTTGGACATTTGTGATTAAGAATAATCGATCAGTTATTAAAATTAAGAAGCCAGTGGCTTCAATCTTACTATTTAATTAAAGAGAGAAAGTAATCTATTTCACTAATATGTATGAGATGGCCTATCCCCAGCTCCCCCTAACTCTCAGATATTAAATAGGTTTATAATTCAATTAAATTTTTCTCTCGCCTTTTCCCTCCTGTACACTAAACAGTTATTTTACTCTGCTCAGTGGTTTAGTTGTGACAGTTAGAGATAGAGTTCCCGAAAGAGTAAAGCCAATATGTAGAGACGGTGAAAAGCCATGTAGAACTGTGCTCCAGAAAAAATAAACACATACGCAGTGGCACATGGTAGCCGTATGTGGTTTTGATCCACGCACCTCTGGGTTATGTGCCCAGCACGCTTCCACTGCACCACCCCTTATGTCGCACTGGCACTGTCGCATTTCATTGGCAGAGATTCCTTTATCAGACAAAAATACTCGATAATTACAGTGTCATAATCATATTTACTGATTATTAATGTTATTGCTGTGCATAAATCAAGGTAATGTTATATCAGTTGTCATAGCAAAAACTACTTATGGCTAAACTGGTCGCAGGATACACTTGGTCGCAACCAATACATTTTAGATAAGTAAATTTGCAATAGGGTGAACTAAATAGGCACCCAGGTCATATGGCCAGAGTTTGATGAAGTGAGCTTTCCTCTTCCATTGTCACTGCACAGCTTCATTAAATATGCCGATGGGACTACAGCATTTCAGTTCACCTGAAACCTGGCTCCCATGTGCGTCTGCAAGGAAGAAGAAGCTACAGCATGATATTCCCTTGAGGCAAAAGACACCGATGTCGCTCCAGCTAAATCTAGGCATTGAAACGCTTTTGTCGACATACCACACATTGTGTTGTCAAATACTGCCTTCTTCTCCTCTCTGATAATTTCTGGTGAATTTACCATAGCCATCGTCGAATCAAAGCTTATGATGCCAAACGTCTTCATGGCACTGCACGGCTTTTCCGTATAATTTTTTATACTCGTATTGGAAACTTCTTTTTCCTGTACTTCAGTTCTATATGACTTTTTAGCTTCGTTCTATCTTGATCTTTCTCTCTCTCTCTCTTCCGTTTCCTCTTTCTTCTCTTCCACTCATCACGACACCTCAAACAATGAGATCCTTCATGACTCGATTTGGAGAAGCAACCTGGCGGACGACGTGTGCCATCATCACGATGATTTCGATTATCCAAATCACTTGTCACACTTGCCCCCACCGAATGCAGCGATTCCTGCAATTTTACACTGATTAAGGCTCTATCTTTGCCCTAAGTTAGAAATGATACATGGTCAATTCTTTTGCCATTTTTAGCAATTCTCTATCCAGAGTTATGCTGACTACGCCCTTTCTTCTTTAACTTTACAGACTTTTCTTGTTGCCTGTGACCTCTCACTTTAGTAAGTGCTTTAGGCTTGGACGGTCTTTTCCGTAAGAAATAGAAATTTCTGTTTGGATTCTCATTATTAATTATTTTTCTCTTATTCTTTCTTAACGTTTCTTTGCCATTGGTCGCCCTTTGCTTTCTTCCTTCTATCTTCTTCTTGCAGAATGCCTCTTCAGCTTTTTGTTCATTTTGGCTTTTCTATACATAACCGCTTCTATTTTTTCTTTCACTGTGTGGACTAACACTTTTTCTATTTTTTGTGTTTTTAAAAGTCTTATCGTACGAATAAAATAAGAAAGGACACAAGAACACGTGCTTGGTTTGTTTATTTGAAAGTGTAACCTTATGAACAAATGTTTAAAATGATTGTTTTTGAATGAATGTGTCTATTATTAATTAAAATGAATTTATTATTCCTTCTGTTCCTAATTGCATGCTCACTTTTCCATAAATATAAATTACGATAAGAGACCTGTAATTTCCAACAAGGGGACCATCAATTTTCTTACAAAATTGTAAATGAATTTGTACATGAAAATTATACATGAAATTGTATATGAAATTGTTTAAGAAAATTTTCAACAATTTTCTTACAAAAGTGTAATGAAGAATGCACGTTCATCACTGGTTTGTCAGAGAGTACATAAAAACTGGTCCGGGGAGGTTCCTTCAAAATTTGTGCTGGTCGTGAAGAGGTTGTTATAATTACTCTTCTAATTAAGCAAAATTGGCCATCACTCCAAAATTGTAGCTACTTTGACAGATTGCTCGATCTGGTCATGACACGCTTTCTACCATGCGCCTCCCCTAATGTCGCACAACCATGGTCATTTTATTGGCAGAGACTCATGTATTGGACAAAAATACTTTATAATTAACGTGAAGCACAAAATATCAGTACTGCGCATACATCAAGGTAAAGGTACACTACATGATCAAAGGAGTTGTGACACCCCTGTGAACACCTGGGGTGTTTCTCCTGGACTGGACTGGACCCGCTCATAAAGGTGGATGGAAACCTCAATGCTGATGGCTACAGGACCATTCTGGATAACGGGGCACTTCCAGCGCTATGGGAACACTTCGATGACGGGCCATTCCTCTTCCAGCACGACAATGCGCCTTGCCACAAAGCAAGATCCATATCCGACTGGTTTGACGAGATGGTGGTTGAAGAACTGGATTGACCCGACCAGAGTCCTGATCTCAGCCCCATCGAACATCTTTGGGACGAATTGGAATGACGTGTGAGATCCAGGATGGTTCGCCCTACATCTGTCCCGTAACTGACCGCGACACTCCTCGAGGAATGGAGGTCAATACCTCTGGACACATACCGTAAACTTGTGGACACATACTGTACACATGCCATGTAGGGTGGAGGCAGTGATAGCAGCTCGGGGTAGTCCTACACACAACTGATTGAAGCTTTTTGTGGCTCTACAGTAGAGCAACAGGTGTCCCAACTCCTTTGATCATGTACTGTATATCAGGAATTGTATTAGCCAAAACTACTTATGGCTTAACTGACCGCAGAACACACTTGGTCACACCAAAAAGGTTTGCGATAATTAATTTTGCAATAAGGTAAAGCCTATTCTCTCAACTAAATAAGTATGGCCACAGTCTGATGAAGTGAACTTGCCACTCCCATTGTGGACAAGTACTCCCCATTAAATATATAATGTGGGATCATAGTATAACAGCTCACCTGAAACCTGGCTCTCCTGAGCCTCTGCAAGTAAGAAGTAGCAAAAGCACTCTATTCCTACGACGCAAAAGGTTTACGCTGGTTACCCTGTTCAAAATCGTGTACCTATTATTCGTTGCTGTACTGTATATATTCTACAATATATATGTGTTTTACAAATTTCGCTCCACCTTTATATAAAGGTATGCTAGATTGTTCAATGTCAGACCATTTCAATGTTCACAATATTTGATATGATTAGTATTAATGTATAGAAAACATCTGAGTATACAACATTATATCATTATCCCTTCTCGCGTTGCAATATGTGACTCCTTTCTTCAATTGACAGACTGATCCGAGCCCTTGCCAGACAAATTTGAAATTCACTCAATATTCTCCAATTTTCTTAAGAAGTTTCAACTTGGCTATGAGCGATATTTCATGCTTAAAGTTAAGAAAAAACAGAAGCAAGCGAACTTATGAAGTGTGGGCGAGCAATTTGGCTCGGGATTTCGTTGTCTCGGGTGAGCTAGTCAAAGGCATCGCGACATCAGAAGCCGGCGACCATATTAAGTTTGTCAACCGTGGAGGGCGCACTGTAAGAAGTAGAACAAAGATTAGTATAAAGAATGGCGTAAGTTCACTAACTCTACCAATCGCTGTAGTTAATTCTAAACTTGATATGAACTATAATATTATTGCACAGTAACCTTGGAAGTGGCTTCGCTGTCCAAGCGCGGACGTTCTGCAGGGCACCCCGCGAGAAATCCAGCTAGGTTGTCGATAGGAAACACCACTTCAATTGCCGTAGTCCTCTACGCGAATTGAAACTTAGAAGCGTGGAGATCCGGTGGAAAGGGCCTAATCCTATGGGCATCCAGCCCCGGTGGGCTGCACGAATCTGTTGGCTGAATAGAATCTCTCTGTGAGAGGGGCGGTAGATTAAGATCCAGAATAATCGAAAGGCTCATATCACTGTGGGTCGTCTCGGCTTCCTCTGGTGTAGTCGGCGGCCTCGGATCGATACCTTTCGTGTCGGACAATATCTCTCTCGCACTTTCCTCTGAGCTTAATTCATTCTCCAATGGATAGCTGTTGCTAGGCGTAACGTTAAAGTCCTGATTAGATTAGTATTATTCGGCAAAGTCAATATCTAAATGGAAATTGTTACTTGCACTAGCTTGCGTGGACTCGGAACGCCTTCGGAAAGGGCGCACTTTCTTTGGAACAGAACGAGTTTTGGCGGTGTTCGGACTAGAAACGGGCGTTGCTTGCTCAGTAGGTCGGGGCGCTTGGCGTTCCTCCTTTGCTTGGCGGACTCGGAGTTGTTAATCACCTTGTGGAGTTGGACGACGGTCGTGCACTTCTCGATCGCTCATCGGAGCTTCTCGCTTCCCTCGGAGTCGGGCAGTGGGTCAGGGAATCCCTCTTCGGTTGGGCCTCGAAATCCTACTTCTAGGGCGATTGCTTGGGTAACGAGATTTAAATTTTACGTTCTTTTTATTTAAGTCCTTGCTTGCCCTGGGGTTCTTAGCTCCTTGGCTGCTGCGACGCTTGATCATCGAGTGAGTTTCACGTCCATATCGGTCCATCTGGTCCAGCATCTCTGATTGTGGTCATCGTCACGCACTATCTGATTTCTTTCTCTCCTCCTCCACTTTTTATCCGGTTTCGGAGGATTCTGCGCCGAGCTTGCGCATTCGGTCCTCCAATCCCGCTGCTTAGATTCTTTTGCTCTTCTCCAATATCGTCGCCTCGATTCTCTCGCTCTTACGGGACCAAGTCGATTGCGGTCGGTGGTGTTCCTTCTCTTCTCTTTTCTTTTTTCCTTGTCAAATCCTCCGATCTGTGCTTTCCCCCGTTTCTCTTCATCCGGGGATTTGACAATAAACGTAACGTAAAATCAGATACAAGTTTTACACTTGAAATGTCTTCTAAGTCAACCTACTATTTATGCATTTCCTTCTACATCATCAGAAGTAGCAGAACCATAAGTAAAATTGAATCAACCCCTGCCCCAGACTCACTGGGATATCGTCCTGGGATCATAAAGTCAGTCAGACACACTTTGTCCATATTGGAATAAATTGAGATGACATCAGTCAAGTTCCAGCACTCGCTTTTGTTGTTATTGGTATAAATAATTTTATTTCACTTTAACTGTACAAGAGTCGACTTTCGCCTTTCTTATGGCATCATCAATTGTAATTGTATATTTTAACAAGGATTTAAAGTTCTTATATAATTGTTAATAGAAAAACGTTACTTCTTTGTGACGTAATTGTCATTGTTAGGAGTTGTTGTTTATTTTTTGTCATTCACAAATCATTTTTATATTTCTTTTTTTTTATATATGTCATTGTTTATATCAATTGAAAAAACACATATGAACACACTCAGAAAAGAACATAAAGTAATTGAATACATGAGATATGTAGATAATAGCCTTTGGATAATAGAAGATGACCCAGAAATAGAAAAACTAAAGGAAAAACTAAATACCTTAAACCATAATATACAATTTACATTTGAACTAGAAATAAATAATAAGATTAACTTTTTAGATATAGAAATAAGCAAAATGTAAGTAAATGAAAAATTATTTTTAGAATATAACATATATAGAAAACCAACAGCTACAATAAGCAAAATACACAAAACCTCTAACCAACCAGAGGAACATAGAAAAGCGATCTTTAGAAATCTAATTAATAGAGCGACAACATACCCATTAAGTATAACAGATAAAGAAAAAGAAATGGAGACAACAAAGGCAAAAGGAATAGGGAACGGGTATCAAGAAAGGGAAATGGATAAAATTATATTCGATTTAGCCACAGAATACAATAACAAAGAACAAAATAAAAAGAGAAAAAAAACTGACAAAAGCAAAATAATTTGTATATAATTTTACGGGAATATAAGTTACCAAATCAAGAAAATTCTAGGGAAAAAAGGAGCAAAAGTAATATTTAAACCAATAAATAGAATAATTAATATCTTAGAAAACAAAAACGAATACTACTAGAAGGTTAATAGTGGAGTATATGGAATTGAATGTACCGATTTCAAAAAAATGGTATGTAGGAAAAATTTACAGAGACATGAACACCCGTTTTAAGTAACACATTTATTATATAAAATCTGGTATGACAAGATCAAAATTCTCAGAGCATATACTGAACACTAAACACAGTCTAGGCAAAAGGGAAGATATATGTAAAATCATTTATAGTAGCAATGATAAAAGAGGAACGTTAGTAATAGAAAACATGATAATATTCATTATGAACAAATGAATAATATATTAAATAATGTGGAAGACAATGACAGCAACTTATTATTTAATCAATTATTGAAAGTAACAAGTATTCAAAAATTGAGATATAAAAATAGAAATATAAAAATGATTTGTGAATGACAAAAAATAAACAATAACTCTTAACAATGACAATTACGTCACAGAGAAGCAACGTTTTTCTCTTAACAATTATATAAGAACTTTAAATCCTTGTTAAAATATACAATTACAATAGATGATGCCATAAGAAAGGCGAAAGTCGACTCTTGTACAGTAATAGTGAAATAAAATTATTTATATCAATGACAACAAATGCGAGTGCTGGAACTTGACTGAAGTCATCTCGATTTATTCTAAATGAAAAGCAGCACTAAGTAAGTACATTATGAATTGTCCATATTGCTTTCTATGATTTTTAATTATTCCTTATTACAAAGCCGTTCTCCACCAATACTTAAACTCGTAAGAGTATGCCCTATATATATAAAAAATGGGACCCCAGAGAAACTATTTTATGATAGATTATGCATTTATAAGCACTTATTAGTGCATCGCAACATGGCTTCCTGCCGCATCGTAGCACCGAAAGAGCTAGCCGTGAGTTAACCTAAAGGGTTACTAAGTTAATAGCTCTAAACAATAACGTAGCGTCGGTTTTCTTACTACTTAACAATTTCTTGAAAATCTTTAAAAATGATCAGTATCTTGACATAATGGAGAGTTAGCAGACTATTGAGAAAGAGTGTAAATACGAGAGAAGAAGCACTCCTATATTCGTGCTGTATTGAGCAAATGGTAAGCAAGTATATAGAAGAATCTGTGACCGCTAGACTACACAAAGTGAAGAATGGCCAAGATTTGCTTCCAGACATCGAGAGAATAAAAGGAATTGCAACAACATCTTAAGTTAAATTACGTGACTAAAAAATTATTTAGACTAGCAGTGGCATATCTGGAGAGATGCATCCATTGTGAAGCTTTAAAAAAAATATTTTTTCGAATTTTCGTTAAAATTTTTTACTGTATCAATTCTAAGCCTTTTAATATGTTTGTTTTTAAGATATTTCAAAATTTAATCAAAAAAAAAGAGCAAGAGCTACGCCGGGGTTATCACCTAGTTTCTTTGGTAGCACAGCAGATCCGAACATTTAAGAAAAATACATTTTGACTTTATTCTGTGTGAATGTGAATATTTTGATTTGGTCATATATATTACTAGCAGAGGACCCGGCATTGCTCGGGATAAATACCCACTTGTATGTAAACAGAAACATCTAAAAAAGTTAAATTATAATAAATTATAAGGTTAAATAATAATTCAATCAATACAACACAGAGCAAAGGGACTTTCCATTCTACGAAAAATACGAAAAACAGGATTTCTAAGTAATATACCGGGACTTTATCTAAACTCTTTTTGACTTGCCTCATCACTGTGGAGCAAACACCATACTTTAGATTCAAGTTTTTCTTGCCCTTGACGTAGAAGCTCTTATACCCTCTTGTTCTATTCGAAACTCCCGTTGTTCAGATGTTTCAAATGCCCGTATACGTTTTACTGTTTTAGTTGCAGAGTTTCTCTGACCAATACTCGTTCTTTCTCTTTTCTTTCCAGAAACATAAATTTTTGCCAGTCGTCTGAACATTGTTAGGGAGCTCAAGCGAGACACGTGTGACTCCTGTGCCTCATCTGTAGACGCTGCCTTATTAATGGTCTGTCACTGCATCATCATTTAATGCTCATTATTAAAAATTCTTGGAAAGGAACGTTTAATCATCGCATAATCAGCATCTCAGATTCCAAAATATACTCATTCCCACAGAATATAGTCAAAATGTATTTTAATGAAATGTTTGGATATGATGTGCTACCAAATAAGCTAGGTGATAACCCCGGCGTGGCTCGGAATTTTTTTCATTAAATTTTGCAATATCTTAAAAATTAACACATGAAAACGCTTAGAATTAATACAGTAAAAATTATTAACGAAATTTCGAAAAAATTTTTTTAAAGGCTCACAATGGATGGACCTATCCAAAGATGCCACTGTTGATCTAATTAATTCTTACTCACATAATCTTACTTTAGATGTACACTTCATGTTGTAGCAATTCCCACTCTCTCTCGATGTCTTGAAGCAAAACTTTGCCATTCATAACTTAGTGTAATCTGGCGGTCGAAGATTCTTTTAATTACTTGCTTACCATTTGCTGAATACAGTACGGAAGTAAAAGAGTGCTTCCTCTGTCGTCTTTCCACACTTTCTCAATAGTCTGCTAATTCTCAATTATCGCCAGTTGCTGGTCGTTTTTAAAGATTTTCAAGAAATTGTTAAGTACTAAGTAGAATCTTTTCTAAAATATGCCTGAATAAGAGGAATTCTAGGCATTGTTACACATTGAATCTTATCTTTATTCCACATATTTTGCCTTGCATTGTTAGTTACGACATATATATAATTGATCCCGGAATAATGTTAGTAAATTGCATGTTGATAGCATTGTTGCTAATTATTGTTGCACAAAAATTGCCTTGCATTGTTAGTCATGAGATATTTCTAATTAATATCCCCTACCATCGTAATGAGTATCGATTTATTATCGATAATTATTATTTTTTTGAAATCTGAGGTAGATAGTGACCTTCTTTATATATATAGAGGATATGGCATTAGCAGAGGATATGGCATTAGCCGGGATACTTGTAGGTAAGCACAATAATTTCAAGAAGTTTAAATTGAAACTCCAAATTGGTTAAATAATAGCTCAATCAATACAATACAGAACCAAGGGACTATCCATTCTAAGAATAATCCGAAGAACGGGAATTCAAGGTGATATACCGGGACTTTATTCAGTACCGACAAGTACTTTATGCTATACGTGTGGAGAAACGTGTCTGTCTGTCTGTCTCTCCGTCTGTCCGTCTGACTGTACTCTAACTCCTCCGAGGCTATGAAAGATTTTCAAAATCGATTTTCGTCAGTCGATGAACATGATTCATGGCACGAACCTATCACAAACATTATCTAAATCGATTCTTTGGCACGTACACAAATGGTACCTCAATTTTCCCGCTAAGCAGTTTACAATGGGAAGACATTAAGTAATATATCAAACAAATCGTAATGATGAGATAGAAGCGGTTGTTCATTATTAGGTACCGAAAGGTGCTTAATGCTATCATCTGTCTGTATGTCCGTCTGTCTGTAACTCTAAGTCCTCCGAGGCTCTGAAAGATTTTCAAAATCTGTTTTCGTCATTCGATGACATGGTTCATGGCACGAACCAACTACAAATATTATCTAAAGCGGTTCAATATCACGTGCACAAATGGTACCTTCACGACCTCACCTGGCATTTTTCAATTGAGAGATATATTAAGTAATATATTAAACAAATCGTAATGACGAGATAGAAGCAGATATAAATTACTATTCTCGCCAATTAATAAATATGGTTTCAGGAATGAATCATTAAAAAATGGTTGAAATCAAAAGAATGGCAAGTGCTCTAATGGTGCCCTTATGACACCCTCAAATGTTTTCAATGATAAGATATGCCATGTAATATATCAACACATTGGGATGTTGTGTCATGGATGAATGTAACGTAAAATTAAAGATACTCGAAATTGGCTTCAAGGAACCAGGTTTAGTGGAATTATTACGGTTCATTGTAACTTTTAATGCTAAAATATTGCATGTAATACATCAAACGACTTGAAATGATGTGTTTATGAAGGATTATAACGTAAAATTAAGGAGACCCGTAATTGGCTCCAAAAACCTGGTTTCACGGAACCCTTATGGTTCACTGGAACTTTCAATGCTAAAATATGGCATGTTATATATCAAACAACTTGCAATGATTTCTCGTGAATGTATATAATGTAAAATTATTGATTGTCGAAATTGGTTCCAAGGAACCTGGTTTACTGGAATCATTATCTGGTACAGAGGGTAGATTATCGCGAAACAATAATCTGTGGCACTTACTCCTTCGAGAAAGTTTTGCGCCATCCCTATATCTTAGCGATTGCTGTGTGATGGTCGCAGCAGCCGGGACCGACGGCTTTACGTACACTCCGAAGCACGGGGGGAAATGGAAATTTCCAGGTGGTCACCCGACCTGTGATTAGCCGCGCAAAAATTGCTTAACTCCACCATTGCACTGAGCAAGGAACCATTATGCTCCATTGGAAATTTCGATGCTAAAATGAGACATATAATACATCAAACAACTTGAAATGATGTGGCGTGTATGAATATAACGTAAAAGTAATGGTAATCCAAATTGGTTCAAAGGTATGTGGTTAGTGGATCATTATGGTCCGCTCGAAACTTACAGTATTAAAATAGGGCAGTTTAAAATATTATTCCGCGAATGGTTTAGTTTAACCTTTTGGTGCTTGGTTATGTCATTCCTTAATGGTTCATTATTTTCGTCAGTCGGTGAATATGGTACATGGCACGAACCAATCAAAAATATTATCTAAGTTGGTTCAATAGCACGTGCACAAATGATACCTCCACGAACCCATCTAGCAATTTTCGGCAAAGTTGACTTTTAGTGACTGCGAGCACAGCGTGCATTGCAGTGCAGCATCCCTCAGAGACACCCAAATGAACAACTCATTCATAGCAACTGTTTCGTATCTGCCCTGCAGTGAAGCATCACTCAAAGACGCCACTCTTGACCCATTTCGCAGCTTTTTACTCAGAAATTACTAATTACTATTAGAAATTAATAAAGTTTATTTATAATTCGTAGATATTTAACAATAATCAATTAATGTTATTGAAACGCTTAATATAAGAATTTACAAAATTATTACTAATTAATAAGTGATTTAAACATTTGATATATTACAAAATATTACTAAATTGCCAAAAAAAAAAGTTGAGTGGGTCTTGTATCACAAAGAAATCAATGATTTTATTTGCGTAAAGTGGCGGTCCTTTAAAATCACACAAAAGAATTCCGTGTTTCATGTTTGTAAGATTACTAACAATTAAAAGGTTATTTATTTATTTGGTATTAAACGTATGAAATTATACGAACAAGAAATGAGTAAAGAGCGTTTTAATTATTGGTAATTTTATCCATGCGTAAACACGGAATTTCTTTGTGTGATTATGATTTTATTCCCATAAACGGCCGGCACTTTATGCAAATAAATACTAAAAACAAATAAACCATCTGATATAAATAATAATAATAATAATAATAATAATAATAATAATAATAATAATAATGTAACAACATCGGGGATAAGACCTCCAGAAATTAAACCGGGGGGTAGAGTTGAGTTAAGTCCCGAGTTATCCCCCACAGGCAAGAGCCCAAAACGGGGTTGATGTAAAAACATGTAAAAAGAACTAAAGTAGAGAAACACAAAAAGACAAAGCAAAAAGGCAAGATTAAGATATGGTTCAAAGGTTAAAATGGAGGAGAAAACTGCTATAGTCAACAAAAAATGTCAATTAACTTATGATTATTACTATACGAATGAATTAATTTAAAAGCTGGGTCAACAGTAGAAACCTTTGTCCGCAATTTACCAAGAAACACAGAGTTTTAAAAGTGTGGATGGATTTAAAATAAGAACGCGCTCTCAAAAACAAACTTATAACTTTCTTGTAGCAATGTATAAAAGAAAGGCATACAATTAAAAATTTAGTCATTTTTATAAAATAAAAAGATTACTTAAAATTGTATAGTTTAAGAAAACAATTAAATTATGTAGTACCAAAAATCCTTAACTTGAATGGTGCAAGAGAAAAAGAATATTATACTCCACAGATTCTTAATAAACTCCCAACCTGGATTATTAAGTTTAACAACATATAGATTATTAAAAAGTTGTACTAAAGAATTAAAATTTTCTAGAGAATTATACATAGCTACGAAACTTATTTAATAATAATATCTCATAAAGAATTACATTAAAACTCGTTTATCATTAATTGGAAGGAAATTATTGATTTTTTAAACTTAATTAATTAATTTATTTATTTAATTTATTTGTAATTTTGCAAGCAACAGGCTATCGAAGCACAATAATAGCTTACAAGAATAATAATTCAATATAAAAAAGAATGAATATAATAATATTAAATATAAAAAGGAAAATGATCATAAGATAAACGTAATATTTCAAAACCATTTTTAACATGAGTATAACAAACCTTCTCCATCAATTCAAATTGAAATAAATTTATTATTTGAATAAACCCAATATCAAAAAATAAAATAAAAAAAAATCTACAAGACAAAAACAACTTTAACAATTTAGCTTTAAACGAGCACTCATCATTTCGGCAACAAAAAAATAATTTTTGAATCAAATCTTATTTATATAAGTATAGCAATGCCAAATATGGATTAAAAATAATTTTATGCAGAATAATGAGCGTTTTCGTAATGTATTTTAGAATATACTTTGCTCCTTCTGAGCTTAAATGAAAATGCAGGAAAGCTCGAATAATGCTTTTAAATGTTTATATTATCTCTATGATTATTTATCTTAGCTAAACAGTTTTAAAGGTTAAAAGCATATAAAAAGTAAATTAATTTTACATGGACACTTGAGGAGGCACCAACGTCATCTGCCATTTTGAAGGATGGGGTTTTTAACTTTATTTTACTATCGACTGAGGACTTTACTTCTTTAATACTACCGGTACATTAGATGCATCTTTAAGGGCTACAATTACATTAGAAAAATTAGAAACTTACCTCCCCTCCCCAAAAACAAGGAATGTAACTTAAAATTGAATTCACCATATGGAAAGTATTTGGATAGGAATTAAAATAATTGTAAAAATATTTTATACTTTTTAAAGATCTTTGCAAGGTTTTAGCCGATTCTGCCAAAGCATTATTTTAAAATGTTAACACGTTACATTCCTTGTTATTGGGGAGGGAAGGTACTCTATAAATTTTCTATGTAATTTTAAATAGTTAAAGTTGCTTTTGTCTTGTTGATTTTTTAGTTTATTTTTGATATTGAGTTTATTCAAATTGAGTTTATTCAAAAAAAATCCATTCTAGGTGATATACTTGATTTACCGAAAAAAATTTTTTAAAGGCTCACAATGGATGGACCTCTCCAAGGATGCCTTCTAGTCTAAATAATTTTTTACTCACGTAATCTTACTTTAGATGTACACTTGATGTTCCTGCAATTTCCTTTCTTCTTTCGATGTTTTGAAGCAAAAATTGGCCATTCATCACTTTGTGTAGTCTAGCAGTCGCCGATTCTTCTATTTACTTGCTTACCATTTGCTCAATACAGCATGGTGCTTAAGGAGTGCTTCCTCTATCGTCTTTCACTCTTTCTCAATAGTCTGCTAACTTATTATGTCCAGTTACTGATCATTTTTAAAGATTTTCAAGAAATTGTTAAGTCCTAAGAATTCTCTTTTCTAAGAAAAACGTGAATAATATTGCACCAACTTTGCCTTGCATTGTTGGTCATGAGATATATATTGTTGGTCCGTGCAGAGTGTTTGTGAATTGCGTCTTGATACTTATTGTTGCAAAAACTTTGTCTTGCATTGTTGGTCATGAGATATTTCTCATTAATATGCCCTGCCATAACCATGAATATCAATTTTTTAGCAATAATTATTATTTTTTGGAAATCTAAGGTAGACAGTGATCTTCCTCACATGTTTTGAAGGTCATGAATGCGAAATTTTATCAAGATCGGAATAAAACTGTAGATTTGTATAAAAAGCAAACAAACAAACCCACAAATAAACCCACAAGCCCACAAACAAACAAACATCCTTCTTTATATATATAGATAGATAGATAGATTTTAGGTAATATCTCATAACTTTTATATCATTTAGTTTTTAATCAGGTAAATTTTGATCCTGCATGGAAACCATTTCAAAACTGGGGGTTTTGATGCGGCGCCGAAACGTCCCATTCCGTATTTTTTAATAATTATTAGATCATTTTTATCGAGTTATCCGAAAATTTATTGAAGTTTTCCCTTATAATGTTTACTGTGGGGTGGGGGTTGAAATGTTTCCTAAAATAATTTTACTGTATAAAGGTTTTTAAAATCTGGTTATTGTTCTTATTAGGGGAGGTATTCGTACGTTTGGAATAATTTTACGTTCTGCCGCATGTCTTACGCCGGAAATATAAAAATAAATTCTGATAATGGATAGGTCATAGCGTAGCCACCGCATATGTATACAGTATCAAAGATCCCCAACTATCCAATTTATTAAAGAAAAGCTGATGGATAAGTGGTCTGAGAGGTTTTATTTCAACACGATGCCTCAGATGTTAAAATGTTAAAAAATACAGATGTTAAATGTTTAAATAAATAATAAATGAAAATAGTAAATAAAAAGAAAATTCCAGTCTGGGATCGCGACGCTCTGTCAGACTGAGCAATTAAGTCGTTGTTGACTGTAATGTAGGCGCATGGCTTAATTTTTCCTTTATCATTTAAATTTAATATCATATTCACCCGGATGCACGACAATAATGAAAATATGTAGTTTAAATTTTATGGCCAACGCCATCTCCAATTAATTAATTCGGTAAATTAATATTGGAAAATAAAAAAAAAACCCTCCTCCAAATACGAAAAACACTCTAGTAAATTCTGATAAAAAACCCAGATATTTCTAAATAATGTATAAATTATTAAAAAAATCATATAAAAATTAAGGTTTATTTGTGGGATATGCCCTCGTTTGTGCTTTTACTCTAGGAGTTTTGAACGGTGGGGTTTCTGCTGCAAAATGGGTCAAGAATGGCGTCTTTGAGTGATGCTTCACTGCAGGGCAGATACGAAACAGTTGCTATGAATGAGTAGTTCATTTGGGTGTCTCTGAGAGATGCTGCACTGCAATGCACGCTGTGCTCGCAGTTAGTAAAGGTCAACTTTGCCCAATTTTCAATAATGCTAAAAGTAATTTTGATTTTTTTTGAATATTTTCCAGTTTTGGTCTTTTATATAATTATATAATTTCATCAATAACTTCAATAATATATACTTATTGTCTTTTTTTTGTGATTTGTCTTTTTGTCTTTCTTCTCGGTGCCTTGGTGGGAATTCCTGTGTGGCAGCGAGCTACCTTTATCTTTGGTAGCAATAAATCAATAAATATATCAAACAAATCGTATTGACGAGATAGAAGCAGATATAAATTACTATTTTAGCCAATTAAAGAATATGGTTCCGGGAATGAACCATTTAGAAAATGGTTGAAATCGAAACAATGGCACATGCTCTAATGGTACCCTTATGACACCCTCAAATGTTTTCAATTATAAGATATGGCATGTAATATATCAAACAAATTGGGATGATGTGTGATGAATGAATATAACGTAAAATTAATGATAGTCGAAATTGGTTTCAAGGAACCTGGTTTAGTGGAACCATTATGGTTCATTGCAATTTTCAATGTTAAAATATGGCAAGTAATATACCAAACAACTTGGAATGATGTGTCATGAAAGAATATAACGTAAAATTAATGATAGATGTAATTACTTTCAATGAACCTAGTTTAGTGTAACCATTATGGTTCCTTGGAACTTTCAATGCTAAAATATGGCATGAAACATATAAAACAATTGGAATAATGTTTCATGAATGAATATAACGTAAAATAATGATAGTGGAAATTGGTTTCAAGGAAACTGGTTTAGTGGAACCATTATGGTTCATTGCCATTTTCAATGCTAATATACGGCATGAAATATATCAAACGACTTGGAATGATATGTCATGAATGAACATAACGTAAAATTAATGATAGATGTAATTAGTTTCAAGGAACCTAGTTTAGTGTAACCATT
>JAHWFO010008481.1:120441-135993 GCA_023313115.1 Rhysida immarginata
TGCCACCTGTAAGATCTTTTTAGATCTTAATTCCGTGGAGGCAATAACATCTGCCTCTCCACTTCAAAAGTGGCGATTTAAGCTATTTATCTTTTGTGAATTTAGTAATTACAGTTTTTGGTCGTTAGACATTAATTGTCGTATTCATTTGTTTAGCTTGTAAGCTTTGGTTAGGTTACTAGCTGAATTATAATGTAAGGGCTTGTGTTTGAGCCTTTGATGTAATTTTACTTTTAGGCTTGTGTGCCTTGAAGGTTTGATTTAAGTTTAAGGTTAATCCTTTAGTTTGGGATTAATTCGCACTGAGGTGCAGGTAAATGCTAACTAATTTGCCGTTTTATCCTTGCTTGATTGTTATTCATATTTGTGAACAGTGGTGATTATTTTTGCTTAAAGGGACCCACTTGGTTCCTTCATAGTCATTTTTACTTTTGTTTATATTTTTCAATAAACTTTGTCATTTATTTATCCTATTCAGTGCGCTGTTGCATGTTACTTTATTTCCACTGCGCTACTCCTAATTTAGCCATTATTACATGTGACACCTTGCTTTCGAATTTCGATCTACTCCACCAAAGAATTCAGAAATTGCAATGTTGGTTTCATGTGTTGTGAAACGAAATGTTTTCTTTGTTCCCGTTCATGGTTAATTATTTTTTATATATAATTTCTTAAATTGTTTTTGAGAAGTGACTTGAAATTGGAGGCGTGAGCTTTGAAGCAGCGAAACACAATGGCTGCTCACGGAAGCACCAGGGGAGACTAGCGGCTAATTCTCGAATTCCTCCGACCAATCAGAAGCGACAAAAGGAAAAAAAGGTTTTAGTTTCAGATTTCCACTCCAAGTTCAGAGAAACCTCGAAGAGCCAACATGATGAACTCGCTTCGCATCATAGAGAAATGCTACATGTTAAGCACCTTTATCTTCGCATCGAGCAGCTAATGAGATAGGATGAATATTATGAATGACGCCGACAATCTGCAATTTAAGAAACTCCACATTTCTATTAAATATACTAGATCACATGCGTGATGCGTTTCAATGCATCCCCCCCCCCACCCTCCACAAGCAATTTTACTCATTCTGTTCTGCTCGCATCGCTCTCATGTAATATTATCACAGATTTTACATTTAGTGCTACAAACTTGGAAAAATTACAATTTATTACAATTAATAAACTGATGTAATAATAATGGAGTCGAACAAAATATTAATAATAACTAAAAATAATCAATGTTCATAATAATAACGAAGTAAAGCCAATATGTGAGGAAAATATTAGCTATAAAGACGTGTAAATTCATTAGAAAATCCAATAAAGTTAAAATTATTACAAATATTGCACAAATTTTATAAATGTTGAAATTTTATATAGCATTTATAATAAAATATACTTAATTTATAGCCTGTGTTAGTTTTTATTTTAAATAAACGTCTAAATGAAACGCTAAGTAATTAAAAGTTCTGTTTATTTTTTAATAACGATTTTCTTGAAATTCGACGATTTTTAAGCAAGTTGAACCTTCCGTTATTTTAAAAGGAAATTAATACTTAAATTTTCATATTTTGACCTGCCAGATTTAATAATTTTTGCATAATTAGTTGTTCCATAAATTCATATTATCCATAAAATTAGACAATTTAGGTAATGTTAGATATAATTATAATTAATATAAATGAAACCGTTGACTAGAACATTTATCTAATCATTTATAAACAATATCATTTTCTTATTCAGTTTAGTAAATGACTTTCATTATAAGCTTTTTATAACTTTGCTGTGTTAGTTTGTTTAGGTCAAATCTTGTAATCAATATTAAACCAACTTTCCGACAAGCTAGGGAGCTGCAATTTGACACACTTATGCAGAATCGATGACAATTTATGATAAAGAAAAAAATTTTCAAATCGGTTCATTGGTTCGTGTTCTAATGGTACTAACTCATTACTACGAATTGATTGTTGTAACAATTGGACATTTCGTTATGGCGAGAGGTAAATGTATCTATTGTTTATTAATTAAGCTGTATTGTTGCCACTAAATAAAACATTATAAAAGCTTGGTTTGATAAAACCTTTTTCCTCTTATCTTGTTTTACATTAATTTTAATGCAGATTAATTTAAATTTGTTGAAAAATTTTTAAGATGCTTTCATTTGAATTTAATTTCCAAAAACCGAGATTTTTAAGCAATTTTAAATATGACATTTATTTGGCAGCAGTGAGCAGTCACACGTCGATGACAGTATTTAAAAGAATATATAAGTAGCGGGAAACTTTCGATTGATTCAGTACGTTGGTTTAAGGTGGCTTTGTATTACTATTGAACATCTGTATAATTTTAAATATCAAAATAAATAATTTTTTTATCACTTGTATATGGATATGCAAAAAAGATGATAAAAATTTTATATACAACTGTAAGATATTAGATTCGATTTTTTTGTCACCTAACCGATAAACTATCTAAACTATAATTGAGTCCTTCCCTCGAAAAACGATCTATGTTACAGAATTATGCAAATTGAGTCATTAATGGAAGAACATTCTATGTATCTTCCTCTGTCGTGTACTCCCACCTGTTGAGCCTCAAGTGAAGCAAATGCCGCGTATTTGCAGTAGTTTGAAACGTCTTTCTGGAAGAACGATCCATATCATAAACAAGATGGCTGACTGTCAAGCTGTTTTGTTAACCGCTGCACGACAAAATCAAAGAAATATGGGTAAAAAA
Organism: Rhysida immarginata; assembly: GCA_023313115.1. NCBI lineage: Eukaryota > Metazoa > Arthropoda > Chilopoda > Scolopendromorpha > Scolopendridae > Rhysida > Rhysida immarginata. The sequence continues at coordinate 123,174 of JAHWFO010008481.1, forward strand.
AGGCGTGAAAAAATATCAAACTGGAAGGATTACAAAACTAAAAGACTGAAGGATGCTGGAAGAGAATATACGAATAGGAAAGGTCAAGTTTTTCCTGCTATTCGCCCGCCCAAACCGGTAAGTGGAAAAACGTTCCATGTGCTCTGTTGTTATGGAGCTGGTTTCCCCTCGTTTGTTAAACTTTGCTGTAAGACTTTAGAGGAAAATAGGATTTTTTGTGCTTATGTGGTTTTGAACGTGTTGGTTCTCATTATGAATGTTCATTATTAAGATTCTAATAACACCTAACACCTATTTCAGGGTAAAGTGTGTGGAAATGGTTGCAAAAATAGCGGATGCTCCATCAGTGATGACAAGAAGACACAGTCATTTATATCGTTTCATAATGTAAGTTATGATGAACAAAACCTGCTTCTAGCTAACTACATCAATGTTCGTGACGTGATGCGTCGACGGAAGCAAACGCAGCTGCTTATAAGAAAGACTCATACATTAAAAGTGGACGGCAGTTCATTGCCTGTATGTGAAAAAACTTTGTTTAACGTCCTGGGAGTTACAAAACGCAGGATCCAAACAATGCAAACAAAACTAACTAATAGCATTCCTATCCATGATGGTCGTGGTAAACACAAGAATAGACCACATGCGATTACTGATGAAACCAGACGACTTATTGTGGATCACATACAGTTTCACCAAAATTGAGAACCATTATTGACGTGAAAGAGGAGATGACAACCATAAATATCTCAGTGTTGACTTGAACCTCACCATTATGCAGAGACTGTTTACAGAAAAACATCCTAATGCTAAAGTCAGATACTGGCTGTACAGGGATGTTTTCCGTAAGGATTTTAATCTGAATTTTGGCCAGCCACGTTCAGATACATGTAAAATATGTGATAAGCTGTTCAACCAACTCAGGGCAGCTTCTACTGAGGAAGAAATGCAAAAAATTCTGCAGCAAAGTGATCTACATCATCGCAAGGCTGAACGCGGTTACAACACCCTTTCAAGTGATATGGAAGCTGCTAAAGTAAATCCTAACCTAACTGTTTTATGCGGTGACATGCAACAAGTTCTGTTCACCCCTCAGCTTACTCATTCAACAATATTTTACCAAAGGCAATACTCCTGCTATATCTACGGTATTCATGATGCAGCCACGAATGATGCAACGATGTGCTTGTGGCATGAAAGTATCGCAAAGAGGGGATCCTCAGATATTGCATCGTGCTTGTTGAAGTATGTAACATCCAGATTCGAACCATTGCACCCCCACCAAGAAAGGAAGTTGATTATTTGGGCTGATCGGTGTGTGGGACAGAATAATAACTACATAATGATCCATCTGTTTGTGTTCCTGATTCAGAAGCGCTTCTTCAGCGTCATTGAGCAGAAGTTTTTAACAACAGGGCATAGCTTTATGCCATGTGATCGAGACTTTGCTTTAATCGAAAGAAAGAAACGGGTCTCCTCTGTTATGGTTCCTGATGAGTGGATCCCAGTTGTTCAAGAAAATCGACCTAATCATCCTTTCAAAGTTCAACTTATGCAGCAAGAAGACTTTAAGTCATTCTCTGATGTAGAGAAAGCACTAGTCAGGCCCACGGGATTTAAAATCACAAATGCTTTTTGGCTTCAACTGACAGCAGATGATCCAACTGTTCTACGCAGCAGAACCTGCCACAACGATTTGGAAATATGGAGCTCACACAGCATGTTACCGCCTGTAAGAGCTAGGGGTCGTAGGAATAAGGTTTTTCACCAACTGCAGTCCTGTGAGTTACCCCGAATGTATGATCAATCCATTCCCATTAAGTTGGCAAAGTTAAACGATCTGCGTGACATGTGCCAGTATATGCGTCCGGAACATGCAGCCTTTTACTCTGCATTAACAGCTGTTGCAAGTAGCCATGATTGTGACGAAGAGTAACCTGTCTGTGCATAGTAGGCCAAATGCTGTATTGAAGTGTGATCATCTTGTTAGTTTGTACTTTTTTGTAGCTTTTTTGCATATACAGGGTGTTTTTTAATTGAGTACAGATTTTTTGGGAGATGATAGAAGAGGTCCTTAGAAGTTTTTTTTGTCATATGAACATGGGGTCCCCGCAGCTCCGTTTACTTACAATACTGCATTGAACAATCAAATGACACCGGGACGCAGTGTGCGTTGGTAGGCCTAGATTATTTTATTTTTAACAGTTAACACAAGCAATCTACTGTATGACTTTTACAGTAATTGTTCGAAAGGACTGTATGACTTTTACATATGGACTAATCGTATTTTACAAAGGGGTTGGATACTATGGAATCTCCTTGACGAAGTTTGTCCTAAGACTTCTCAACAAACAAGCACGTGCACCTTGAAATTTCTTTGCAAACAATTACTTTAAAAGTTATTACAGTAGATTGCTTGTGTTAATTGTTAAAAATAAAATAATCTAGGCCTACCAACGCACACTGCGTCCCGGTGTCATTTGATTGTTCAATGCAGTATTGTAAGTAAACGGAGCTGCGGGGACCCCAAGTTCATATGACAAGAAATAATTCTACGGACCTATTTTATCATCTCACAAAAAATCTGTACTCAATTCAAAAACACCCTGTATAAAATATACCATCATTATTAAATTTCTTGCAAGTATTGTACCTTTTAGAAAACTGTTTGTATGCAGTGATTCAGGCATTAATATGCATCTTTTTAGTATTGTACCTTTTTGTAACCTTGCTTGTGAACAGTAAATACTATTAATATGTGCTTCAGCAATACCATGTTTCTAGTTAAGTTTGTTTATTTTTTAATCCACTGTCAAGGTGAACAACTGCAGCGAATCATAGAGTAACGTTAAAAGTTGTTATTCATTGCAAAAGGTAGCTTTGATTCACCTTTATTGCAGTATTATGAGTTAAAAATAAGTTAACTGGATGTTTTGTAGAAAAACGTTCAATGTGAGCACTGCACATAGAACGTTGTTCCTATTGCGTTGTGACACCCCTCCCCCTTTTATTATTGTTTCAACAACTAGTGTCGGGTGAGACGGGCGTCAAAGGTTCGGGGCTGATACCACGGGGAGTGTGAATCTTAAAATTAAGCAACCAATCAATTAAAATTGATAAATGACTCTCTTTATTTCTCATCAATTACTTAAATATTCGTTTTGGAGCAATCTACATATGCATAATCAGATGTATCTTAATTTATACAGTGCGTGGACTTTAATCTTTATCTAATATAGTAACATCAGTAGAGGGCCCTCACCGAACTTAAGAAACTATATTACTAATTGACTAATATTATTCATAGCATTAGTGCAATAAACAACGACATGTGCCAGATTCTGCAACTAATATCTATGTGCATCAGTTCAAACACACCTGAGTTATTTGTGGATACAGGGATACCGGTCTTAATACAGGGATAACGCTACTATGCTATTTTTTTTCACTAACACACCGGAAGTGCTTATTCTACCCAGAAAATGGACGCATACCCGCGTCGCACGGACCTTTTGATTAAGTAACGCATAAGAGGAGGTCCGTAGTAACCTCTTGTTAGCACTCCAGCGTATTTGTGGATCAATATAGCAGCATTAAACGCATTTCGCTGGACGTGGTCAATTAACTTTTGCTCGGCAAGAGCGACAGGCACGCCCACGCGGACACAAAGTGCAACTCCCTGTGAAATAATATTTGGATCACGGACTCCTGCTTATACTTAACATCAAGTTTAGTTGCATCATCACGGCCTCTCAATAATACTAATCATGCATGCTACGCAAATACTGTAATTCATTATCTATAATACAGATATAGTATAGCATTATTATAACCAAGACAGCGCAACCTCATTACTAAATGTTTCTCTAATGTTCAATTACGCAGTTTCTCACTATGTTATAACCACTGTTCCTGTTAAAGTTCACTTATTTTGCTCTATTTTTTCTAACTATAGTTGTACTTTTCTTTTTCGATTAACATTGGGTACCGTACTTTAGTACATTATGATAATCGAATTGTATTGCAATCGCCCACTGAGAATAAACTAAAACATCTCTCGAACTTTCCGGCGTTCCCACCATTTTTGTGACCCTATTCTTTTATGTCCATTCGCAGCGGTTGCTCACAGCCAAAAAAAAAAAAAAAATTAAATATTTTATCCAAAAACAGAAAAACAACAACAATAATAAAAAAATCCGAGATTGCACAGCTTCTCGGAAAAGATCCCGGAAACAATGCTTTCTCGGTAACAATGGCGATTCCTGTTGCACGACCATCGTTGTAATAGCAATCGTCAACAATTATTTAAAAGAAAACAAGGGCCTTTTAAACTGAATAAAGTTAAACTTCTAATATATAAAATGTTATTTTTTACTAATTAAATTATGTGCTAAAAATTATATCAAAATTAAAAAAATATTTTCGAGAGAAACAAAGAGAGAAAAGATTCACAAAAAAAAAATTATCACTACCACCAAAAGCTTTTATAAAAGAAAAGGACCAAATAAACCCCTACATTTACTCCTCCGGGACCCATGTGACACTCATTGACATGGAATGTCACATATGCCCGACGAAACAAAAAATAAAAAAAAAAAAAAAAGAACACTTGAACATATCCTTAAAATGATCAAGACTCCCCTACAACTCGAGATCGCAAAACCCCATACGTCTTCCATCGCTATTTAAAAAAGAGGGAAGACCATCTTCTATCTCGCTACCATCAGAACCTGGATTATCTATATCCTCTCCATATTTCGGATCATCACCGCATAATTGCGCTAATGTAGTAGCCAATTGCCCAGCATGAGGCATTGGCTTATGATAATCGATGGACGATACCGCCACCATCTTAGTAGTTGTGTTGTTCAGTTTCTTATTGGTGGGGCGATGTTTCGCTCTACCTCGCAATTTCTTCTTCTTATTATGTGCGCATTCTTCGCTGATTGTACCTTCCTTCTCCTTCAAGACGCTCTTTTTCTTGCCCACTCCCTTACGCTCCTTATTTTCCAGTTCCCTAACCCTTCCCTTTTCATCATGCACCCTTTCTTCTGTTTCATTCTTACAATCAACTTCCATCATCGTGGTCCTAACCGAATCACTGAATTGCACCTCCTCAGTAATTATTCCTGTTTCCACAGTCACTATCCCAGTTTCAGTTATTCCCCCTTCACCAACCATTGTATTACCCATTGTCAATGTATTTGATGATTCGGTAGTACCCAGCCAATTACCATCCTGCACTATCGGACTCATATCTCTATTCCAACCCCAACCAGCATCCATGCAAGACCATGCTTGCGATTCCCTAACCCAATGCACATCACCGAATTTTACCCCAACCACTTGAACCCAACCATGATTATCTCGGGCCCTTACCAAAAACGGCCCGAGCCAACGTGTTTGTCTCCGCTCCCCCCATCTCCGAGGGATTCCTGGTACCCTCACCATCACCAGTGGCTGTACATAGCTAGGTGTATCATTACACACCAGCTCTGGACCATATGTTCTATTACACCCTTCTTGGGTAGACAATTTATGTGGAGTTGGAACTGTCTGATGCTCTGCACCAGTTCCCGCTGCCACTGGTGGTAGGACATCTGTAGAGCAGACAGTCATAGTGGCCGCACACTGGAAAGTCAGCCCTTGCAACACGTCCATTCCTAATATCCCATCATATGGGCGATCCTTGAATGTGTGCAGCATGAAATTTCTGGGCCCTATATATCGCCCCTGTAAAGTGACCTCCAGAGTGGCTCCTTGATCCAGGGTGAGGCAGCTACCTCCCACACCTCTAATGGTCATATTGACCGGATGCCAAGGGACCTTAGAGATCTGCCTACAGATCTCTGAATCCACCATTGACACCTGGGAACCCGTGTCAATTAGCATGGATACAGGATGACCCTGTAAATCCACCTTCGTGACACAAAGGCCGCCATCGACACAATGCATCACCAAAGGCTCATCCATGGGGACTTCTATATTAACATTGCGCGCCTTTGACGCCTGTTGGGGGCACTCTCGGGCATAATGTCCGGATTGTCCATAACGGAAACAGCCTGTTCCAACCACAGTTTTCGGCGTTTCCACAGAACGACTCTTATCTAATTCCAACCGCAATTGCGTAAGCGATTGGGTGAGGTGAGACATTGCCTCCTCCAACCGTCTCAGTTTCTCCTCACAAGCACAAGGAGGACTTTGAGTCTTGCGAGATTCAGTTTCCCGATTGACCTTTCCAGTAGTTTTATTGGGAAGTGCCTCCGTGCATCCCCTAGCAGCATTATCTCCTGCTTCCACTACATTGGAAATGCTTTTGCTTCTCTTCTCAATCTCTTCCGATTTGAGAGCCACAGTGACTGCCTCGCGGAATGTTTTAGGGTCTTTGGCTAGAAGGATCCTCTTATGTACCACTAGACAGCCACTATTGAAACGTTGTAATAACATGTCGTCCCTAGTAGCTTCCCATCCGGGATTAGCTCTCACACATCTCTCCATCGCTATTTCTAATCTATCAGCAAATGAAGTAATCGACTCATTTGGCCGTTGTACTGTATCATGCAAATCTTTGCTGTAGTCCTGCGAGACCTTTGTGCGTCCAAGTATCTGTAGCAAACGTTCTCGCAGACGAGGGTAATCGGTTAACTCAAAGAGCTCATGATCAGCAGCCCTCCTAGCTGCATTTCCCTTCAGTTTTGATCGGACAACGGTAAGCTTAACCTTATCGGTCCAATGCCCGATCTCGGCCATATCCTCCACACTAGCCAGAAAAGCGGATATTGTAATTCCTCCATCTTCTCCAGCGAATGTGGGAACCGCCCCAGTATACCCCGCTAATTCGGGTGTAGCACCTGCTGCCACAGCATTACCTCCTTCCCCAGAATTACCACCTTCCCTCGGCATGATGCCAACTTATATCCCTTCTAATATATCCACCTAACTTCACTTGTAATTAAACCAAAAAAATTCGCTCAATTTTCCCCAAAACAGCAAAAAGAATTCACAACCTCGATAGTCCGGCAATTCCGAATTATCAGCCCCACGTTGGGCGCCATTGTGACAGTCCCACCCTCCAGGTAATGCACCAGAGTGCATCTATTAAGAACAACACTGGAGGATGAGGCAATCAAAGGTTCAGGACCAGTAATTGGACTACGAGAGCTTGGGTTAAATTCCCTTTTTATTCGTATTTTCCTTTTTTTTTTTTTACGAGTTAAAAAAAACACTTCCTTTAGATGAGGCAATCTATTAATGAGCTGGTAGTCACGTGTGTCTGGCGGAGGGTGGGGGGGTTATATGGAGATTAAAAAGGGGCTTACCTGTATGAGTGAATAAAGTGCTTGTAAAAAATGGTTTTGCATATTTATTTGTTGTTTGTGCGTATCCGTATTGTTGTAGCGGTTGTTGTTGTTTATTGTTGCTAGAAGTGTGAATGTTTCGTGTGTGTGCTGTTGTCGGCTACAATTATTAGCATCGTTTTCGTGTTACGTACCATCCGATAGAGTATTGTTGTGTGAATTCCAGAGAATAAGTGTTTGTGTGTGATTGTTTTTTTTTGTTGCGCGTGTTTTTGAAGTTGTTTTATTTTTTTTGTATGTAAAAAAAATTGGCATTCCAGAGTCGGCTTTTGATCGGAGTGGACTTATTGTAACGGGTATGAACGGCCTGCATTGGTTCGAACTCCATGATCAATAGTCCAAGCTGGAATGAATGTGTTGTTAGTTTCAAGTTAAGTTGCATGTTATGCATAACTAGTATACTTATGTTTGTTTTTGGTAAAATAATATGTTAAATAAGTCGTTTAGGAAGATTGCGAAGTTGACAGAGCATTGTGGAAGTTGCGAGTTGATGACGTAATGGCGGCGGGAATCTGAAAAGGCGAACGTGTGTCTCCAGAGGGATGAGTGAACAGCTGTAAAAGAAACTCTTCAGCCAAATCAAGTGAGACGGGACAAATCAGCGAGCAATCAAGGCCCCGGTGAGTTATGTCTGTTTCAATTCTTTACGAGCAAACTGTAAAGAGTGGAAAGCCACGGATCAAGCAAACTGTTAAAGAAAAAAATTAGTGGTGTCCTTGGAGCCTCACAAGAACTAAAGTTATTTCAAGTTTCTCCGTGTTGACTTTCGTGAATTGTTAAAGAAAAGTAGCGATGTACTCTACCGATTAAAGTTGGTTTTGCTCCGTAGTATTTTAGTACTATGTGAACACTATTTGATAACGTTAAGTTTGATTTAGAAGAATTGATTCAAAATATATAGTCGCAATGAGCTGGCATGAGCAGATAGCTCCTGAGCTCTAGCTAATGGAGGAGCACGACTTTTAAGCACCAGCCAACGCACGGTGGGATCTTCGGACACGTGTTGCGGAAGGTGACGCTGTGATGCGGTCGTAGCTCGTCAGCGGCTGTCGGGTGCTAATGTTTGCTCCCGTTGTGCGAACTTGCACGATAAAGTGCTGAATATGGTACCGGGAAAAGCAAGCCTATGAAATAGGCACCTGTCGGCGCTGACTGGGGTAATGACCCCCTCCCCTTTGGTTTCATAACTTAGCTGTTATAGATGCTCGAAGGCACACTGACTCATTCTTGGTCGGCCGAACGTGGGCATGTAATCCCATCAGTAAGCATTAGTGATTAATTTATTGTTGATATTCAGTTATTGTCCCGGGGGCCTCACGGTTCTATTGTATGTTTTGGGGTTAAGATAAATTGTAGTATGACATAGTTGTGTGAAAGTGAATAAAGTTCGAAGTGTTTTTTTTTAACTCGTAAAAAAAAAAAAGGAAAATACGAATAAAAAGGGAATTTAACCCAAGCTCTCGTAGTTCAATTACTGGTCCTGAACCTCTGATTGCCACATCCTCCAGTGTTGTTCTTAATAGATGCACTCTGGTGCATTACCTGGAGGGTGGGACTGTCACAGCGTATACTTTTTAAATATGAATACCACACTAAACAAACAAATTTTTCAAAACAGCTGGTAATGGTTCAACTTAGTAACACATGTCTTGAACTTCTGTGGTGCTGTAAATAATGTTTCTCATTGAATGATTATTTTCCTGTTTATTCTTGTTCTTGAAAGTTTCAATCAAAAAAATCAAGCTATAAAAAAAGCTATAGCCAGATTACGCTATAGTTAAATATGACAGAAACTTATTAATACTAGCAATATTAAATAGCAAAACTCATTTTCTCTAGCATTAGCAGTGATTTACACTAGTGATGCAAGAGATTACATTTTTTAAAAATCGATGTTATTGTGACGATGTATCTATGTTTTCCATCCGATGTTATCGAAGATTTTATTCCGACGTTACTGAAATAACTTCGCTGAGTCTGCCAGTAGCAATTGAAATTATCGTTCTTGCAATTGAAATTATTTTGTTTTGTGTAGCAATTGAAACTATATTCATTGAACGTTGCTTTTGCAATTGAATAATCTACTGAAATCACTACTACAGAAAAACATCGATGTTTTGATTCGATGTTGCATCCCTAAATCCTTATAGTTTAAACATTTCACTCAGGTCATCAGAAAATACACTTTGAATCGCTGCTCATCTTACATCATGGCCTTCGAGATATTAGACCTCTGCAAAGATCGACGAAAGAGGGCGCAACACGTACCTTTGTTTCTGATTGGTCGGAGGAATTCGTGAATTAGCTGCTAGTCAGAGGGGGCAGAAGACTAGTGACGTCACTAACGGGTTAACCACAGCCCACTGACCTGTATATACATGGACTGCGCATTAGCCCGCTAGAATGAACAGCTTGAGGCTTTAAGTACTGTCTTAAACAAGAAATATTTAGACCTAGAATCTAAGGTAGAAACGCTGGCCAAGAATGTTAATAGTCTGGACACTAAGATTGATGGGTTAAAATCGGAGATTTTGAATGCCCATAGTGAAGCTGCAAATGGCCTTGCTAGTCTTGAAAACACAATAAGGGAAATGATGAGCTCTCTCAATGTATATTATACGAACACGCAAATGTTAGTAGGTGACGCTGAACCCATGCAAGACAATGACGATCTCCTACTTAACCATGCAGAGTCCATCTCAACGAATAGAATTAAAAATAAGAGGAAACTAAATGATGATCTAACTAAGGAAGTCAGTGACTGGATACCTGTTGTAAATAAAAAGTCTAAAGGCATGCGTGTGGACAATATTTCCAGTGAAGCGGCCATCAGCGACGTAGCTACTGTTGCCTTCCGTGATAAAAACAAGAAATCTGTCCACACTAATCATAGAGAAGGAAGCGTATATGTTCCTCCGAACATCATTCGCCACCACGGGAAACCTTTCAAGGAGATTCTGGAAGAGATCACCAAGCATGTGCCCCTAGATAAAATCGTCGCACACACAGGTAGAAAGGATACCATTAAAATAAAGTGCCACGACGAAAAGACTCATAAGATTCTGGTGTCTGGAGTCAAAAACAACGATGTTCTGAAAATACAGCATCACCAATTAAAGTCTGAAAAAATGCTGAAATACGTTGTCCGAAATGTCGATATAACATATGATCTGGAAGACTTTGGCGACGACCTCAGGAAGGCTAACTATTTTCCGGAAAAAACAATCAGACTTAAAAAAGCTAATGGTGCAGTCGAAATGCCAATGGTCTTGGTTATCTTACAGAATAATGAACATAACAAGTCCTTCTTAGGATTAAAACGTATTGGTCCTCTAGCAATTATTGTGGAACTATTTAAAGGTAACAAAAGGCCCTTGCAGTGTTACAACTGTTTGCGTTTTGGTCACGTCTCTCAAGGTTGTACCGAAACACCTCGATGCAATAAGTGCGCTGGCAACCACCAGTCGAGGGACTGTACCAATGTTAAGGGTAAAGACCCCCCTAAATGTGTCCGATGTGATGGTCAGCACACATCAAGTTATACCAAGTGCCCTAAATATCCCCAAGTAAGAAGGCTCAAAAGCACAAAAGTGGTAGAGGGCAAAACCTATGCTTCGGTCGCATCCAACTCTGCTGATACAAGTGTCATTGATAATAACCAGTTGCGCAGTATATATAGGTGTCTAGGGAACTTGCTAAATATCTACAAAGACAGTGGCAAAGTAGTGCCACAGGTTGCATCCCACGAAAACAAAAATTGACTATGGACAGACGCCCTTACAGAAAGATCACCCACGGGAAACTTCGTTGCAACATATGGAATGCAAGAGGAATCCATCGAAAGCGCATCGAATTTTACAATTTCCTTATAAATTGGAATGTCGACATCGCCTTCGTGTGCGAAACACACTTGAAGTCATCTCAAATTTTCTGTTTGCCTGGTTTTCATGTCTATCGTAAGGATCGGCCTCTGGGTAATAATGCTAGTAAAGCGTTTGGTGGAGCAGCGATCATTGTCAAGGACGGCATTGACCATCGCGAGATAGCCACCCCAAATTACGCAGGGATGGAAGCAATTTCCCTAATCATAAACGATGCTGACGCAGGCGAAATTAAGTTCACCTCCTTATAAAATTCACCTAACCACAAGCTTAGTTTGTGCGAGCTTGATGAGCTGCTGTCTGGGCCCATTCAAGTTATTATGGCGGGTGACTTGAATGCCAAGCACCCTGCATGGAATTCTAAATGCTCTAATCAAAACGGCAATATTTTACATGGATACACAGTGAACGAGAGTGATACCTTCGTTGCTGGTCCTCTTGATGACACATATTATTGTGACCACTCGCCGATTAGTGACGTGTTGGACATTGCTGTTCTTAAGGGTTTCCTCAAGCCGTATAATATTTTTACAGTAGACGATTTAATCTCTGACCACCGACCAATCATGCTTATCTTCGAGGGCCTAAACATCGATGTGAAGCTAGGGCTGCGCTCCAAGCAAGACTGGAAGCTCTTTAAGGATATTCTTCGAGAAAATAGCATTCCATACTGGAAGTTATTGATAACGGGGACATCAACGAAAATATCAGTGCAATCACTCGTGCTATAAATGATACTACTACTTCAAGTACCTCAACTACTGATAGGAAGCGCCCCGAGCACCTCGACCTCCCTCCTTACATCAGACGACTCATTCTTGAAAGGAATTCCTATAGAAGACTATGGCAGCGCAAGCGACTACTCTTTTTCAAGAAGAAGTACAACAGGCTTTCTCGCAAGGTCCAGGAAGAGATTAAACTTCTACGAGCACAAAGGTGGAGTGAAAAACTGAAATCTTTGTCTGTCCAGGACAACTCACTCTGGGGTACTGTAAGGGCCTTGAAGGGTAACAGGCCCATCCAATTGCCGCCGCTGCTTGCAGACAACGGCAACTTCGTCACCAGTGACGGGGAAAAGGCTCAACTGATTGCGGATTCCCTGAAGATCCAATTTACCACGCCTACTGGGACCAACCTGGACAGTCTCTCAAACACTCAGCTTGTGAACAATGGCTGTATCGCTTACCAGTGCCATGGATGAAAGAAACAGGATGGACGACTCCCTATACTTCCCCAGCAAGTTTGATTTCAGAGCGACATCTGGATTTTTGCATGAAAAGTAGCATCTGTCGTCTGCTTAGGGAGAAGAGGAAAAGCCGTCCATAGGCTCATGGTTGTTGTTGACATGTTGCTAGGAGACCAGAAACAGCTGCGATTTCTTTGAAACTTATAATATATATGTAGATGATATGTACAGTTATGATTTAATGAAGAAATCTTTTCCATTTTCATTTTGAGATCTTTTAATGTAATCTATATATATAATTTCGTTGTATGTCCAATTCTCTTTCCAGAGCTTTCTGAAGCCGTCTGATATCGCAGAAAGCTGAAATTTGGCATAGTTAAAGTATTTTTGCTCCG
>JAHWFO010008481.1:160993-194011 GCA_023313115.1 Rhysida immarginata
TTTCCAGATGGCGATTACGTTTTTGACTATCTCTTTCTCTGACTAAATCTCTTACTTGAGTTAGTTCCTCCACTAATTTAGAGCGGTACTGCTGCACTATGTCCTTATTTTCACCATCGTCCTCGTTCCCTTGAAGGTAATGTCTGGGCGAGCCCGGATCGAACCCGTACAGCAGGAAAGCTGGACTCTCCTCGGTGGACTCGTGCTGGCTCGTACGCATTGCGTAAATAGCGCAATCCAACACGTCGTCCCACTGCTCGGGGTGTTCATGGTACAACGCTGTCACGGTCTCACAGAGTGATTTATTACACCGCTCTGCAATTCCATTAGACGTTGGCCGGTACGCTGTTGTTACCTTATGTGTAATTTTGAGGTCTTCACACAGCGATCTGAACACCGCCGAGGTAAAGTTGGTACCCCGGTCGCTGATTATCTGCTGAGGCACCCCATAACGACATACAATGCATCGGATAAACGCGCGTGCCACCGACTCCGCAGTCTGGTCGGGAAGTGCCTCGGCTTCAGCGAACCGGGTAAAAATGTCCGTGATCACGAGGACGAATCGGTTTCCCCTGCTGGACCGTCGAACCGGACCCACCACATCAATGGCCACTTTTTGGAACGGGTGGTTTGCAACCACCCCCTCTTGCCACGGGGCACGTGTTAAGTTCACTTTTGCACGCTGGCATGCTTCGCAAAATAGTACTTTTTCCATGACATCGTTCTTCATTCCTGGCCAAAAATAATTCTTACGCAGTTTATTAAGTGTTGCCTTGACTCCCCGATGGCCCCCAAGAGGACTGTCATGGTACCAAGCAACCAGCGTCTTCCTCAGATCTTGTGGGATACATATGCGGATCCGACCCGCCTGGGTCCTTGTTCCAAAGCGTACTAACAGCCCGCTTCTTACGCCGTACTGACCTCCCATAACTTTTCCTTCAGTACGTGATTCCAATGCCTGTGCAATACTCTGAATCCACCCATCCTTCCCTTGTGATTGACAAAGTTCCTCACGTGTAATGGGGCCTGAAAGCTCGGCCATTATCCAGCAGCATTGCCATGATAGCATGTCGGCCACTGCATTCTTTTTGCCCTCCACGTATTGATAGTTGAATCCATATTCTTCCAGCTCCAGCGCCCATCTCAGCACATGCTGATTAGTATTGCGCATTCGCTGAACGAACGCTAGAGGCTGGTGATCTGTCAACACTGTGGTAGGGTGGCCGAGAATGATATGTCTAAAGTGGCCGGCAGCTCGGACGATAGCCAAGGCCTCCTTCTCTATGACCGAGTAGTTGACCTCCCCCCCCTGCAACTTTTTGCTAAAGTACGCAATAGGTTGCAGGTCCTCCCCAACCTTCTGCTGTAATACGCCTCCAATAGCATTAGCAGAAGCGTCGGTCGACAAGAAAAATCGTCGCTGGTAGTCTGGGGGAACCAACAGAGGCCTGCTGCTCAAGACCATTTTGATAAATTCAAAAGCCTCCTTACATTCGGCATTCCATTGGAACGGCACCCCTTTCTTCGTCAGCTCTGTGATAGGAGTTAAAATCTCCGACAATCCCTTTATAAAGGGGCGGTAAAAGTTTACCGATCCAACAAAGCTGCGAACTTCGCGTGCATTCTTGGGTTCCAACAGATTCTGGATGGCTTCTACATTCCCTGGATCAGGGTAAGCACCATCCGCTGTGATGACATGCCCCAAGTAATGCACGCAAGGGGTGCAAAACTGGCATTTAGCCGGATTGACCACCAGTCCCTTTTTCCTGAACCTCCCCAGCACCCAACGTAATACATCCATATGTTCCCTTAACGTTTCCGTTGAGATCAGTATATCGTCCAGGAACATATGGATATTCTCCCCGACGCCCCCCTGGAGGGCTGCCACCACATATTGTTGAAAAAGGTGGGAGGAGTTCCTCCCACCTTGGGGCAATCGAGTAAGTTGATATTTGCCCCATGGTGACTGGAAGGCATAGCAGTCTCTCAGTGACTCGGCCAATGGTATCTGATAGTATCCATTGTTCAGGTCGAGCACTGAGAAGTACCTATGCCCCCTCAACTCCTCCAGGATATCTTTGATTATGGGCGTAGGGTAGTCCACAGGGCTCGTGTGCAGATTCACTTTGCATAGGTCTAGAGTGATTCTCACGTCCCCGTTTTTTTTTGGAACTATGTGGACCGGGGAGTTCCATGGACTCACACTGGGCTCGATGAACCCGGCCTGTTCGAACTCCACCAGTTTTCGTCTGTAAGCCTCCCGATACACGTGAGGAATCCGGTATTGCCGGGTGAATACGGGATGCGACTTATCGACCGTATATTCGGCCACGTAATCACGCACCCCGCGAACACCCGTCACTTCGTTGGAGAATATATCTCCGTATTCGTGTATTACTTCAGCAATTCCTTTTCGCACATCTTCGCTTAACCCCCCCAATTGCAACCCAGCTATGGGTGGGCATCGCTCGATGAGCCCAACATGTCTAACACGCACCATAGAGCCTTCAATAGACACTTGCCACACCTACACCCATCCCACTAAACTTCTGCACTGAGTATGTCACACCCATACCCCGAGCCTAGACGCCCCCTAATCGAATGGGAACCCTCCCTGCTGCCTTGGCCACAACCCCTGCATTCCCTGGTACTATCTGCATGAGAACCAATCCCCCTTATACCCACACTCAATCAAACACGCTACAATACACATAGGACAACCTACAGCGCTATAACGCACTCCTAAGTTCTCGAGACTCTAAAATCCGTAAATTCCGGATTACTGGCCCCACGTTGGGCGCCAGTGTGATGATCCCACCCCCCAGGTAATGCACAAGTGTGCATATATTATTAACAACACCGGAGAATGAAATAATCAGGGGTTCGGAGCCAGTAAATAATCTACAAGAACTCAGTTTTGCGTTTTATGCTAATACATACTTTATTCATAATTTCGCCTTTATAATATGTAACACATTATATATCCAAATCTATAGGCTAAAATCTTCAAAAACTAGGGGCCCCTTAAGCTTTTATGTTATCATGCCATGCATTAATGTAAATAAACTATTAAATCAATAAATGGGATTCGTCTCCACTTCGAGACTCGATGGGAAATCTGAGGTCGATTGCCTACTGCCATTAAGAGGCTAATTGGAAGGGCGGGGCAGATTCATTCTCCACACAGTGGCGTCGCGTTTGATTCCGCTTGCTCACGTCCCCTGAATTAAGTATTCAACAAAATGAACACTACGCTTCTTTTAGCGCAGAGCACCCCTTTTATTAGCCAATTAAGGGAGAGGCACGGAAACCCTTCTTAGTTGGACGGAGCAACCAAACGTGCGACCGGCACTGGTGAACCCCAAACGCGCGTCAGTTTTGCGTCGCTACTCGTGCTTAACATCCCACGGTGCGACGACTGGGCGCGAGGGTACCGCTCCGCTTCTTCACTTGTGCTGCAATGGCGTTCGCCTCAGATTTCCAGAAGTACGTCCGTTAACATCGTTTATCTAATTTAGTTAACAGGCTTTCTGCATTTTTAGCTCGCTTTTCGTACTGTAGCAACGGAGAACAGAGATCAGATTACTCTTAATGGTGAGTTTATTAATTTTTCAAGAGTTCTCCAACTTTCATAGCACAACAGAAACGTCGCAGGGTAATAGTTTTACTGTTCAGTCTCGTGAAATGCGGTGGGAGGTGCCGCATCCAACATTCTGATTTTCCCTCTTAGTAGACCTGCCGCTAATCAAATTGGTATGGTGTCACTCACCGGGAAGTTCCGCTGCTCAGATATTAGACGCTAAGCCAAATTTACATACTTCCGAGAACACACATCGGCCGAAGTCAACAACGTTCCGTTCATTTGCCCCTGTTATCGGCGTCGCTCCATTACACTCAAATTCTGCTTGCTTCCGTCATTCTCGCGACGATCCTATATAACTCATTATCTTAAAAAAACATTTTAAAAGATCAATTAAACAAAATAATTTCCTCATTCTGAGAAAACATCATAGTTCAAACACTTATCGTATCGTTTCAGTCAATTGTAAACATTCCCAGTTATTTAGTTCGAATTATCATCAAATTATCCATCTCGTCAGGCAATCAGCGTTGGAATCCAATCATAATAATAATGATATGATAATGAAAAACAAAAAAAGGAACTAAAAAAAAACAATACGCACACGCGCAACAAAACAACATTCACACATAAGCTCTCATTCTCCGAAATTCTCACAACAATGCTTTATCGGAAGCTGCGTTCGTCTTCTCAGAAAACATATCAACGCTTACAGCCGCCAATAATGTACACACCCTCAACAATCACCCTTCTCTTGTCAATGAAACAACAATATCAGCCACAACAATACCGATACACATAAACAACGACTAAATATGCAAAATAAAATTACATTTTACAAACATTTCAATCCCTCACAACACTCCATTTACGACCTCCAAACTATTTTCTACCCAAATCGATCCACAAGTAAGAATTCTAAATGACACCCCCCCCTCCGCCGGACTCACGTGACTACCAGCACACCTGGTACGTCACATGCGCCCGACGAAAGGCCTCGAAAATACCCTATAAAGGGTTACTTTCGAGAAATTTCTCATTTAACCCCATACACCAATTACTTGTTCCAATAATTTAATCATTATTTTTCTAAAAAACATATTATCAAAAACCACCCCGAACACCCCCTATACTCAATGCACTTTCTTATAACTTATACCCTGAACACCACAATATACGAACAACAACATTCATACATCCTAGTTCCTCAATGCTCATACACACTCACATTCATACTGCTTTACTCACATTTACCACTCCAAATTACACATGCCAGTCGCTCCCCTATTTCCTATACCCGCCCCGATGTAGTGCCCAATAATCCGGGCGTGCTCGCCTGCGTAAGGAGTACCGGGACTCTGCAGGGGTTTCCTCCTGTATAGGCCATCCCAGTATCACGTCTTCCTCTCGAACCAAACCTGTGGGTTCTATCGCTACCGTGGAAGGAATTTCCTCCTCTTGGTTTGCCTCTGCCCCACTCATCGGCCCATCTATGAGCGGCACCCCTTTTTGAACATCCTGCGGACCTACTAAACCTTGCTCGCGTACCCTTCGTACCCCACCAATTGGTAGGTATTCCTCTAACTCCTCCTCCTCTTCGTCGCCCGATACTTCCCCAGTCTCTTCCTGTTTCGATGTTGAATGTATTTTTTTTTCCTCCGACTGTGTGTCGGATCCAACCAACAAGGCTTCAAGCGATCCACGTGCACTATACTTCTATTATGTTTAATAGAATCCTCAATCTCATAATTAACAGCATTGATTTTTCTTATCACGCGGAAGGGTCCAATAAATTTAACGCCGAATTTCCGCTTATGCCCGCCCTTCCGCAATAGCCATACGCGACTGCCTACTGGTAATGTCCGAGTAGCTCTTTCCTTATTTATTCTTTCCATATGGCGATTACGTTTTTGACTATCTCTTTCTCTGACTAAATCTCTTACTTGAGTTAGTTCCTCCACTAATTTAGAGCGGTACTGCTGCACTATGTCCTTATTTTCACCATCGTCCTCGTTCCCTTGAAGGTAATGTCTGGGCGAGCCCGGATCGAACCCGTACAGCAGGAAAGCTGGACTCTCCTCGGTGGACTCGTGCTGGCTCATACGCATTGCGTAAAGAGCGCAATCCAACACGTCGTCCCACTGCTCGGGGTGTTCATGGTACAACGCTGTCACGGTCTCACAGAGTGATTTATTACACCGCTCTGCAATTCCATTAGACGTTGGCCGGTACGCTGTTGTTACCTTATGTGTAATTTTGAGGTCTTCACACAGGATCATCAGCAAAAATCTGAGAAACTGTTAAAATGCGTTGTCCGTAATGTAGATATATAGTATGTCATGGAAGATTTTTGCGCAGACTTTAGAAACGCTAATTACCTCCCCTATAAGGCAGTTAGACTTAAGAAAGTAAATGGTGAAGTTGAGATGCCTATGGTTCTAGTACCCCTACAAAACACTGAGCACAATAAAACTTTCCTAAATTTAAAGCGCATTGGTGCACTTGCTGTAACAGTTGAATTGTTTAGGGGCAAAAAGAAGCCCTTACAATGTTACAATTGTTTACGTTTTGGCCACGTGTTCCAGGGCTGCACCAGTATAAAAGGTAAAGACCCTCCTAAATGTATTCCATGTGAATGCCAGCACATATCGAGTTATACTAAGTGTCCCAAATACCGACAAGTTAAAAGGAATAGAACTTCCAAAGTAGCTAAAGGAAGAACTTTTACCTCGGTTGCTTCTGCTACTATTGGTAAGGGAGTCGCTGACCACGACGAATTGGTTAAAAATCAGAGGTATCAGAGTAACCTAATGAATATGTTAAAGGAAAGTGGCAAAATAATGCCGCAGAACACTCAAACTGAGACAAGACGATAATCATGGATAGACATCCCTACAAGGTTATAAATCAAGTTAAACTACGTTGCACTATATGGAATGCGAGGGGCGACCCTCACAAGTGTCATGAGTTCTACGATTTCCTCATAATTTGGAACATCGATGTTGCCTTCTTGTGCGAAACCCATCTCAAACAGAGAAAGGCTTTCAATCTATCAGGGTACTATGTTTACCGAAAAGATAGGCTCCCTAAGATAGCTTCAGATCCAGCCTCTGGTGGGGTAGCTATTGTTGTCAAAAGAGGTATTAATCACACATTGATTGTCACACCTCACCTTGTCAATATGGAAGCAGTTTTCTTTGTCATCAAACATGCTGATGTTGGAGAGCACAAGTTTACTTCCCTGTATAACCCACCCAGGCACATGTTAGACCTTCGCGATTTAGATTAACTACAGTCTGGGCCCACCCCAGTCGTTATGGCAGGTGATTTGAATGCGAAACACCCACACGGAAAATCCAGATGCACTAATCAAGGTGGCTTGGTACTTTATAGGTACATGGTAGATCAGATCGTCACTTCCGTTATTGGCTCTCTAGAAGATACATACTACTGTTATTATTCACCCGCTAGTGACGTACTCGACATTACTGTACTCAAGGGGTTTTCAAACCCTACAATATTTTAACAGTAAATGCCTTATCATCTGATCACCTACCAGTTGCACTAAATTTTGAGAGGATAAATATCGACCTGAGAGTAAATCTTCGTTATAAGCAGGACTGGAAAATTTTTAGAGAACTTATGAACGACAGTAACACTCCCTATCAGGATCCCGTCACCAGCAGTGACATTGAGGAAAATATCAAAAAGGTCACTCACTCCATCAAGATGGCTACAAATGCTAGTGCTAATCCGGTGAATTGCAAGTGGTCAGATCATCTGAAACTTCCTCTCTTCATCAGGCAACTCATCCACGAAAAAAACACCTTCAGAAGATTGTGGCAGTGTACCAGGTTTCTCCACTTCAAGACGAAGTACAAAAGGCTATCTTACAAGGTAAGTTATCAGATTAAAGATTTAAGAAAACAAAAATGGATTGACAAAGTTAAAAGTCTGTCCATCCATGATAACTCTCTCTGGAGTATAGTCCGGGCCCTTAAAAGCAACAGGACTAATGTTCTCCCTCGTCTGCTTACAGAGGGTGGCGATTTTGTTAGCACTCACCTGGACAAAGCACAAATTATCGCTGATTCACTGAAGAGCCAATTCTCTACGCCCAAAGAGGATGATTTGATCAATATTACTCGTGAGGTCAAAGACTTGTGTGATAGGTATGGCCACACCCAGCGCGCTCTTGCCTCTGCTGATGTCATTGGCACCTCTGAGATATTGGACATCATAAAGCACCTGAAAAGCAAAAAGGCAGCCGGCATCGACACCATTACCAACAGTGCTCTCAAAAATTTGCCTCCGAGTGTTATCTGCATCATCACCAAGATCATGAATGACTGCTGGCTTAGCGACCATTTCCCTAGTGCCTGGAAGGACATAGTCATCATCACCATTCCTAAACCTGGACTGGATCCTCCTCGTCCCACAAGTTATAGGCCCATTAGCTTGTTGCGCATACTTTCCAAGGTCTTTGAGTGCACTTTACTCAAGAGGTATAACGACTACTGCGAGGCAAACAACCTAATTCGTAGTGAGCAATTTGGCTTCTGCCCAGGCCACTCTTGTCAGCTTGGGTTATGGAGGCTCGTTGCTGATTTAAACGGTTCTTTCAACCTCTCTATGTTTGGTGGTCTCTTTTTTCCTCGATGTCCAGAAGGCCTTTGAGCAAGTCTGGCATCATGGGCTCATTTACAAAATGATTACTTAGTGTTCCCTTACGATCTAATTGCTTTGGTTTGCTCCTTCCTGTCAAAGAGGACTTTTTGCGTTAAGGTTGGGGACCTCTTGTCTGAACCCTGCAATGTTAATGCTGGTATACCCCAAGGCTCTGTCTTAATCCAGCCTTATTCAATTTCCTTATCCATGACTTTCCCAAGTTTGCAAATTTTGATCTTTACTTGTTTGCTGACGACGGGTCGATCATGACCTGGGCACCAAACCCAGCACATGTCATCACTCGACTACAAAAAGCTTTACATCAGTGCGAGAGCTGGTTCACTAAGTGGCGATTGAAGCTGAATGTCAAAAAGTGCACTCAAAATGGAAAACCCTTCAAAGCCCCTCATCTTATTTGGCAAGAAACTTGAGTGGGTAAAAAGCTATAAAATCTTGATGTCGTGATCGACTCCAAACTAAACTGGAACGACCAAGTCCAATACGCGCTCAACAAAGCAAGGAAAGTGAGGTTCAGTTTGATTGCACTTCTGGGGTGAAACAGCCCTCTTAGTGTGGGTAACAAACTCTTCACATACAAGGTTGTGATTCGAAGTATTTTACTCCGTGGAATGCCTGATTGGGCTTCTTTTTTTTGCAAATCTAGGTGGAAGGATCTCCAGACCTTCCAAAACGTTGCTCTCTGATCCGTTGCCCAACTTGACAGAAGAGTTGCCAACGACCACTCTATCTATGACGATTTGGGGATGACCCACATAGGCACCTTTGTCCAGACACTTATGAGGAACATGCTACCTAAGATGGAGAATCATGAAAATACTCTGGTTTCTGGTATTCTGGACCACCCGCTCGTTGTTAAGGGTCCCCTCAGGTTTCGAAGACCCCGCCATATCCTGGATGTCTGCTTTGATGATGTTAACAAGGCCGCCTTCCCCAACTATTAGATCTTTTAGATGTTGCTGATTTTTGAGGACTCTATTCGTCAATCTACAATCTGACTCTCGTCCTTTCTGGGGACTTATTCTCTGGCTTATTATTATGACAATCCTCTGAGGACTGAAGAGGTTCATCAGGCTTCTCTCCCAGTTCAGTGTACTTCCTCTGGTTTACTCTTTGGGCGAGCGTGCAAAGTGAGCTTGGCTCCTGGACCACTCGCGTCTTTCTTTTCACTTCACTGTTCGATTGTCGATTGTCAATTATAGCAAAGGACTCTATCTTATCCTCTGGTTGACTTAACTAGGTTTCATCTGGCTTCTTGCCTAGTTCAGTGTACTTGCCCTGGTTACTTCCTGGATGAGTATGGCAGTGAAATTATTGCTTTTGGACTGCTCGTTTCGTTTTCCCTGCGCTGTCCGATTGTCGATTGTTGAATCATGGCAGTGGTGACAGATGTAGCATTTTAGATTCTACGGTAGCATATTCGAGGCTAGTGCCTTGTGATGGATGAAACATCGTACATCGATGTTTCCCTCGATGTGTAAAACATTGACATCGACGGTTATAGAATTTATAACAGATATTAAATAATTATTTGCATTTCATTAGTATATTAATGCACAAGTTAAAAAAATGAACTTAAAATTTATTTATTGCAAAATTCAAAAATTAAAAACACTTTTTCAGAACATCTAATTTTTTTTTCGTTATTTAAAATTACTTATATTTCATAAATTTTTGACAATTCTTCCAAAGATAATGAACTTATTATTAACAACTAGAAGAGGTACCCGGCGTTGCCCGGGATAATTACACTTGCACAAACTTTTCCTTTCATTGTTAGTCATGAGACATATATTGTTGGTTCATGCAGTGTGTTTGTGAATTGCGTGCTGATACCATTGTTGATACCTAGAAGAGGTACCCGGCGTTGCCCGGGATAATTACACTTGGATGTAAACAGAACAATCTCAAAAAATTAAATTAAATTTGACAATATCTTAAAAATAAACACATGAAAATGCTTAGAATTAATACAGTAAGAATTCTTAATGAAAATTCGAAAAAAATTTTTTTAAAGGCTCAAAATGGATGGACTGCTCCAATAATTTCTTACTCAGATAATCTTACTTCAGATCTACACTTGATGTTGTTGCAATTTCCACTCTTCTCTCGCTGTGTTGAAGCAAAATTTGGCCTTTCATCACTTTGGGTAGTCTAGCGGTCGCCAATTCTTCTATTTACTTGCTTCCCATTTGCTCAATACAGCACGGAGCTAAAGGTTTGCTTTCTCTGTCGTCTTTCCACTCTTTCTCAATAGTCTGCTAACTCTTCATTATCTCCAGCTACTGATCATTTTTAAAGATTTACAAGAAATTGTTAAGTACTAAGAACTCTCTTTTCTAAGAAAAACCTGAATAACAGGAATTCTATGCATTGTTACAAATTGAAACTTATCCATATTGCATCATCATTTTATGTTCATTGTTATAATTCTTGGAAAGGATTGCTTTATCATTGCATCATCATTTTGAGCTCATTGTTATTGGTGAATTGCGTGTGGAAACCATTGTTGATACCTATTGTTGCAAAAACTTTTATTTGCCTTGTTGGTCATGAGATATATATTGTTGGTCCGTGCAGAGTGTTTGTGAATTGCGTGTTGATACCATTGTTGCAAAAACTTTGTCTTGCATTGTTGGTCATGCGATATTTCTCATTAATATGCCCTGCCATAACCATGAATATCGATTTTTTATCAATAATTATTATTTTTTCGAAATCTGAAGTACACAGTGACCTTCCTCATGCTTTGAAGGTCATGAATGCGAAATTTCATCCAGATCGGAATAAAACTGTAGATTTGTATAAAAAACGTACACACAGACCCACCCACAGACCCACAAACATCCTTCTTTATATATATAGATTTTTCAAGATGCTTAAATTTTAAGCTACATCTCTTTTTTATAACATTTCCAGCTTTTGAAAACAACTTTTCTGCAGGAAGTGAAGCCCCTGGAATACAAAAAAGTTTTTTAGCCAAATTGCGTAAATGAAAATTACTCTAATCATTTGATTGCCAAAATTTTAAAGGACCACATCAATTTCTTCAGTTCGTGCATCTTAAGTATTGCTTCAAACTGGAGTGCAATTTCTATTTATTTCTCTGTTGCCAAAGTAAGAATGTGCAATACTGCATCGACTGAACGCCTTTTCCAAACAGATTTAGAACCTCTGTATTATCATTTGATTCATTATTATAATTACCTTGAAATTCAGCAGAGGGAGTGTTATATAATGCAGACCTGACATACTTTATTGCAGCAGATCAGCAAGTTTTACTTTTGAAGTCTCACTTTTTAAATCGAGGATCTAACCAAAGTGCTGACACCGTAAATTATTTTTTTTTTCCAATTTGAACAATATTATTAACTCCAGAATCATCATTCTAAATTTCAAACTCCATACTGCTTGTACTTACTTGAGAATTCACATTTTCAACAAGTGTTTTCATAGGTTTTACATGAATATTTTGAGGATGTTGTCCTAGAGTTGCAGTATTATTACAATGCTTTAGTTTTATAAAGCACAAACTGCAATTTCGCCAAATAAGTTTCCTTATTAAAATGTTCCGAATTATCTGATGAAAAAACATATTTTACACCTGCAGACTACTATCGCTGTGACGCTGATGCCATTTTGAAGATCAAAAGCTATAGCAATGACGCCAAATGTTGGCTAAGGTTTAAAAATCGTATGAACAATTTCTTAGATTATATGTTGAAAAAAAGTTAAAAAGTAAAGTAAATTCATGTATTACATTGGTCGAATTTGCTGCTTCTGCTTTGATTGGAACTCGGAATGGATCTGCTTCTCGTTTCGACAAATGACAATTGAACAGTCAAGTGAAAAGAAAGCCACGAGTGGTCAGATTGTAGATTGACAAATAGAGAACCCTAAAATCAGCAGGATTTAAAATATCCAGTAGTTGAGGACGACAGCCTTGTTAATTTCATCAAAGCATACATCCAGGATATCGCCGGGTCTTGGAAACCTAAGGGGAACCTTAACAACGAGTGGATGGTCCAGAATACAAGAAACTAGAGTAATTTTATGGCTTTTCCTTCTTGGGGTAGCATGTACTTCATAAGTGTCTAGACAAAGGTGTCTATATGGGTCATCCCCAGATCGTCATATATAGAGTGGTTGTTGGCAACTCTTCTGTCAAGTTGGGCAATGGACCAGAGAGAAACATTTTGGAAGGTCCGGAGATCCTTCCAACTAGATTTGCATATAGAAGCAGGCATTCCATGGAGTAAAATAGTACGAATCACAATCTTGTATATCAATAGCTTGTTATCCATACAAAGAGCGTTGTTTCGCCCCAGAAGTAAAATAAAACTGAACTTCGGTTTCTTTCCTTTTTGAGCGCGTATTGGACTTGGTCGTTCCAGTTTAGTTTGGAGTCGATCGTGACACCAAGATAATTATATCTTTTTACCCACTCAAGCTTCTTGCCAAATAAGAACAGGGGCTTTGGTGGGGTTTTACGTTTATGAGTAAAAAACATGAATTTGTACTTTTTGACGTTCAGTTTTAATCGCCACTTAGTGAACCAGCTCTCGCACTGATGTAAAGCTTTTTGGTATCCAGTGATGACACAGGCTGGGTTTCGTGCCTAGGTCTTGATGGACTCGTCGTCAGCAAACAAGTAAAGATTACAAGTTGCAAACTTGGGAAAGTCATGGATAAAGAATTTGAATATGACTGGCCCCAAGACATATCCTTGGGGTACACAAGCATTAATATCACGGGGTTCAGACAAGGAGTCCCCAACCTTAACACGAAAAGTTCTATTTGACAGGAAGGAGCGAACCAGAGCAATTAGATCGTCAGGGAACCCATTGGTAATCATCTTGTAAATGAGTCCATCATGCCAAACTTGGTCAAAGGCCCTTTGGACATCGAGGAAAACGAGACCACCAAACATAGAGAGGTTGAAAGAACCGTTTAAATCAGCAACGAGCCTCCATAACTGAAGTTGACAAGAGTGGCCTGGGCAGAAGCCAAATTGCTCACTACGAATTAGGTTGTTTGCCTCGCAGTATTCGTTGAGCCTTTTGAGTATAGTGCGCTCAAAGACCTTGGAAAGCATGGCCAACAATCTAATGGGCCTATGACATGTGAGAAGAGCAGGATCTAGTCCAGGTTTGGGAATGGTGATGATGACTGAATCCTTCCAGGCACTATGGAAATGACCGTTATGCCAGCAGTCATTCATAACCTTGGTGATAATGCAGATAACACTGGGAGGCAAATTTCTGAGAGCACTTTTGGTAATGCTGTCGATGACAGCTGCCTCTTTGCTTTTCAGGCGCTTTATGATGTTCAATATATCGCAGGCGGCAATGACATCAGGAGAGGCAAGAGCACGTTAAGTGTGGCCTTACTTGTCAAACACGTCTTTGCGCTCACGAGTAACATTGACCAGACCATCCTCTTTGGGCGTAGAGAATTAGCTCTTCTGTCAATCTCCTGGATGGACAGACTCTAGATTTTGTCGTTCCATTTTTGTTTTCTTAATCCTTAATCTGATAACTTACTTGCAGGATAGCCTGTTGTACTTCGTCTTGAACTGGAGAAACCAAAGTCTTCTGAGGGTGTTTTTTTCGTGGATGAGTTGCGTGATGAAGGGAGGAAGTTCCAGATGATCTGGCCGCTTGCATTCAACCGGAGTTGCGCTAGCATTTGTAGCCATCCTGATGGAGTGAGTGACGTTTTTGATATTTTCGTCAATGCGATTGCTGGTGACGGGACCCTGATAGGGAATGTTACTGTCGTTCATAAGTTCTGTAAAAAAATTCCTGCCTTGCTTATAACGAAGATTTATATTCAGGTTGAAGTTTATCCCCTCAAAATTTAGTGCAACTGGTAGGTGATCAGTTGATAAGACGTTTGCTGTAATTATATTATAGGGCTTGAAAAATCCGTTGAGAACAGCAATGTCAGGCACATCACTAGCGGGTATGTATCTTCAAGAGGGCCAATGTCGGAAGTGACAAACTGATCTAGCATGTACCTATAATGTACCGAGCCACTTTGATTAGTGCATCTAAAGTTCTAGTGAGGTGTTCAAACAAATCACCCGCCATAACGACTGGAGTGAATCCAGACAATAGTTCATCTAGGTCGCGAGAATCTAACTTGTGTCCAGGCTGTTGTACAGAGAAGTAAACTTAACCTATCCAACCTCAGCATCTTTAATGAGAATGGAAAGTACTTCCGTTTTTACAAAGTTGTAACAAACCCAGTGTGATCAATACCTCTTTTAACAACAGAAGCTATCCCACCAGAGGCTGGATTTGAAGGTTTTTTAGAAGGCCTATTATTCCTGTAAGCATAGTACCCTGGTAGATTGAAAGCCCAACTCTCTTTGAGATGGGTTTCGCACAAGAAGGCAACATCGATGTTCCAGCTTGTAAGGAAATCATAAAATTCAAAAAGCTTGAGAGGGATTCCCCCCGCATTCCATATAGTGACACATAGCTTATCTTGATTTATAACTTTGCAGGGATATCTATCCATGATTATTTCTTTGTCTCAGTTTGAGTGGCCTGCGGCAAAAAACCTCTGCTATTGCCTGGAATGTTGTTCGAACGAATGTCACTGATCATTACTGATCAAAAAGCAATCACTAAGTCTATCACTCCTCACGGTTGCTAATTTGACATTTGCTAATCTGTAAAAAAAGCTTATTTACAGTTTATGCTCCGATGCACCCTTTTGTCAATCATAAACACTATCATTTAACATATTCATTAGGTTGCCTAGAAACCTTTGAATTTTATCCAATTCTTCATGGTCAGTTACTCCCTTACCAACAGAAGCAGAAGCAACCGAGGCGAAAGTTCTTCTTCAGCTAGTTTGGCAGGTCTATTTTTTTTAACTTGTGGATATTTGGGACACTTAGTATAACTCGATGTGTTCTGACAGGAAGTACAAACCTATATTACTTAATTAAAGCAATATTAGTAAAGGTTTAATTAATTACCGACTGTACTTTGACTGCCCCATAATTGTTTTCATTTAATTTTTTACTACTGATCCTACAATGGTTAGTTAAGAACATTTTTATAGCATAGTCCGCTTTAATACTTTATGTAAATTATATTGGTTATTTCATCAATAGCTATAAATATATTTTTTATATTGTAAATAAAACCTGCTGTGGCTAAATTAGTCGGTATATTATCATACGAGGGCCAGAGAGGAACATTGTATGATAAATTTCAGAAAAATAAATAAATAAATAAATAATTCCCATCTCCTATGTTAATATAAAGCAACTAAGACTTTTTTTGCGGAATCTTTTCTCTTTCCTAATTTCTAAAGAAATAGCCCCTAAATTAACGCATTTTATTA
Organism: Rhysida immarginata; assembly: GCA_023313115.1. Lineage (NCBI taxonomy): Eukaryota > Metazoa > Arthropoda > Chilopoda > Scolopendromorpha > Scolopendridae > Rhysida > Rhysida immarginata. The sequence goes on from JAHWFO010008481.1 coordinate 176,622, forward strand.
TTTTTAAAAGAGTACATAGATATAGAATATAGCCTTTTCTCGGCTCGGTAAGTAATTTTGTGATTAACTATCCTGTCTGAATTTGGGAGCAGGTTTTTATACTTTTAATATTTATTTTTATTTTTAATTTTAACTTTTATTTAAATTAAAATACAGAATACTTTATTTGGAGACTTTGGTTCTTGAGTCCTATTATTCCACCATACAATTACATAAACAAACAGTCTTGTATCATTATTCATAATGTATAAGACCATAATCTTGCAAGATAATGCTTAGCTTATTTTCGAACTTTCCTGTGGTGAACTTTCCTCTGAGGAAACTGACATCCCTTTAAAATGTATATCATGACATTGATTATAATAGTGAGAGGTGTGAATTAAATCTTTTCTTTCTATCTTTCTATATAAATAAGGAAGGATGTTTGTGGGTCTGTTTGTTTGTTTCTGGGTTTGTTTGTTTCTTATGCAAATTTATAGTTTTATTCCAACTTTGATGAGATTTTACATACTTGACTTTCAAAGCATGAGGAAGGTCACTGTCTACCTCGGAAAAATAATAATTATTGACAAAAAATCGATATTCATGGTTATGGCAGGGCATATTGAAGAGAAATATCTCATGACCAACAATGCAAGCAAAGTTTGTGCAACAATAAGTATCAACAACGGTATAAACATGCAATGCACAAACAATCTGCAATGACCAACAATATATATCTCATGACCAACAATGCAAGGAAAAATTTGTGCAACATTAGGTGTCAACAATGGTATAAACATGCAATGCACAAACACTCTGGACGGACCAACAATATATATCTCATGACCAACAATGCAAGGAAAAGTTTGAGCAACAACAGGTATCAACAATGGTATCAACAAGCAATTCAGCAATAAAATGATGATGCAATGACAGAACATTCGTTTCCAAGAATTAGTAACAATGAACAGGAAATGGATATAATAGACGATATAGTTAAAGCAGTCTATCTCGATGAGGCAAAGGAGATACACGTGTCTTTCTTCAGCTCCTTAACAAGCGTTCAGACGATTGGGAAAACTGTCCTAACCTAACCTTCAAAGCATGAGGAAGGTCACTGTCTACTTCAGATTTCGAAAAAATAATAATTATTGATAAAAAATCGATATTCACAGTAAAAATTCTAAATGAAAATTCGAAAAAAATATTTTTAAAGGCTTTATATAGATAGAAAGAAGAAGATATCTCATGACCAACAGTGCAAGGCAAAGTTTGTACAACAATAGGTATCAACAATGGTATCAGCACGCAATTCACAAACACACTGCATGAACCAACAATATATATCTCATTACCAACAATGCAAGGCAAAGTTTGTGCAACAAAAGGCCCATTGTGTTCGCATCAACAATGGTATCATCGCGCAATTCACCAATAACAATGAGCACAGAATGATGATGTAATGTAAAAGCAATCTTTCCAAGAATTATAACAATGAACATAAAATGTTGATGTAATATGGATAAGTTTCAATTTGTAACAATGCATAGAATTCCTGTTATTCAGGCTTTTCTTAGAAAAGAGAGTTCTTAGTACGTTTTAAAAATGATCAGTAACTGGAGATAATGGAGAATTAGCAGACTATTGAGAAAGAGTGGAAAGACGACAGAGGAAGCACTCCTTTAGCTCCGTGATGTATTGAGCAAATGGGAAGCAAGTAAATAGAAGAATCGGCGACCTCTAGACTGCACTAAGTGATGAATGCCCAAGTTTTGCTTCAACACATCGACAGAAGAGTGGAAATTGCAACAACACTAAGTATACATCTGAGGTAAGATTACGTGAGTAAGAAATTATTTAGACTAGCAGTGGCATCCTTGGAGAGGTCCAGCCAATATGAGCCTTTAAAAAGGTTTTTTTCGAATTTTCATTAAGAATTTTTACTGTATTAATTCTAAGAATTTTCATGTGTTTATTTTTAAGATATTGCAAAATTTAATTTAATTTTTTGAGATTGTTCTGTTTACCTCCAAGTGTAATAATCCCGGGCAACGCCGGGTACATTTGCTAGTATATATATAAAGAAGGATGTTTGTGGGTCTGTTTGTTTTTTTTTGTTTGTTTCTGGGTTTATTGTTTCTTATGGAAATCTACAGTTTTATTCCGACCTTGATGAAATTTTACGTCCTTGACCTTCAAAGCATGAGGAAGGTCACTGTCTACCTTAGATTTCGGAAAAATAATAATTACTGATAAAAAATCGATATTTATGGTTATGGCAGGGCATATTAATGAGAAATATCTCATGACCAACAATGCAAGGCAAAGTTTGTGCAACAATAAGTATCAAGAATGGTATAAACACGCAATGCACAAACACTCTCTAGAAGGCATCCTTGGAGAGGTCCATCTATTGTGAGCCTTTAAAAAAATTTTTTCGGTAAATCAAGCCCGGTATATCACCTACAATGGATTTTTTCTGTGAAGAGGTAAATTCCTGTCTTTCGGAGTTTTCTTTGAATGGATAGTTCTTTTCGCACTATTTTGTAGATATTGAGTTATTATTTAACCAATTTGGAAGTTAATTTAGCTTTTTGAGGTTGTTCTGTTTACCTACAAGCGTAATTATCCCGGGCAACGCCTGTCCTCTGCTAGTCTTCTATATATATAAAGAAGGATGTTTCTTTGTTTGTGGGTTTGTGGATTTGTTTGTTTTTTATACAAATCTACAGCTTTATTCCGATCTTGATAAAATTTTCCATACTTTACCTTCATATCATATGGAAGGTCACTGTCTACCTCAGATTTCGGAAAAATAATAATTATCAATAAAAAATCAATATTGATTGTTATGGCAAGGCATATTAATCAGAAATATCTGTTGACCAACAATACAAGGCAAAGTTTGTGCAACAATAGGTTGCAACAATGGTGTCTACATGCAATTCACACTATGCACGGAACAACAATATATATCTTATGACCAACAATGCAAAGCAAAGTTTGTGCAATATAGATAAATTTTTATTTGTAACAATGCATAGAATTCCTGTTGTTCAGGTATTTTTCTTAGAAAAGAGAATTCTTGGTAATTACCAATTTCTTGAAAATCTTTAAAAATGATCAGTAAATAGCAGATAACGGAGAGTTAGCAGACTATTGAGAAAGCGTGGAAACAGAGGATGCACTCCTTTACCTCCGTGCTGTATTTAGTAAATGGTTAGCAATTAAATAGAAGAATCAGCGATCGCTAGACTGCACAAAGTGATGAATTTTGCTTCAAGACATCGACAGAAGAATTGGAATTGTAACAACATTAAGTGTATATCGAAAGTAAGTTTTACGTGTGTAAGAAACTAGTTAGACTAGCAGTGGCATCGTTGTAGGGGTCCATCCATTGTGATCCCTTAAAAAAAAATTTTCAAATTTTCATTCAGAATTGGTACTGTATTATTTTTATCGTTTTCATGTACAATATCGGAATAAAAGGAAAACACAAATCCACAAAAAATTTTTTTTTTTATAATGACTCAGATGTACATTTCGGAATTCATAATTCCTTCATTCCTTTCGAACACTCACTAATGAAGGAATTATGAATTCCGAAATGTACATCTGAGTCATTATAAAAAAATTTTGTTTTGTAGATTTGTGCTTTCCTTTTATTCCGATATTGTATATTGGTGTCCACAATTTCTGGCTATTTTGTTTTATTTTCGTTTTCATGTGTTCATTTTTAAGATATTTCAAAATTTATCCCCCCCTAAAAAAAAAGTCTAAGCCACGCCAGGGTTATCACCTAGCTTATTTGGTAGCACAGCAGATCCAAACATATCTTAAAAATACATTTTGACTATATTCTGTGGGAATATAAATATTTTGGAAACGATGATAATGCGATGACTGAACTTTCATTTCCAAAAATTATTGATAATGAGCATCAAAAGATGATGCAGTGACAGAACATTAATTAGGCAGCGTCTATTGATGAAGCATAGCTGTCACGATTGTCTCCCTATCAAACGTCCAGACGACTGGCAAAAAATTATGTGTCTCGAAAGGAAAGAGAAAGAACGAGTATTTTTCAGAGAAACTCTACAACTAAAAGAGAAAAAGCTATATGGGCATTTGAAACATCCGAACAACGGCAGTTTCGAATAGAGCAACAGGGTATAAGAACTTCTACGTGAAGGGCAAAAAAAACTACGTGAGTCTAAAGTATCTGGTGATGCTCTGCAGTGGTGAGGCAAATCAAGAGGAGTTCAGATAAAGTCCCGTAATATCACCCAGATTTCATGCTTTTCGTATTTTTCGTAGAATGGATAGTCCCTTTGTTCTGTGTTGTATTGATTGAGTTGTTACCACAGCCTTATACCTAGTATGAATCATTCCATTCTGGAACATTGGAAAACAATATTCAAACATTATCATGAAATATTATATTTGTTTTTTCATTTTGGGCATCATATGCATCACATAGCACATGGTCCAGATCGCCACTTGACATCCCGCCTCTTTCAAATTACTCTTTTGAAGTTTTACACGCCCCTCTAAATGTTATTCTTTACATTACAATAACATTCCTAGGTCCACTGCTCCAACCAGGGACCTAACTTGTCGGCCAACGGCCATTCCGGACCTGGGTTGATATCTTCTGTATTTCCTACGTTCAAATAAAATAAATAAATAAGTTAAATATCGCAAATTTGGCAACCCTTTCTTAAACAGCTATTGAATTCTGCTTTTCCCCATTATCATTGGATATATTTAAAATAAATAAGGGAAATTTACTAATTTATTTTATTATTTTTTTTTATTTTTAATAAAAATCTATTTCACTCAATTTTCATAAGTTCATAAGTTAAACTTTATGTTAAACTTTAAATTGCAATGTGGTGCTTTTAACTTAACTTACATGTTTATTATTTTCAAATAAAAGATATATTTTGAGATAATCTCACCTGTGTAAACTCGCCACGTAGCCAGGGCAGGTCTACACACTTCTTAGAGCATTGTTCTGGCATTTATCATAATGAAATATAAGTTTTATTAAATTTTATTCCTGGTAAACTTTTTTATTAAAGAAAGTGCATAGAATAAAGTACACAAACAAGGTTTTTCTGTCAGACATATGAGGGTCGTCGTTCTATAATATAACCAGACAGGGGGCTGGATAGCTAAAGAGCAACTACCCCGTACATAACAGGTTAGTTATGAAGGAGTCGATTAGCATCATGAGTGACCTAAGGGACTTGACACTAGGTGAACATGGTCTCGTTGGTTGTGGTCAATTATACACCAATGTACCATTCCACGAGACCATTGATCTTTTTGATGACACACTGAAGAAGATTAGAAGGACGCTAGAGATATGCAAGGAACTCAGCAGGCTGTGTTCGCAGAACTATTTTGACTTCAACAAAGGATCCTTTTCTATCCCAGATGGCATCGCTATGGTGTTTCTGGCTAGCTCAATTATCTCGGAGATTTTTCTGCAGAATGTTGAGGAACACTGTATTAGCAAGATAATCGACGCAGGTATAATTTCATTATGCCAGATGTACGTGGATGATACACTGATCTTATATGATGACAGAAAATGTTCTGAAGAGCCTTGGTTGACCCGGTTTAACGACATAAACCACAACTTACGATATACTATAAAGACGGAGGAAGACAACAGAATCAATTACCTGGATTTGCACGTGAAAAGAGAACAAGGTACAAAATGGTGTCATTTAGTTTGTTTTGGAAGGAATCGACTACAGCAAACATTCAATACGATTCTAAGCACTCAGTGACACATTCGGAGTGCTGCAATATGCCATAGATTCAGGAGGGCTTTGCATACCCTATCAGAGAGAAGGCCCAGAAGTTAGAGTTGGCAACTATATTTGAGTTGGCGAGGCTAAATTAATTCCCCAGGAGACTTAACAATGCTATCTACAACGACGTTAGAGGAGAATAGAACAGGAAGTCGGACACAAACCACAGGTCAAAGGTTTTTGCAACATTTACATACATATAGATATAATGGATCTCTAATCAGTTCCAGAGGCAAGGACCTTGAATAGCATTCCGCGCAAATAAAAATACTAAGCGGATTTTGAAACCAACCAGGAGAAACAATAATGAAGACGTATTATAATGTGAAGGGGTGTACAGACTAAGATGTCTAGATCGTGACGCAGTCTAAGTAGGATCGACGGTTAGGATGTTCCTTGAGCTATTCTGGGAACATCAGAGGTCTTGGACAAACAGGGATGGATAATCGGCCTACACAGACCATCACATAAAGTCCAGACATCGATCAATATATGGAGATTCTATGGAAGGGACGTGAAAGAGGGAAGATTTTGTTAAAGAAAGAAATGGAGATTATGAAACACCACAGTAGAAGCGACGTCCCCCGCCAATTGTCAGGTTTCGTTAGAAAGAGTCGACATTAATGGGTATCTGATCAGGCTGGTAGAAGAATGGATAGAGTGGAAGAGTGTCCCAATAGGTTGGTGCTGTTATTTGAGCATTCGAATGAGTACGCCAACTGTTTTATTATAAAAGGGACGCTGTTGCATAGCTTCAGTTTATAACAGGTAAGCCTCTGCTGATGATGTAAATCGAAACGCATAAAGTAGTAATAAACTCTTATTTCCGTATCATTTTTCTGGACTTTTTGTTTTGTATTTTTTATTAGTTAATACTGAAATCCATTTTAAACAATTGAAAATCCCAATAATGAGTAAAGATAATTTGATTGCCATAATAGTATGAAAATTAACATATTTCAGAAATTATTAAATAAATATAATTTTCATTTTATCTAATATCATACAATACACAATTTTCTTTTTTTCAATAAACAATAAAAGATTCTCGAGTAATCTAATGCTGTAAAACTCGAACTAAACAAAGTATATACAATAAAATAAAAATAATCAACATATAAACTGCCAACTTCTATCAGAAAAAAATAATTGTTTGCAATAAGCATTAGTTCATTGCGGATAATGGAAATGTCCACAAATCTTGGGGTTAAATGAAGATAATTTCGTTGAAGGTAGTAGCCCTGGAGATGCTTTGGCAGAAAAACCCTATGGAACTACTAACCTGGATAGCAGCAGAAAGTCAGGAAACGAGGTCTCTTATGAAGGACAGGGCATTACAGCACCAGGAGCTGAAAGTTTCGAAGCCAGTGGGTGCAAATAGAAAGTAGTTTAATAGATCTGCGTACTTCGATGTTTTCTTGTTTTCTATAAGGTTCGTTGTGAAGTCGCCCTTCATTGAGCTTCCGTATCGGTATGAACGGGTGAGGGTGTCTACACAGGTGACGTCCCATAATAGCTTCTTCCCTGACTTCAAGGCCGAGAGGGTCACTCCATCGGGGTGTTTGCCATTACTTCGAGAAAGACAACTGGGTTCCAGTGATGATTGAATGACTGTTGTGGTGAGAGTATGGTGTATCGCATCATGTAGACGACTTTGCGTCTGCGGCCATTGCTGTCGCAAATAAGGTGGAGGAGGGCCAGTACATCATAATTGCACCACAGTGGCAATGTGTAGAAAGCATAGGCGGGCGCCCACAAAAGCCGATGGAGCTGTCATTAAGGAAGGTACCCAGGGTGGTGGAGGGCAGAGTGTGTAGCCAGCTTCCTGATTCACATGTGCTAATGGCATATAAGCAGGTGGTTGATATAACATCAGGTGTTTCAGTAAAGAGAGGTTTTTGGATGCGTACATCATAAAGATTCAACCAGATTTGTTGGTGTTTATTATGGATATTAAGGGGCAAGCGAGCATTTGTAAGAATAGTAAAGACGAAGTTGCTGATTGAGTTTGAGGAAGTCAGGCAGGCTGGAGGAGAGCACACTTCAGCCAGGTGGGCACCAAGCACTCCCATTTTGATGGGAAGTTTGGTTTGTCTGCAGGAGGTGGTGGAAAAGATAAATTTGCATATAGAATGGAAACCTGTTCTATATATGGAATCTGAAGGGATGTTATGTATTTTCAGAATGGGAAGAAGCACAAGTTGTAGGTGAAGCGAGATAAACTAAAGGAATGTTTAAGGGTGTAATGAGCGTGTTGAATTTGGCTAATTTTGGCCATCATGGAGCTCAAATCCGAAAGTTTTTCTCCTAACGAAACATTGATATAGCAGCATCAGTGATGGGGTAACCAACTGGCAGACTTCGTCTTCTAAAATCTTGGCATTCTGGAGGATCGTAGAGAAAGACAAATTAGTGGGGGCCATTGCTAAAGAAAAGCTCAGCAGGATAACCAGTAATCAATTACAATGACCAAATGTTACAAATCCGATAACTTCCAATATATTAGTGCGAAAATTCACGTACCAGAAGAAAAATTAGAAAAACTGTCTATTTCACTGTTCTTACACGCGACTGGCTCCAGACTATTTTTGAGGGTACATGGCTGTGGTAAAGTTTTTCCGCAACTTGAAGGCGGTGTGCTCAGACCAACCGTTAAGTGAACTCTAGGGAATATTTATATCTACCACTTACTCAAACCTGCCCTGGTCTCTGCTATTTATCGAATGTGACGTTTCTGGATTTGCTTATAGCAGCTATTCTTTCAGCTAAGAAATCAGAATGGCTGACTAGCTAGCCTGAGTCTCACGCAAAAGTGCTCTTTTTTGCAGTGCCAGATTTTCATTCAAAACTAGCTCTGCAATGAAAATATATAAAAAAAAATTTTTTAACAAATAATATGGTGAAACTTTGTTTAATTATCTGTTTTGATGTAAAGTGCATTGCTGTCAATCCGGCCTCAATCTCACTATATTGTATAAATTGTGAGGGAGGCTTAAATTATTTGGCAGTTTTATGTTAAAAAAATACTTTAAAGTCAAAATTTTATAAAATGAAATAAATAATAGTTATTAATTAAAAATACAAAATGAATAAAAAATATAATATAATAAATAAAAATAATTAATTAAAATCAAAATAAAAAGCTGACGTTTCGGATAGAGTCTATCCTTTATCAAAGCAAAATGGATAATAGCAAATAGAATATTAGAGAATTATCCTGAAGTTATGAAAGGAGTACGAAAATCGACAATCGAACAGTGTAGTGAAAAGAAAGACGCGAGTGGTCTAAACCAGAGGATGTACACTGAACTGGGAGAGAAGCCTGATGAACCTCTTTAGTCCTCCAGAGAATAAGTCCCAAAAAGGGACGACAGTCAGATTGTAAATTGAGGAATAGAGTCCTCAAAAATCACCAGGATCTAAAAGAACCAATAGTTGGGGAAGACGGTCTTGTTAACGTCATCAAAGCAGACATCCAGGATATGACGGGGTCTTCGAAACCTGAGGGGACCCTTAACAGCGAGTGGGTGGTCCAGGATACCTGAAACCAGGGTGTTTTCATGATTCTCCATCTTGGATAGCATGTTCTTCATAAGTGTCTGGTCAAAGATGCTTATGAGGATCATCCCCAAATCCTCATAGATAGAGTGGTTGTTGGCAACTCTTCTGTTGTTATCTACACCAAGAGGTCTGTTTCGCCCCTGAAGTGCAATCAAACTGAACTTTGCTTTCTATGCTTTGTTGAGCGTGTATTGGATTTGGTCGTTCCAATTTTGTTTGGAGTCGATCAAAACACCAAGATATTTATAGCTTTTTACCCACTCAAGTTTTTTGCCAAATAAGAAGAGGGGCTTTGGAGGGTTTTTGCATTTGCGGGTAACCAACATGACCTTGCACTTTTTGACATTCAGCTTTAATCGCCACTTAGGGAACCAGCTCTCGCACTGATGTAAAGCTTCTTGGAGTCGAGAGATGACATGTGCTGGGTTTCTTGCCCAGGTCATGATAAACCCGCCGTCGCAAACAAGTAAAGATTACACTTCGCAAACTTGGGAAAGTCATGGATAAAGAAGTTGAATAAGGCTGGTCCCAAGACAGAGCCTTGGGGTACACCAGCATTAACATCGCAGGTTTCAGACAAGGAGTCCCCAACCTTAACACGAAACGTCCTCTTTGACAGGAAGGAGCAGACCAGAGCAATTAGATCGTCAGGGAACCCTTAGGTATTCATTTTGTAAATGAGCCCATATGCCAGATTTGGTCAAAGGCTTTTTGGACATCGTGGAAAACGAGATCACCAAACATAGAGAGGTTGAGAGAACCGTTTAAATCAGCAACGAGCCTCTATAACTGAAGCTGACAAGAGTGGCATGGGTGGAAGCCAAATTGCTCACTACAAAAGAGATTGTTTGGCTCGCAGGAGTCGTTGAATCTCTTGAGTATAGTGCGCTCAAAGACCTTGAAAAGCATGGGCAACAAGCTAATGGGTCTATAACTTGTGGGACGAGGGGGATCCAGTCCAGGTTTAGGAATGGTGATGATGACTATGTCCTTCCAGGCACTAGGGAAATGGTCGCTAAGCCAGCAGTCACTCATGACCTTGGTGATGGTGCAGATAACACTCGGAGGCAAATATTTGAGAGCACTGTTGGTAATGGTGTCGATGCCGGCTGCCTTTTTGCATTACAGGCGCTGTATGATGTCTAATATCTCAGAGGTGCCAATGACATCAGCAGAGGCAAGAGCGCACTGGGTGTGGCCATACCTATCACACACGTCTTTGACCTCACGAGTAATATTGACCAAATCATCCTCTTTGGGCGTAGAGAATTGGCTCTTCAGTGAATCAGCGATAATTTGTGCTTTGTCCTGGTGTTTGCTAACAAAATCGCCACCCTCTGTAAGAAGAGGAGGGAGAACAATAGTCCTGTTGCTTTTAAGGGCCCGGACCATACTCCAGAGAGTGTTGTGCTGGACGGACAGACTTTTAACTTTCCCTTTCCATCTTTGATTTCTTAAATCCTTAATCTGCTCACTTACCTTGCGGGTAATTTAAGACAATTTTAACTGTGCTCGAGAAGCATGTTCCAGTATAAAAGATCACTGTTCATACGGGCAGAGCTAAAACCGTCATAGTTAAGTGTGAAGAGGAAGAAACTCACAACAGGTTAGTCTCTGGAATTAAGTTTGACAATATTTTATAAATTCAGCATCATCAACTGAAGTCGGAGAAGGTCTTGAAATACGTAATTCGTAATGTGGATGTTACGTTTGACCTCAATGACTTCCAAAAAGGCCTAAAAAGTGCCAACTATATCCCGTAAAAGATAATTCGATTGAGGAAAGCCAATGGATCCACTGATATGTCGATCATTTTGGTTCTACTCCCGAACACCGAACACAACCAGTCATTGAAAAACATAACACGTATTAGGCCGCTGGCAGTATCAGTAGAGGCGTTTCCAGGGAACAAGAAGCCACTACAGTGTTATAACTGCCTGCGCTTCGGACACGTATCCATGGGCTGCACGGAAGATCCTCGTTGTAACAAATGTGCAGTGGAGCACCAGTCAAAAGACTGCCCCAAGATTAAAGGATAAGACCCCCTAAAGTGCATCAGATGTGGTGGACAACACAATTTAAGCTACACGAAATGTCCAAAATACCCTCATGTTCAAAGGCTGCCTAGATCTAAAGTGACAGCAGACAAATCCTTTGCCGCTGCTGTGTCTAAGCTGGAAGAAAAAGGCCTCAACATCAACGACCTACCAGTTATTTATAAGCAATTAGGTCGTATCTTTCATCTGTTTTCTAATCTAGGCAAAATTTACCCACAGTTGAGTGGACGTCTTACGACCAACTAATTTATACTATGGCTGCGCAACGTTATACTGTAATCAACAAAGGTGAACTTCGGTGCGTGATACGGAACGCTAGGCGGATTCCCCGAAAGCGTATCGAGTTTCACAATTTTCTGATAAATCAAAAACTCGACGTTGCTTTCCTTTGTGAAACGCATCTCAAACCAAGCCAAGACTTCAAGCTATCTGGCTATTGTGTACCGTAAGGATCGAATGTGTTCAAATGCTGCAAGATGTGCTTCTGGGGGCGCTGCGATCATCTCTAAGAAGGGAATTCAACACCAAGAATTAGTTTCCAAGTCTTATGCATGTATGGAATCGGCCTCCATCATTACCAATGACGACTCTTGTAGTGAAGTGAAGTTCGTGGCGCTCTACAATTCTCCTAAACTTTATCTTGACGTTAGCGAGCTTGATGAAATCTTAAATGGTCACAATCCATTCGTCTCGGCTGGTGACCTAAATGCCAAACACCCAAGCTGGAACTCCAGAACGCAGAATTACAACGGCATGATCCTCTATAGGTACATACAAGGAAAAGATGATATTATCGCTGCTGTACCTCTGGAGGACACCTACTACTGCGACCACTCCTATACTAGTGAAGTTTTGGACATCTCGTTCTTGAAGGGTTTCTTCAAACTGTATAATATCTTTACGATTGATGACCTTTCTTCTGACCACAAGCTTGTGGCGTTGAAATTTGACAATGTTGACATCATCAAGACTGTAAACTCCACAAAGATATTCTTAAGGACTATGGCTGCCATCCCGATATTGCGTACTGTACGGAGAACATCGATGAACGTGTTGAAGACATCACCAGATGTATTAAGAGTGCTAAAGAAGCTAGAAACTATCCATCAGAGAATAAACCTCTTCATCGAATCCAACTCACTCTTGGAATCCAGCGCCTAATTGCTGAAAGCAACAGGAACCGTAGACTATGGCAACACTATCGTGAACTTTGGCTTAAAACCAAGTAGAACAGGCTAGTGCGAAAAGTTCAAGAGGAGATAAAAGTACTTCGCGATGCTAGATAGAATGACAAACTCAAAAGCTTGTCGGCTCGCGACAATTCCATTTGGGGAATAGTCAGAGCTTTACAGAAGAGGAAGAATGATATGCTTCCTCTACTACGTACTCCACAAGGTGACTATGTCCAAACTGATCAGGACAAGGCCTAAGTCATTGCAGATTCACTGGAAATGCAGTTTGTAACTATAAGCCGGAGAGCCAAATCATGTCTCAGCGTGTGGAAGATGGCCTTGTCAATATTGATGAAGTCCCGCAGCATTTAACACAGAACAAAATCGAGGCCGGAGAGATCGCCACCATCATACGTAAACTGAAAAAGAAGAGGGCTCCAGGAAGGGACAAGGTGTGCAATAACGCCCTTATTAATCTTCCAAAGAACTTTATTGACTATATCGCCAATATTATTAACGACTGCTGGAAATTTTCTGACTTCCCTGCATCTTGGAAACAATTTATTGTTTTGAGTATCCCAAAGCAGGGACAAAATCCAGCAATTCCCTCGAGCTACCGACCTATTAGTTTGGTCCCCTCAATGTCTAAAATTTTGGAGAAAACGATCCTGGTCAGATTCCAAGAACACTGTCTCGACAATGATCTAATTCGGAAAGATCAGATTGGCTTTCGTGCTGCCCACTCTTGTCACATGCATATATGGACGCTCGTAGAAGACCTGAGCACCCACTTGAACTATTCCAGGTATTGCGGAGTGGTTTTCCTCGATGTCAGTAAAGCTTTTGATCAAGTGTGGCATGGGGGCCTTGTCAATAAGATGATTAGAGACGGGTTTCCTTCCGATTTGATTTTGATGGTGAAATCCTTTCTCACTGACAGGTCCTACCAAGCTAAAGTTGGTGGAAATCTATCCAAGCCTCGTGTTGTAAAGCTAGTGTCCCTCAAGGTTCTGTCTTCGGGCCCGTGCTATTTAATTATTTTGTGCATGATTTCCCGAACCCTAAAAATTGTAATCTCTATTTCTATGCTGACGATACTGCCATTATGACATGGGCACACAAGCTGCTCACGTTATCACTCGTCTGCAGCACGCCTTGAAGATGTTCGAAGACTGGTTTAACTGCTGGAAGCTGAACCTTAATGTCGGTAAGTGCAAGGCTATGTACTTCAACAGAAAGTTCAAATGTCCCCCAGATTGTCTTGTTCTATTCAATACGAAACTGGACTGGGTATACAACTACAAATATCTTGGCGTTATCATCGACTCAAGACTCTCGTGGAATCGTCACGTGACTTACGCTTTGAACAAAGCGAAGAGGGCTAAGTACAGTCTCATAGCTCTCCTGGGCCGCAACAGCACCCTCAACATCGACAACAGGCTACTTTTTTACAAGTCAATTATTCGGACCATACTCCTCTATGGCATGCTTGCGTGAGCGAGTATCTATAGAAGCAGATGGAGCGAGCTACATTCATTCCTGAATGTTACTCTGAGGACCATTGCCCAGCTGGTCCACATCGGTAAGTTTATACAGGACCTCCTTTTGATTATGGTGCAGAAGATGAAAATTCATGACAATTATTTAGTGACCGGAATACTGAAGAACTCAATAGATATGAAGTGGCATATGAAGTATCGAAAACCAATGCTTATTCTTGATATCAACTTTGAAGACATCGGCAACGTCTCTTTCCCGAACTACTGGAAGATGTGAAAATCTTCTTTCACCTTGCATTTTCAGTTCGTTTGTATTTTGTTTCTGACAATCGTCAATCTTATTTTCTTTTTTGTATAATATGGAAGACCACTTGGGTTGGTTAGGCTTCTTGACTACCTCAGTGTGTTTCATTTGGAATTTATTCTGGTTCGATGAGCTTGTGAAAGCGCTGCTTTCGTCCTAACTGAAGAAATGTACACTTCACTGTTCGATTGTCGATTGTCGATACTCCTTTCATAACTTCAGGATAATTCTCTAATATTCTATTTGCTTTTGGAGAATTATCCCTTTTGCTTTAATAAAGGATAGTCTCTATCTGAAACGTCAGCTTTTTATTTTGATTTAGAATCATTATTTTTGTTTATTATATCTTATTTTTTATTCATTGGTATTTTTAATTATTAACTATTATTTATTGTATTCCAGGGTTCTTGTGTCTCGTCCTTCTCTAAATATATATCCGTTCATAAAATGAAATACAAATTCTGTAGTTTTAAATTAATTTGAAATTTACAACTTAAACATTAATGATAATTCGACAACCAAATGTCATTTGTTCGTTTTGTGAAGGGAGGATGACATAAATTGTTTCCATAAATCGTTGTGGCAAGAAAAGATCAGTGAGTCAAGAACGGGTCCTGTGTTATATAAGCTTATCAAAGAGCAAAAGCAAAGGAATCACAATTCAAACGAGCTCTATCATTAAAATGAAGCTTGATATTGTTACAGGATGGAAAGTATTAGAAGAATTCCCTTTAAAATATTTGCAGTGTGCAAAGCACAGGGTACGAGTGAAATGTGTCACCATCATATAACGATATCATTAGCATTCCCTCATCGCCCAAGAATGTTGTACAAAAGATAGTGTTTCCATCTCTAGAGAGGATGGTTAACTGTGTCGGCTCTGAGGAAAAGCATGACGTTCAATGGAACTAAGGAAAAGGAAGTTACGTTAGCAGTTGCGAACAAGGGATTCAAGGTGAGTAGGTTAGAGTTTCGGAGAAAATACGGATGTGAGCGTCCAAAGCTCCATTGCAAAGTATGTCATACCCGCTAAGCGAAAATCTTAGAAGCGAAAGCGAGTGGACAAATCCCGCCAACAAGCTGGCATTAGCAAAGATTTTATGTCAGGCAGTGTGAATGCTTTTAAAGACGTTTGTGAGCAAAAGTTTAGACAGAAAGATGAGACCCACGCTGAAAATGTCCTTTATATTGACAGGGTTCTGTGCTTTATTATAAGAGTTTATAGCATTGTAAATATAGTCATGGATAAAGATAACGTGAAAAAACTTGTAGGGGCAAATTTAGGTGGTCCCATCAATCTTTTTAGGTTAACATTTTCTGGTATGCTTATTGAGTTTTTCAATATAGTATATGCATCAGCGACTGAAATAGCTCTTTCATTGAGTTATATTTTAGTTCATTTTCTAACATGATGAGACAGTGCTTGGAAGAAACTGACCCGGGTAGCTTAGCTGAAGCTATGCTTTTTACCTGTCCTAGTAGAAGTAGAGCAAATGGTAGTGCCTAGTTCTAATACCAGTAACAATGATAATGATAAAAGATGGTCTAAGCAATGTCTTCAAATGGCGTTGGTAAAGGAAAGTTATGGTATGCCCACCGTTCTACAAGCATTGAGTAAAAGACAGGATAAAAAGCAGGTAAATACGTTGAGGAAAACGTCAGTTGGGACAAATCCGCAATTAGAAAACAAGACAGGTAGTGGCGATCCGATAGTCATCACACCTTTGACATCCTTGTATATGAGGCAGTCAAGTAATATTGCGCCAAATGCAAAGACTTGTTCACAGGAACGCATAGCCACTTAAATTTCGCATAAGCAGCAGGTATTTAATTCTATAAATATTGGCATATTTAGTCGGAGAGCAACAAGAGGTGAAGCATTATTTATTTATAATGACATGAGGATTACTCGCCTACTTGGCAGAAGACCTAGGATCCTAGCATTGATTAGTCGGGCTATTTTTCAGGTAGGTTACTGTTTGGTCCTGGCGTGTTTGAATGAGGGTATCAATTACCAGAGAGGTAAGGGATCTTGGCTAGCCTGTTTAACATTTTTGCAGCCACCTATTTTAGTGAGAAAATAATTCTTCTTACACAGGCATAGAAAATTTTTTTTTTAAATTCAATAACTGAAATTTTACTTTAAAATTTTACATTTTTCATCTTGAGTACAACTGCATTTAATTAATAATTTTTGATCGATTAAAAGTAATGTGTTTTTAAACAATACATTAGAATATATAATAATATTTTTTATTTGAAATACTTGGTTTTAATCTTTTTTAAAAAAAATTACAAATGTAATAATTTCGAATTTGAAAATAGCCAAATTTAGGGAGAAATCTTTTCTAAATAATGCAAAAAAAATTTTTAATATCTCTATTTGTTTATTTAACGAATTTTTATATAACTGATTGTGAATATTTTTACTCTTTTTTAGAAGGTATAAGTAATTTGTTGTTAAATGGGTCACACCTGCATGACAATAGCTAGAAAATCACATAATAGGATTTTAATCTCTTTCTCACCCAGCCCCTTATTAAAGCAATTACATGGCTTTATCTAACGTCCTTGTATTCAAAAAGGGAACAATCTCTAATGACGTCATCAAGAAACGTCATAAAGAATAAAATATAAATTAAGAAAAAAAAATTAAAACATAAATAAAACGAATCATTTTAATATAATTCAATCAGTAAATGATTCAACTGTGCCCTGAAATTTTTTAATAAATTCATAATTTTAGATTTTGCTACGTTTCTCCAATCCAGATATAAAACTTTCTAAAATTTCGACTGATATTGATTAATAATAAATTTGGGGCATATAATTTATTTGCAATTAATTATGAAGCTTTCAAGAATTCAACAAATGGAATTTGAAATTTTTATCTTTAATAGAAAATTTCTTTTTAGCATTTTTATAATCATGATTTCACCTCCCCCCTCCTTTGACGACACCTGTGGAAAATCATGTTTTTTATTATATTT
>JAHWFO010008481.1:199011-278213 GCA_023313115.1 Rhysida immarginata
AAATTTATTTTAATTTTTGAGATTGTTCTGTTTACATCCCAAGTGTAATAATCCCGGGCAACGCCGGGTACCTCTTCTAGTCAGTATATAAATATACTGGACAGTGTCCAATAAAAATTAATTGATTTCTTGAATTCCTTTTAAAAATAAATGTTTTTATTATAAAAAGGATTTAAGGATAATAATTGTTACAAATTTCTTTATTAAGCGATTGTTGATACTTTATTGCATATTTCATTGTTGTGGGGTGTTGCGAAATTCTTAGAGCATGTAATAAGCAGGTTAGGACATTAATACACCGGAAATTTGCTCTTAACTGCTTTAGTATCATTCATCATGTTTTTAATGAATTAATAATTATAAAAATATTACACAATTTTAATACAGGAAATTAAATTTTTATTAACTAAAAGTTTAATATTACTAGAGCTACTAGAGTGTAAAAATTAAACAATAACATATTATATGATTAATAACTATAAAAGATATACAGCAAACGTGCCGTGTAAGATATTGCCAGAATTTTTAAACGGTATAGGCCATGCAATCAGATTGAATTGAAAGTCCTACACCTTCATATTTATGTTATTGTTTAGCTTTTACTTAATAAAAATTTAATTTCTTGTATGTGATCAGTTTATTGTATTTCATATAGTATTTATGTTATTATTTAATTTTTTACACACAAGTATTGTTATTTAACTTTCACTTAATAAAAATTTAATTTCCTGTATGTTATCACTTTGTGTAATACTTTTATAATTATTAAGTATATTCTGAACATGAAGACTACTGAAGCAGTATAAGCGGTTAGGGGCTTTTATCCTACCCTCGACAACCTCTTAGTTTGAATTTCCCCCCTCTGCCTTTCTTAAAGGGTTTTTTTCGACCATTTATTTATTATGTTGTTATAAATATGTGCATATGCCAGTCTGCAAACAGGTAACGTGAAATTTTGTGGAGAAAATCGACCACAGGATATTAAATGTTTCGGCAAGCTTATTATTTATGTTATTATTTAATTTTTACTTAATAAAAAGATAATTTCCTGTATGTGCTCAATTTGTCCGCTAATTAATTTTATACAGTTATTAATTTCATTCTGAAAATGAAAGATACTTAAGCGGTATAAATAGTTTCGGGCATATGTCGTCAACAAGATTAGATTTATTGTGGCTATTATATCACATTGCTTACAAAAGCTGTATATAGATACGGAGTTTTAACAGTAACGGTATTTATTGTTTACCTTTCAAGCAAATAAATTAGTAACAAAAATTTTTTTTGTTAATGAATTTTATGAAAGTTATTTCGACCATTTGTTTATTATCTCGACCAAATGAAACACCCGACGAATTTGTCTCCGACAAATTGACCCGACCAACTGACACGGTCGACGAATTAACATTTGACTAATTGACCTCCGACAAATTGACCGCCTGACCAACTGACACTCTCAACGAAATGACGCTCGACGAATTGACGTCGACGAACTGACGCTCGACGAATTGACCCTCGATGAACTGACCTGATACCCCTTAATCATATATTGTCCTTAGCACGCTACAATATCTTAAGCACAAACATTCTATATCCCATGACGCACTAACAGACTCATACTAGATAACGGTCGAAACAGTTTCATAGTCACATACAAACGGCACATGAAATTACAAGCATTGACGAATATTCAAAGGATCAGTTCCGCACGAATGTTCAGTCTAAAACTAGATTTCTTAAACGACAAATTTAATGGCAAAGCAAAAATTGTTTTTGGCATGAATCAGACACCTTAAATTATGAACCATAATTATATCAAAAGATACAGCAGTGAAAGGTATCCTCAATGCAACACATAACCGAGCACTTTATTTTCCCTTTAATTCCCCGGCATCGCACTAGCACACAATATGGAACAACGAAGAAATTAACACATTAGGAAATTATTTCCTTGCTAGCTTTTGGCCTTCTTTCCCCTTCCTTGAATTCTTCCAGCGTGAAACACATTAAACGATATGCTCTAAATACAATGGGAAATGCACCAAGAAAGCAAAAAGAAACATTAGAATCATGAACCTTCAATAGCATTAAATCTCTTCACTGATGTCGCCGTAGTTGTTGCTCAAAATTTTCGGGAATGAAACTTCCACCAAACGGGGAATGACACAGATATTACACACTTGGGCATCTACCATATACAAATCCCATAGATTGCTCAATATATGCTGGTAGGCTAAAAGGCCACAGTCGTTGGACGACTGAGTTCACTTTTAGCTCCCAACACCGCAACTAGGGGAAACTTCTCTTGTCCTACGCAACTTATTTCCTATTAGGAATTGGGTGTTTACCAGCGTTGAAGTTCGTTGTACTGCTAACGAGGATAGCCAGCGTGAAGGATGTTCGTAGCTCTCTGCCTCCGCTCCGTTTCCATTCACTGAAACGAATTCTCTCTCTGCTTGCTTCGTAGCGAGGGTCTGGCTGTCGGACACGGTGTTCAGCTCGTCGCTCGCCGTTGCCGTCCGGATAACTCCCTGTTCCTTTACCGCCTGCTTGGCCTCCTCCACTCGTCCCTCAGTTGTTAGCAGGGATTTCCCTGGCTGGTTTCCGTCCAAGTTTCCCATAGAGATTCTCCTTGATCCGTTCACGGTGCTTCTCTCTCTCCTACTCCCCGCATCGTCGTTGCGTCTTAGTTTTCCAAAATGAATCTCCCGCTCTCGTCCCTGATTGGCCCGCTCCTGTCGCATTTGTTGACGTTTGAGGTTTCGACAGCAAGCATCCGGTTTCATTTGGTGAAAGACACAAGTCTGGAAGTAATGGACGACGTCATCGGAATTCGATGTTTTTCGAATTCCGTGACACATAGCCTTGCACTTTCCGACGTTAAGGTTCAGCTTCCAGCAGTTGAACTATTCTTCTAACATCTTCAAGGCATATTGCAGACAAGTGATAATGTGAGCCGTCTTGTGTGCCCATGTCATAATAGCAGTATCATCAGCATAAAAATGTACATTACAATTTTTGGTTTTTCGGTAAATCCTGCAAAAAATCCTGCTATTTAGCACAGGCCTCAGGACAGAAATATTAGCTACACCGGCCTTTCCAACACGGGGCTTGGATAGATTTTTGTCAACTTTAGCTTGATAGGACCTATTGGTAAGAAAGGATGTCACCTTTAAAATCAAATCGGGGGGAAACCCGTCTCATATTAACTTGTAGACAAGGCTGCCATGCCACTCCTGGTCAAAAGCTTTACTGACATCGAGAAATACCACCCCGCAGTACCTGGAAAGATTCAGGTGGGTGTTCAGGTCTTCATCGCGCTTACATATCAGCATCTGACAAGAGTGGGTGGCACGAAAGCCAGACTGATCTTTCCGAAGAAGATCATTGGTGGACAATAGTCTTGGAATCTGAGGAGGATCATTTTCGTCAAAACCTTACACATCGAGGGGAGCAGGCTATTAAATCAGTAGCTCGCGGGAATTGCTGGATTTTTTCCCTGCTTGAGAATACTCAACGTAATAGAATGTTTCCAAGAAGCAGGGAAGTCAAAAAAATTCCTGCAGTCGCAAATGATATTCGTGCCCTTTGGTAGATTCATAAGGGCGTTATTGCTCACCTTTGTGTCTTCCTGGAGCCTTCTTTTTCAGTTTGCTTATAATGGTGGTGATCTCTCCAGCTTCAATTTTGTTCTACGTTAAATGTTGCGGGACTTCATCAAAGTTGATAAGACCATCTTCCACATGCTGAAACAAGATTTGGCTCTCGGATTATTGTTGATAGGGGTAACAAACTGCATTTCTAATGAATCTGCAATGACTTCGGCCTTATCCTGGTCAGTTTTCACATAGTTACCTCATGGTCTACGGAGTGGAGGTAGCATACATTCTTCTTCTTCTGTAAAGCTCCGACCATACTCAAAATTGAATTGTCGCGAGCCGACAAGCTTTTGAGTTTGCCATTCCTTCTATCGTCGCGAAGCTCTTTTATCACTTCTTGGACTCCTCGCACTAACCTGTTGTATTTGGTTTTGAGCCATGGTTCACAATAGCGTTGCCATAGCCTACAGATGCTGTTTTGTTCAGGAATTAGATGTTGGATTCGATGAGGAGGTTTATTCTCTGATGGAAAGTCACTGGCTTCTATGGCACTGTTAATACATCTGGTGATGTCTTCAACACGTTGATAGATGTCCTCCGTACAGTACGCAATGTCGGGATGGCAGACATATTCCTTGAGAATATCTTTGAAAAGCTTCCAGTCTTTATGATGTTTGAGTTCTTCTTTGAAATTATTATTATTATTATTATTATTATTATTATTATTATTATTATTATTATTATTATTATTAATTGACGAACGCAGCTGGATGAGTGACGTCTCGAATAGCATCAGACAATTCAGTCATAAGGGCAATTTTACTAATAGCCGTAAGTGTAGGTAATTGATACTTATTACAGGTATTGGTCAAAGAATTTAATTTTTTAATTTTAAAGCGACTCTAATAACCCGCTCCGTAGGCTATTTTAGGGACGATGACTGCAGTTATAAACTGACAAATCTTGTGTAGCGTCAGAATCGCTCTTAAGCTTTTAAGTAAGAAACATTTACGATGTAATATGATGATTGTCTTGTCAATATACACGTTAAACTTGAGGCCTGGGTCGAAGGTGATTCCGAAGATGTTAATCGGAGTTTAGTTTAGCGTGTCCTTAGGGCCAATCATGATATGGGTTTAAGACGAGTTTAAACAAAGACCTCGATTATTATACTAGTGGGACATGCAAGCCAGATCTTGTCGAAGGAGAACAAACATTTTGTCCTGGTCTTGTGGAAGATAAGTGTCGAACCAAAAATTGTCGTCAATGTAACTCAGTATTTTTAAAATTGAACTGATGACAGAAGAGCGTAGCAGTCGTAACAGCATACAGAAGCGGACCAAGACTAGAACCCTGAAATATGCCTCGGTTGGATGGCCTACTAATCAACGGACTAAGACTAAGAAATTGATATCAACACTATCAAAGTTCAACGCTACAGGATTGTGGTCATCATAATTGACATCAAGGATATGGTTTTTGATTACGATGCCTTTTTCTATGTAGACAATGTTTTAGAATGCCAGAGACTAGATCATTATAATGATTTACCATAATAGGCAGCACGGTTTTCATGAGCTCTTGAACATATTGCCCGACATGGGTCATATGGAAATCATTATGAATGGAGTAATTGGGAGCAATTCTCCTATCTAACTGTGCAATAGTCCTTAGGGTAATGTTCTGGAAAGCTTGGAGTTTCTTCCATCCTGTCTTGCACATTGTAGCCCAGATGGGCATGCCATATAGCAAGATGACACGAACAATTATTTAGTATAACAGTAGTTTGTTATCAACACTGAGGGCACTGTTACGACCCAACAGAGCAATTAAGCTAAACTGCTTTTTTGGCCTTGTTTATCGCATAAGCCATATGCATATTCCATGATAATTTTGAATCAATAACAACGCCAAGGTATCTATAATTATCAACCCATTCCAAATATTTGCCATATAACTTTAAGGAGTCAAGATTTCTCTTTTCCTTCTTAGTGATAAACATTGCTTTGCATTTGTCAACATTCAGTTTTAATCGCCACTTGATAAACAAGATTTCACATTCTTTAAGGGCTTTCTGCAAACGTGATACCACAACACTAGGCTGGCGAGTCCATGTCAGTATAGCAGCATCATCCGCATAAAAATATAGCTTGCAGTAAGAGATTTCAGAGAAGTCACGTATATAGTGATTGAACAGCATTGACCTCAGCACTGAACCTTTTGGGACACCGCCATTTATCTCCCAGGTATTAGATAATTCATCTCCAACTCTGGCCTGAAAAGACCTGTTGGACAGAAACGAGTGAACTAGACTAATTAAATCATGTGGGAAACCATCACTTATCATTTTATAAATAAGGCCTTCATGCCAGACCTCATCAAAGGCTTTATGAACATCTAAGAAGATAAGAGATGAAGGAAGGAAACTCCACTTGTCCACAAACATAAATTTAATACACCACAAATGTATACATTTCGGTTAATAAGTGACCTTCTTCAGTATGATTCACGTTGACTTGTTCAGAGTCGGTATTTATAACAAGGAGGTACCAATCAGGGAGCAGAGCACCTTGATTTGGTTTACAAAAGCGGGTTAATTAACAGGATTGGAGGAGAGTCAAACCACTCTACAAAATTATACAAAAAGTTTTGCAGAAAACAGAAATCTCTAAAGTAAATACGTACAATAACTACATTAGAAGGACCAAAAAAACAAGTTCTTATAAACGCAGCTCTTATATCCGGCCTACTTATATCAGAGGTTCTTATATCAGGAAAGAATTTTGCCCAAAATTAAAGTTTTGAAGTCAGTGAGTACCACTGTGAAAGGTCCATTGGGCCTCTTTCATGATTTAATAATTTGTCTGGAGGTATTTTAGAAATCTCCAACGATTCTAAAAAATTCAGTTTTCTGGGATCGTCATTGTAATGTAAGATTCAGAAATTATCGATTTTTCCGACGTGTCCTGTGGTTATAACATGTTCCGCGAACGCAAACTTCTCGTGTTTGTGATTCTTGATATAGCTGAAGTGTTCTTTGATTCGAGTCGAAATCTTCCTCCTGCTTTGGCCAATATATTTGCTGTCACACGAATTACAAGAAATTTCGTATATGCCAGATTTATCTGTTTTACTAATAGCATCTTTCGTGTTGCCTAGTAAGCTTTTGAGGTTGTGGCTGCTTTTATATGCTACCCTAAGGTCGTAAGCTTTACAAATTCTTTCCAGACCTCTAGTCAACTTACGGTTATAGGGTAGACATATGAATTTCTTATTCTTCTCACCGGTGGATTGTAGAGTGGTAATGTCTTGCAATTTCTTCTTAAGAGTCTGCTTTTTGATCAGTTTGTCTATTAAATCCTTCTTGTAACCGTTGAAATCCGCTGCTCCCTTGATCGTGTGTATTTCTTCTTGTTTCATCGCATATGACTTGGGTATAGTTAACATTCTGTGGATCATATAGTTGAACGTTGCAAGCTTGTTTGTTAAAACTGTGGTTAGAGTTGTGCTTGATGTATGCTAGTATATAGTTGGTTTTCCTGAATATTCCGAAGTTGAGTTTCCCATCATCTCTCCGTATCACTAGTCCAAGAATGGTAAGGAACAGCCTTTCTCTCTCTCAACCGTGAAGTTGATGGAGGGGGATAAATTGTTGAGTCCCTCAACTAATAGGTCAATTTTTGGATCTCGCATATGGCGAAAATATCGTCCACATATCGATACCAAGTTTTGGGGAAATAAGGTAAAGTGGACATGGCTAAGTTTTCCAAATGTTTAAGGAAGAGATTTTCTAGAAAATGTATTTTCTAAAATACCTCCAGACAAATTATTAAATCATGAAAGAGGCCAATTGGACCTATCACAGTGGTACTCAATGACTTCAAAACTTTAATTTTAGGCAAAATTATTTCCTGATATAAGAACCTCTGATATAAGTAGGCCGGATATAAGAGCTGCGTTTATAAGAACTTGTTTTTTGGTTCCTTCTAATGTAGTTATTGTACGTATTTACTTTAGAGATTTCTGTTTTCTGCAAAACTTTTTGTATAATTTTTTTTGTATAATTTTTGTATAATTTTTTAGAGTGGTTTGACTCTCCTCCAATCCTGTTAATTAACCCGCTTTTGTAAACCAAATCAAGGTGCTCTGCATCCCTGATTGGTACCTCCTTGTTATAAATACCGACTCTGAACAAATCAACCTAGTAGTGACGTTTTGGACATCTCGCTCTTGAAGGGTTTCTTCAAACCGTAAAATATCTTCACGATTGATGACCTTTCTTCTGACCACAAGCCTGTGGCGTTGAACTTTGACAATGTCGACATAAATTTCCGAGAGGAACTGATACATGATCAAGACTGGAAGCTCTACAAAGAAATTCTTAAGGAATATGGCTGCCATTCCGACGTTGCTTACTATACAGAGGACATCAATCAACGTGTTGAATACATCACCAGATGTTAAAAAGAGTAAATACCTTTTTGACTGTGGATGTGTAGACTATCAATGGGAGACATAAACCAACCGCTTTTCCACAAAGAATTTTAATGAACATGGATGTACATTTCGGTCGCTACGCGGCCTTCTTTCAGCATGACTAAATTGATAATACTTTAACGAGGTCTATTTATATATAATACAAGCCAATAGGAGAAATTACAGAGGAATAAGAGAAAATTACATAGCAAAGTCAATTATTTAATAACATCGATAAAGCTGCACCAGTCAGAGAGATTCATGGGACCTCGATCTGAGTTCAATAGCTATTCTTTGTGGAAAAGCGGTTGGTTTATGTCTCCCATTGATAATCACCAGATGTATTAACAGTGCCATAGAAACTAGTAAGTTTCCATCAGAGAATAAACCTCTTCATCGAATCCAACTCACTCCTGGAATCCAACGCCTAATTTCTGAAAGAAACAGGACCCATAAACTATGGCAACGCTATCGTGAACCTCGGCTCAAAACCAAGTATAACAGGCTAGTGCGAAGAGTCCAAGACGTTATAAAAGAGCTTCGCGACACTAGATGTAAAGAAAAACTCAAAAGCTTGTCGGATCGCGACAATTCCATTTGGAGTATGGTCAGAGCTTTACAGAAGAGGAAGAATGATACGCTTCATTCACTACGTTCTTCACAAGGTGACTATGTGCAAACTGATCAGGACAAGGCCCAAGTCATTGCAGATTCACTGGAAATGCAGTTTGTTACTCCTACCAACGATAAGCCCGAGAGCCAAATCATGTCTCAGCGTGTGGTAGAAGGTATTGTCAACTTTGATGAAGTCCCACAGCCTTTAACGAAGCATTTATCGAGGCTGGAGAGATCGCCAACATCATAAGTAAACTGAAAAAGAAGAAGGCTCCAGGAAAAGACAAGGTGAGTAATAACGCCCTTATGAATCTCCCAAAGAACTTCATTGACTTTCTCACCTATATCATTAGCGACTGCTGGAAGTTTACTTATTTCCCTGTGGCTTGGGAGAAATCTATTGTGTTGAGTATCCCCAAGCAGGAGCAAAATCCTGCAATTCCCGCGAGCTACCGACCTATTAGCTTGCTACCCTCGATGTCCAAGGGGTTGGAGAGAACGATCCTCGTCAGATTCCAAGATCACTGTCTAGCAAATGACCTTTTTCAAGAAGAGCAGTTTGGCTTTCGTGCTGCCCACTTTTGTCCGATGCAGATATGGAGGCTCGTTGAAGACCTGAGCACCCCCCTGAACCTATCCAGGTACTGTGGCGTGGTATTTCTCGATGTCAGTAAAGCTTTTGATCAAGTGTGGCATGAGGGCCTTGTCTACAAAATGATCAGAGACGGGTTCCCTGCCGATTTGATTTTGATGGTGAAATCCTTTCTTTACGGCAAATCCTATCAAGCCAAGGTTGGAGAAAATCTTTCCACACCCCGTGTTGTAAAGGTCGGTGTCCCTCAGGGTTTTGTCCTCGGGCCTGTGCTATTTAATTACTTTGTACATGATTTCCCGAAACCCGAAAATTGTAATCTGTATTTTTATGCGGATGACACTGCCATTTTGACATGGGCACACCAGCCGGCTCACGTTATCACTCGGTTGCAGTGCGCCTTAAAGCAGTTCGAAGACTGGTTTAACTGCTGGAAGTTGAACCTTAACGTCGGAAAGTGCAAGGCTTTATACCTCAATAGG
This sequence comes from Rhysida immarginata, assembly GCA_023313115.1. Taxonomy (NCBI): domain Eukaryota; kingdom Metazoa; phylum Arthropoda; class Chilopoda; order Scolopendromorpha; family Scolopendridae; genus Rhysida; species Rhysida immarginata. The sequence continues at coordinate 208,776 of JAHWFO010008481.1, forward strand.
AAGCTCAAGCATCCCCCAGATTCTCTTGTTCTGTTCAATAAGAAACTGGACTGGGTGGACAACTACAAGTATCTGGGAGTTATCATTGACTCAAGACTCTCATGGAACCAGCATATGTCCTATGCTCTAAACAAAGCGAAGAGGGCTAAGTACAGTATCATAGCTCTCATGGGTCGCAACAGCGCCCTCAGCATTGACAACAAGCTACTTCCGTACAAATCGATTATCCGGAACATACTCCTCTATGGCATGCCTGCGTGGACGACTATCTGTAGAACCAGATGGAGTGAACTACAGCCATTCCAGAATGTTACCCTGAGGACCTTTGCCCAGCTGGATAGTGGGACGGTGAAAAACCAATCCATCCACTTGGATTTAAACATGGCCCATATCGGAAACTTTAAACAGGATCTCCATTTGAATATGATTCAGAAGATGAAGGCTCACGACAATAAGCTTGTGAAAGGGATACTGAAGAACTCAATGAATATGAACTGGCATACGAAGTATCGTAAACCGAGTCACGTTCTTGACTTCAATTTTGAAGATATTAGCAACGTGTCTTTCCTAGACTACTGGAAGATGTGATAATCTTCTTTCTCCTTGTATTTTTTTTTTGTTTCGTTTGTTTTTTTTTCTGACAATCGTCAATCTTATTTTCTTTTTGTATAATATGGAAAACCGCTTGGGTTGGTTCGGCTTCTTGATTACCTCAGTGTATTTCATTTGGAGTTTTTTTCTGGTTAGATGAGCTTTGTGAAATCCCTACTTTCGTCCCATCCTAACAAATGTGCACTCCACTGTTCGATTGTCGATTGTCGAGTCAACCTGAATCATACTGAAGAAGATCACTTAGTGACCAAAATGTATACATTTATGGTGTATTAAATTTATGTTTGTGGACAAGTGGAGTTTCCTTTCTTCATCCACAGAGTTTTTAAGGTAAGTCTCTCTATTTATTATTTATATCTAAGTAGATGACGCCACAATACATCAAAAGATGAAGGGGAGTGTTACCATCCACTATAAGTTCTCAAACTTGGAGCTGGCAAGAATGTTTCGCCCGAAAACCAAATTGTTCAGCATGGATGAGATTATTGGTTGTACAGAAATCTAAAAATCTTGTGAGAATGATCTCTCTAAGACTTTAGAAATAGAAGATAGTAAGTTGATGGGCCTTTAGGTCACAGGGTTCGCAGAATTTTTACCGGGTTTAGGAATACTTAGCACAACAGACTGTTTCCATGTTTCCGGAAAGTAACAGTTATTCCAACAGTCGTTTATAATTTTAGTGATATCACCAGTTACATTTTGCGTTAAGTTTTTTAGGCATTGTTTTTTATAGTATCTGTACCTGGTGCCTTCTTTTTCTTGAGTATCTTAAAGCAATTTTGAATCTCAGCTACCTGTATATTATGTTTAGCCACATGATGGCTATTGTTGTAATACTTTGTTATGCTGCTTTATACCATCTTCTGTATATAAAAAGAAGGATGTTTGTTTCTTTGTGGGTTTGTTAGTGGGCTTGTTTGTGGGTTTGTTTGTTTGTGTTTTATACAAATCAACAGTTTTATTCCGATCTTGATAAAATTTCGCATACATGACCTTCAAAGCATGAGGATGGTCACTGTCTACCTCAGATTTCGAAAAAATAATAATTATTGATAAAAAAACGATAATTATGTTTACGGCAGGGCATATTAATGAGAAATATCTCATGACCAACAATGCAAGACAAAGGTTTTGCAACAATGTTATCAACACGCAATTCGCAAACACTCTGCACGGACCAACAATATATATCTCTTGACCAACAATGCAAGTAAAAGTTTGTGCAAAATAGAATTCAATGCATAGAATTCCTGTTATTCGGACTTTTCTTAGAAAAGACAATTCTTATTACTTTAACATTTCTTGAAAATCTTTAAAAATGATCAGTAACTGGAGATAATGAGTTAGCAGACTATTGAGAAAGAGTGAAAGACGATAGAGGAAGCACTCCTTTAGCTCCGTGCTGTATTAAGCAAATGGTAAGCAAGTAAATAGAAGAATCGGCGACCGCTAGACTACACAAAGTGATAAATGGTCAATTTTTGCTTCAAGACATCGAAAGAAGAAAGGAAATTGCAACAACATCAAGTGTATACAGGGTGGTCCATAAGTCTGTCCCCCCCTTTTATTTTTTGAACCGAAGCAGATATGTCAATTTTGATGAATCCAATGAATAGGAAATTGTGGGTGGCCTATCCCATGGTGCACTTTTCATCATCCCAAATATGCAAATTAGGACACATTCAAAATTTATCTCAAAAACCGTAAGGGATAGAGAAAAAAAACCAATTGCAAACTTGTTTAGCATAAAAAAACAAACAAAACAAAAAAAAATCATCCAAATCGGACCAACCAATCACCCACAATCAGCAGATCATGTTGACCATTTCCGGTACATTGTAGCTTGCCATCCTGGAATTGTTCTGTCTTCTGTGTGCTGAAACATGCCACTTATTTGCTTTTCCGCATGAAACTGAATTCGAATTTGCATGCTTTACATGGTGGAAATATCAACATTCAGTTTTCTTTGTGCATGCTTTACATGGTGGAAATATCAACATTCAGTTTTCCTTGTGCATGTCTTACATGGTGGAAATATCAACATTCAGTTTTCCTTGTGCATGCTTTACATGGTGGAAATATCAACATTCAGTTTTCCCTGTGCATGCTTTACATGGTGGAAATATCAACATTCAGTTTTCCTTGTGCATGCTTTACATGGTGGAAATATCAACATTCAGTTTTTTTTGTTTTGTTTGTTTTTTTTATGCTGAACAAGTTTGCAATTGGGTTTTTTTCTCTATCCCTTACGGTTTTTCAGATAAACTTTGAATGTGTCCTAATTTGCATATTTGGGATGATGAAATATGCACCATGGGATAGGCCACCCACAACTTCCTATTCTTTGTATTCATCAAAATTGACATATCTGCTTCGGTTAAAAAATAAATGGGGGGGGGGGGACAGACTTATGGACCACCCTGTATATAAAGTAAGATTACGTGAGTAAAAAATTATATAGACTAGAAGGCATCCTTGGAGAGGTCCATCTATTGTGAGCCTTTAAAAAAATTTTTTCGGTAAATCAAGCCCGGTATATCACCTAGAATGGATCTTTCAGTGAAGAGGTAAATTCCTGTCTTTCGGATTTTTCTGAGAATGGATAGTGCCTTCGCTCTATATTGTAGCGATTGAGTTATTATTTAACCAATTTGGAGGTTTAATTTAGCATTTTAAGTTTGTTCTGTTTACCTACAAGCGTAATTATCCTAGGCAACGCAGGGTCCTCTGCTAGTTTAGGACTCCTGGTTGCTGAATGATGGTAGCAATTGCTATCGAAAGAATTCTCCAGCTTGTAAGGTTGTATCTTTTTAATCTATTTTTGTTGTGGAAAAACATTTTTTATTTATCTTTACAACTTTACCACATGTACATGATTCTCCATCCTACATGGTGGAAATCATGCATCTCCGAAAAGATATAAAGTATTGAAAATTGCCTAACGCAGATTATGCAACGTTGCATTGAGGCACAACTTTTAAATAATTCAGTCCAATATTTTTTTATTTATATACACTTAAGATTTATATTCCTGTTGCCTGGGAGTTATGTGATGTGTAAAAAACTGAAGGATTTAAATTGTTTTTACTTTTCCACATCATATGTGTTTAAGCCTTGTAACTCTAATTGAACCTTAATTTGTGCACCAAAAATAGATTACTTCTTTAAATTAGCTAATTAATTATTCATAAATGTCCATTTTACAACACAAGTTTTATTCTTTTGGAACAAGTCTCTATTCGTCTTTTCGGACATCTTCAGATTCTTTACAACATATTTTATAAATTTCTTACAATATAAGTATTTTAAATTTTAAACAATATTGGTCTATTCATTGTTAATATTTTTCCAGTTATATTGTTTTCTTTTGAGATTCAATTATAGTTTCTCTTTAAATATACTTTCTTACATTTTATTAGTATATATTATTAAATTAGTTTTTTATTAATTTTTAATTATATACTTCTCTTAATCTTATTTTTTGCTTAATAATTCTTATATTCTTGTATTTTCTCTTTTTTTAGAGAGTGGTTGAAAAATAAATTGCTATCAACTATTTCCATATTATTTAAAAATTTTTGTGGATAATATTTGTTTAATATAAATATAAATAAATTTTCGATGATTATTATTTCTCTCTTGTCATTAATTTTATAGATTAGTTTGCAAGTTTCTTCATAAATTTCCAGTTTCATGTTTGCTTGATAGAATATGTTCTGCAAATTTGAGTTTTTTTAGTGCTTTTTTGATATAAAATATATGTTCTATAAATCAAGTTTCTATAAGTTTTTCCGATATAATTTTTTTTTTACATTCTTTACATTTAATATCGTTTACTCCGCTTAATTTATTTTTCCTATAGTATAAGAAATTTAAAAATATGTTGTAAAGACTTTGAAGATGTCCGAAAGGACGAAAGTCGACTTGTTCCAAACGAATAAAACTATGTGTTGTAAAATGGACATTTATGAATAATTAATTATTTAAATATACAATACAACGTGAGATATAAAATGAATTTGAATTAGCTGATTCTTAACATTTCAATAATTTTCTATATCTTTGACATGTAAGGATCTTATCCTTTCGCATTCAGCACGATGATCAGCTAGCTTCCTTTGTTCCATGAGCTGGTAGTGTAGCATAATGTTATTTAAATTAACAAAACTCAACTGCAGCAGTGGATCAGCATCACTATGATGCCAGCCAGCCTAGGAGCCATCACTCTTGCCAACCACTCAAGAGCCATTCCATAATAGCCAGTCAACCAGGATGATTTGAACATAGTCAATGTTTGTGCCTTAAACGTTCTTAAAGTCTAAGCTCTTTGCTTTATTTGTTGAGATGGACAAGCTTATTTTAAATTATGATTCAGTGTCTGAATGGGCCATGTGAAGAAGCCAATGCTGGTGGTAAGAATTTTTTATTTCCAAGTTAATTTTTCTAAATATGTGTAGAAAGACTTAATCTGCTCATCTTTGTCTAAGAGATATCTTTTCTCCGAATTCTTTTGTTTTGACTTGTAGAGAATTTTATGGTTTTCACTCATAATAAGATAATTTCTATTATTTATTTAATTTGAGTACCAGAAAATGACACGAAATGATTTATGTTCTTTAAAATGAGTTTATATTTATCACAAAACTCTTTAAGAAGCTGTGGATTTCTCACTTGTAATTTAATTTGATTTGACATTTCTCATTCATGTTTGCCATCTGAACTTTTTATTAAGAGAAGTAAAATATCATTAAATTCTGATACCTTCTTTGATGGTGGAAGTAGCTTACCAGCATGAGAAATTTTATGAAAATAAAATTTTAATGCTTATTAAACGGTCTTGTTGTGATGATAAACTTTGGTGAGAGTTAGTTCCTTTTGAAAGAATTTTATTTGATGTCGATTATAAAGTTTACTATTTTTTAAAGTCTTTAAATTTTAATGTAATATAAATTTAATCATATTTATGTTAAAGATTGCTCTTTTAAATAAGAAAAAAAGAACTGTTTATTCTGTGAGATAATTTTATTTTCAACATTTTTAATCTAATTAATGTATATTAAACATGACAAAATTTGAAAGTAGTTTAATAGTTATTACTGAATCAATTTTGTATCCGTTTAACTACATGTAAACTTCAGTCCGCGATTTATCTTTGTTTTTCTCTTATTGCTTTTTTCTCTAAGTTGATAAATTACACACTTTGCTTAACTTAATGTGCGATTTGAAAGAAATTATATATTTATTCTTTCACAGCACATTTTTCTTTTAGAGTAAAATTGTTTTCATCACTTCTATATTTTTTCATCGTATTATTTTTTCTAATTAGCCTTTCTTTAAGTTTGTAGCTGTTCTGCGTGATTTAGTATTTTATTTCAATAAAGTTACCACGAGTTTCTCGTGGCATACGTTGCTCGCTGTGGTGAAACGCACAGTTATTGTTGGGAGAAATATTGACTGGGACCACGACCTCCTAGAAACTACCAGGCCTGAACATGACGTCAATGATGCATGGTTGAAGCAACACCACCTAAAGAGAAAGCCTGAGCGCGGAAACGTCATACATTGTAACATCATGATACGAAGTCATAATTTAGAGCTTATTATTGGTAGAAATGCGATTAAAGATGACTTTTTATGATGATGTAACAATGTATGAAATTTTCGCGCTAAGGCTTTGAGTAGAGGTGGGGTTGGTTGAAGCACTAAGATTGTGATGTTGAACTAATGGCGAATTCGGCTGACTGCTCCTAGACTGCAAAGCAATGACGTATATTAAAGATAGACTCCGAATCCTATTGTTGTAACTTGAAGCAAATTGGAAGCTCCATGCCCAGAACTGTCATGGCCGAAAGTGAGTGAAGATGATGCAAAACACATGGCTAAACACGAGAGTAGCTGATTAATAATTCTTTCACACGCCGATCACAGAGTGATAAGTTTATCTTTTCGTTTACTTTGTATTTGAAGTATTTTATTATATTTTATAAACAATTTTTCGATCATGGTTTCAATTTCAATTTCGTTTCGATTGTATTTCAGTTACGTATTTTCATTTTAGTTACGTATTTTTGATTTATTTTTGTGGAAAATGATTCCTGATCCTTTTTCTTGTCTGTTTGTACAGTTGTACGCAGTTTAACTTTGAGGAATGGTTTTGAATTAATTATTCCTCAGGCCCAAAATCTTCAGAAACAAAGCAGCCAGACAGCTAATTACTCCACGGCTCACTCCTGCCCAGAACTATCATGTCTCAATTTGCTTCACTCTTTGCCGCTGTTAACAATAGGATTCGGAGTCTATCTTAATATACGTCATTGGTGCAAAGGGATTGCTCGAGTCACGTGATCAATCTGGCCGAGAGCAGCAACAAAGCTTGGAGCAGACGAACATTGTTTTATCAGTGCTCCAAACTCGTCTAGAGGCAACGCACTTTGCTAGCAACACTATTTTTTATTCAAGACAGCAAAATAAATTAATTATTAAATTAAATAGTTTAAGTAAAAATAATATATTATAATAAATAGTAATGTGGATATTTTTCCTTTATAGATTAATAGAAAAGATAAAGTAAAATAAAATTAATTTAAATTAAATAAAAACATAAGGCCAAATATTATATGAGATGGTTGAGCTTAAGGTCCTGATGGAGTTGAAGAAATTCAGGAGAAATACTTCAATATATATGTAATTTAAGTTAAATTTATTTTATTTCATTTTATGTTTTCTATTAATTTATAAAGGAAAAATATCTTCATAATTATTTATTATAATTATTAAATTACCGTCAATGTGTTGTACAAATCAGTTGAAAAATTGCTTATATTCACGGAGTGTAAATTTTTAACGAATGCAGTGTAATAAATCATGGATAAAATGAAATGTTGAAAAAATGATGTATACTATATATTTGGATAGGAAAAGTATATTTGCATTTTTATAGCTCTTATTCCAAGGATATTCATGTATTTGTTATGTGGAATATTCATAATAATGCATAGAGTATGAGGTCTAATTATAACGCAAAGATCTTCATCCGTATATGTATCGGCAAAATTAACAAAATTCTCAATTTTTGGAATTTTTTTCGGCCGTTCCGAATGTTTTGCCATTAATAAAGCCAAAACTTCGTCTTCTTCATCGGAAGAACTGTCAGATGAAGAACTATCCAGTAATTGTAAAAGAATTTCGTCTATTTCAGTCTCTGAGGTAGCCATTTTGATTTTCCGGGCGACGCAAGCAGACGAGCAGAGAGCAACACTGCTCCACCGATTTTGGAAGAGCGCGAAGGCGTGCTCCTTGGCGCAAGGAGCAATACCAGCCGAACGCCGTGGGAGCCGCTCTGCGAGAGCAAGAGCAACCAGCTGAACAATTATTAGAGCTCCAGAGCGCTTCGGAACACGCCAGAGCAGCCAGCCGAATTCGCCATAACTTCTCTAATAGCACCACCCAAAGCCAACTAGAAAGACAGGCCCTGACCAACGCCTCCTCATCATCATACTTCGTCCTTTGTTAATCGGATTTCTACCAATAATAAGCCCGAAATTTGGTCGACTTATGATGATGTAACAATGTATGACGTTTCAGTGCCGAGGCTTTCTTTATAGGAGGCGTTGCCCTGACGCGGAAAAGTCACCTGATCATAAAACTCCGATTAGCAATGTAATCATCAATGTTTCCATCTTGGATCTTAACAATCAGTATTTTATCGTTTGTTGTAAACAATTGTCGTTCGGACTACTATGGTCAGGTGACTTTGCCGCGACAGGGGCTTGTATTTCAGGTTTTGCCGAGCACCACCAGTTCAACGTAACTGTATTTTATCTTTTCCATGTTCAGGCCTGGTAGTTTCTAGAAGGCCATGCTGTGACAGTAAACGATGAACTTCACTTCACTATCAGGCAGCAATCAGTCAACATCATTGACCATTAACTACCATGGACTCTTTTCAACCATTGGCAGGACATAGCCATAATCATGGAGTTTTTACCTGACCGTTGGCAACCAAATATTGTACCTTTTGTTATTCAAATTCTGTTCCTTTATGTGAAGCCTGTAGTAATTTATTGTGTTGTGAATATTAATTTGGATAGTTTGTTTAAAACAATCACTTGTAATTTACTAATTCGATTTGTTTTGAATTGTTAGATGGAACAAAATGCCTTTTTTTAAGATAAATCATTTTTTTTTTCTATTTAATATTATTTTCCCTTTACTGTTTCTTTTTTTTTGATTTAGTCCTTCTGCTTGTTGCTGCCTTGTGAAGTCATTTCATCTATCATTTTATTCTTCATCACCTTTTATTTATTATTTTTATTATGAATGCCAATTTAATATTGTAAATTGGAATCCATAATCATTTATGTAAAACCTTAAGGAGTAGGGCTTTTCTACTTTGAGATGTAAATTCATCCTTAGTCACTTTTATTTGTAACCACAGTAGGAAAAAGTTTTTATTTTATTCTGTTTGGAAAATACTTTATGAATCTTCATCATTTGGCTGTTGGCAGTTCATTTACCCCAGACCCAAGACCTGTTTCAGAACTTAAGCCTTATAATTATTTTGCTCTGTGTAGAGATTTATTTCGTGAATGGAATGGTTCTACCCCATGACTTGTTCTAGTTAGTTAATGTTAATGAATTTTGTCCAAAGTGAGGCAACATGGGTGCTGTCCACGAAGAGGCAGTACACGTGTTCTTTGTAATTTATTTGTAGTTGAAAAAGGGATGCAAAATGAACCTTCCCTACTGTTTACGCACAAATGATTGTTTTGTGTAGTTCGTGCAAGTTTGTATAGATAGCTTTTTTCCATCAGTAATGTCATTGTCCTGTTAAGTTATGCAGTATCATTTATAGTTATTTAAAACGTATGTCATTTCATCTTAAGCAGAATTCTTTTTTATAATTATTGATCTTTACCGTTAAGGCCCTACTTTCTGTATTATATTTATACTGTATAATATTTTGACCAACTGATTTTTTTGATTTTTTTAATAAAGAATAAATTCCACTGAGAGTTATTTTTTATAACTCGTAAAACCTGTTACTTGGATTTGCTTTTCTATCTTTAAAATACAAAATAAAATATAGTTATTGCGGCATTAAAACAACGCATGTTCTAATTAATTGAATTTATTATGTACGACTACTATCGATTCGAGTAAATGACTAGTGGCTACACCACACTTTTCTTAACTTAATGTATAATATATTTTCAATTTGATTGAATTAAAATGTTTGACACTATTGATCATTTTTTTCCATAATATTCCGTTTCAAATTTAACTGAGTTTATGCTATTGATTATTACTTATTATTTGAAACTGTCTCAGATTAAGCTAGTTTCCCAAACTTTCTTGAGACAGTTTAACTAGCTTCGCGCGTGGAATTGTGGGATCCCAGAATTCCGTGCACTAATGCGATGCTTTTTTGTTTTAGATCGTCTTGCCTTGTGGCCTTGCCTCTCCTTCGTGCTCGTCCAGGCCTTCGAGATTAACAACGCCTGAGCATGCTGATTCGTTTCAATGCTATACCTCGTCCAAAAAGAGAAAAACAGGGTGTGTCACAGGAAGTTTCAGATTAGCCAATCAGAGAAAGGGGGCCTCATGCGCTTACTCACTTCTGTCTCATGTCTCATTGAAGAAGCGCTTTATAATATTACAGCAGAAGCTTTAATATTATTCAGTTGCTTTGCTTTAATTATAATTAAAATAATTGTACACTTCAGAAAATTGTCTTTTAACTCAATTTTCTATATATCGTTTACTTATTTTAAGGTAATAACGTGCAGTCTGTTTAACCATCATTTTTTTTAAATATTTAAACATTCTAATGACATGTTTTTTGGTTTTTTTAAAGAATTTTAAAGATGCTATCTTATTTTTTATTTTTTTAATAAATTACAGTTTTATGATACGTTTTCCATTACAGTTAACGATATCTCTTTCGTTTATTTGCTGGCCATGAGAATGGCCTTTGAATGTATAGTCTTGAAAAAGACTTTTTGAATTATATCTAAATTCAGGCTAAGGAGATTGTGGTAGAACATTAATGTCATTCCACTCTTCTTCTTCTTCACTGTTGCTGTCTTCTCCATTAACATGAATTATTAAAAGATCCACTTGATCTTCAATCAAACAGTCCGTTTCCCAATATCGTTCTTCCACACGCAAAACGTGTTCTATCGCTTTTCTCCAATTTTCAGGAGATACATTATCAATTGCCGTTCTCGTTAGTTTTTCAACATCAGCAATCTTGAAAGTTGTATTCTTCTTCCGTATATATTCTTTTACCTGTGCCCAAATAAGTTCAATGGGATTGAGATCACAGTGATAAGGAGGTAGTCTTATCACTAAATGGCCGGCATCGCTAGCCAGTTCATCTATAACATAGCGCTTTCCTGTTTTGTGTTGTTTGATAACATTGTACAGCTCACCTTTTGACATTTTTGCTTCGGTAGGTATTCCTTGTAGGGCCAACCACTCTATCATATCCGATTTCCTTGTATTGCTGCATGGCGCTTTGGCCTTCTCCACCGAGTGATATGGGGCATTATCCATGATGATCACTGAATTTTTCGGAATATTTGGCAGCAGTTTTGTTCTAAACCATTCATGAAAACAATCCCCATTCATTTCGTCATGGTAATCTGCGGATTTATTTTTTGACCGAAATAATAAACAGCAGTCGTCACAAACCCTTTATCGCTTCCAGCATGCAAAAGAATGAGACGGGAGTCTTTATCCGTAGGAATGAAACGCCCGCGGTAGGGTTCCGAGCTCCCTGGTTGAGCACAGCTTTTCCCGTCGTGATGCCACTGTCTTTCACGGCCATGGTGTGCATTAGCCCACGTTTCATCCAGATATATGAAAGTACTTGTGGGGTCCCTGCGTAGCATTTGTACTTGCCTTAAAAAACGACGTCGTTGTGCGATAACATCTGTCCGCTCGATGTAAAATTGATGGTGGTTGATTTTGCCATACTTCATATGCAATTTATCATGCATAATGGTGGCGAAGGAAGTTCTCGATCCGACGTAGTCAGTTTTTTCTCTAAATTTCTGGAACACATTTTTCAGAGTAGGATAATTACCTTTTGAGTGTATTTCGGATACACATGCTCGTGCAATCGAGAGATCAAAGTCATCCAGATTCGTTGTTCGAGATTCCCTGGGCCTTTTCTTTCCAGGAGTCGAAAAGTGAGGAGAGGGGGTGGTAGCTTTGCATGAAGACGCTTCATTTCCTTCTTGAACAATTGTTCAAACACAAGAAAAAGAAACTTGCGTTGCCTTGGAAGTTTCTTCTATCAAGGCAGATGAGCTTTTAAAACACTGTTTTCCTTTTAAGTAGCAAAATACGTTCCACACAATCTCCCTAGCCTGGCTGTGAATAGTTTTTCCTTGTTTGGCTGAAGAGCTGTTGCACGGCGACGCCATTACAAATTGACTTGTGTAGCCGCTGAAGGAGAGATCCCACAAAGCATTGCGGATGAGTGAGTAGTCGATATCAGACCGGAAACACGCCCTGTTTTTCTCTTGTTGGACGAGGTATAAAATGCGTGCGAGAGCGATTTCTCCAATTTGCCGCCAGATGTCTTTCTTTGACGTGTAGCATTTTTTTTTTACACGGTAAATATTTTATTTTAAAAATAATTACATAGCTGTATTTTTTTTATTAATTTATTTATATATGAAATAATGAATTTTAAATTGCCATCAGATGGGAACCATGAAAACGTCCAAGGATTTGAACTTTTTGCATCTGAAATACGTTATTCAGCTGTATAGCATTTTTTGACACAGTAATACTTTATTAAAAAAAAAATTACATATTTTTTTATTTATTTATTTTTGAAATTACCATGAATTTAAATTGTCAGCTGACTGGGAATAAAAATCTTCGATCTTTTCATGGTTTAACCATGAGAAGAACGAAAGATTTTGATTTTTTACATCTGAAATTCATTTATATAGCTGTACAGAATTTTTTTCATAAGTGATGGTTTATTTAGGACCTTTGCTTAACGGTATTTTTATTTATTTATTTATTTTTGAGTTTATCATGGTTACAAAAGCAGTTATAATACAATTGAGGGGTTCAATGCAACAGTGGTCTAAGCCACTTTTTTATAAAATGGAGAAAAAGCGACTTAGTTTTTCAATTGTTGTTTTTCAATTATGGAGAGAAAGCAATAGAGGCTTCAAAACAAACTTTATAATGTTAATTGATATCTTTTTACTTCATAGGATGATAGTTCCCATCAAAAGCAACACATGGCATCAGTATTTCAATTTTCGACTCGGAGATGGTTAGACCAAAGACGATAAGAAAGACCTTTCATATCGTCTTTGGTTAAATTACTGTTGTGCTGACCCCTTCAATTGAAATAGCTGGCTTTCTGCTTGTTTATAAAGAAAGAAGGACACCTAGTGATGAAATTTTGAAATCGTTCACGCTCGGGAAATGAATGCTTGTTTGCTTGTTTCAACACCATGAGGCATTGCGCACATGTTTTTAACTCGTTCGAACTATTTCAAGTGCGGTAGCATATTTAGCTCTCCAAACTAGTTTAATCTAAAATTGTTTTCAAATAACATCTAAACATCTAAATAACACTACTTCAAGCTAGTTCAGCTAGTGCGGATGAGGTATATGGGTTTCAGAAATCACATGTCAGCTCAACTTGTCGTTGAGCATGTCTTTTCATCAATGTTTTGAAAATTTAAAAGTTATGAGGTTTTCAAACTTGCAAGTAGGCAGCCTGCTCTACAAGTAGAAGTGGCAAGTGATTTCATTGAAGTCATAGTCACGCAGGTAAAATCTTGGCAATTCACTGTCCGTGATAGTTCAATTTGTTAGAGCTGTGACAGCGAAATTTTGGTCCCTGGTTCCAGTACATGTCGCGCAATTTTCCATTTTTTCTACACTCTAATTAATTCATAACTAATGTAGAATTTAATAAACCACTACAGCAAAAATATAGGGTGTGTAAGGTATTTGAGGACACACCTTTGTTTGGCTACTGCTGCTCTATAGTAAATTGCATGTCCTTTCCTTTTCCCGAAAGCAAAATGGCGGACCATCAAGTAACACAAATCATGAAAAGACATGCAGTAATCGTAGCATTAAAGACAGAGCACAGCGATTTAGAGATATCACGATTTCTAAAGGTCGCAAGATCATTCGTCCACAAAATGCGGAAGGAGTTGGAGACCGAAGATGACAATGTTGCACCAATAGCAAAGCGTAAAAAGTATGCCTCACGCTCTGACATCAACAGAACACCTGAATTTATTCAGCAAGTGCATCAGGCCATCGATGAAAATCCCAGAACATCTATGAGGTCACTAGTCAAAGATCTCCAGTGTCGGAAGGAACAGTCAGAAATGTCGACCATGAAAACATCAGATATCACTCGTATGTTATGTGAAGACTCTGCCCCAGCACACAAGTCTCGCATGACACAGGAATGGATGGCCGACAACTTCCATGATCACGTAACCCCTAACCTTTGGCGTCCTAACTCTCCTGAACTGAATCCATTGGTCTAAAAAACAATCACGGAATTGCTTAACCAGGATAAGGGTCCAAGTGACGTATCCAATTGGCTCACCTTCTATAAATATTTCCGATAGTCACCAGAGATACTTATACACTGAACGACTAATTTATTAGGCACACCCCACTAATAGCGTGTTGCACCTCCTTTAGCGGTGAGAACTGCCTGAATACTTGCTGGTGTTGAAAACGTTGCGGAGGAAAAGCAGTCCAGGCTGACATCACAGCGTCCCGTAATTGGTGCAGGTTGGAGGGTAGTATAGGAAGGCATCAGATGGTTCTCTCCACTGCATCCCATAAATACATATAAATATAATATAAAGAAAAAAAATATAATAAAAGTGTAGTATCCAATAAGATGTATTTCCAGTCTTCGATGTGATTGGTGGTTGTTCTGGGTGATTTCCATTTTACTGTTGATAACCAGTTGATAAGTTTGGATTCATTGATTTGTTCCAGGTCGTGAATTAATAAGAATGCTTGGTCTTCGTTTTTTAATGGTGAAACTCTGTTTAAGAGCAATAATCTTCTATCATTGAACGTGTAGATAATTTTTTGGGTTTTAGCAATCAAATTAATATAATAAAACGCTATTAATTTGATATTTAACAAAAATGAAATGAACAATTGAAAAGTTTATCTAGACTTTTACTGATCTATATTATGACAATTGTGAAAAAACATTACCATTTGCCAATCTATTCTTGTAAAACTTTTAAAATGCTGTTGGAATGATTACTTTATCTTTGTTGCCTTGAGGCGTCGACGCCTGTATTTAGGATTTCGGAGTAGCTGAACGCCACCAATGAAGAAACAAGCGCAAAAGAAGAGGAAGCGCGGGTCGGGCGTTGAATATGTTAGTAAAAAAAATTAAGCTTTCTCTCTTGGCCTGTCTCTGTTGAAGGATGACGTTTTTTCCTGAGGACTGGTGAGATAGAACGTTTTCTGGCGGCCATGACATTTAAAATTATGAAGGCGGTAGGAATCCACTTGTATTTCTTGTGGCATTCACCCGCCCGATGAAAAATATCTATAAGCAGCAAAAGTTAGTCTACGTTCAATTGTGTAAAATGATTAAAACTATTTGAGTTAAATAAATATGAACCTGACCTGATGTGAATTGGAAGTGTTGCGTCCTCTGGATCGAATGCCCTAGTTGAAAGCTGAGTATAGCCACGCTCTTAAGAATCTTTTGATTAATCTAATTTGAATATGCTTCTGCTATTGGGCCTTGTTCTTACCCTTTGATTTAGGCTTCCCTTCGATCGTATCTCCAGCTGTTTTAGGAACTCAGCCACATCAACTTGGCGAGGACAAATCAATGTGTGAAGCATTTTGTAACCACCATACTGTTGCTTCAGGTAGGACAAGCCGATGACGATTAAAGTTCGCAGGTATAAAATGCAACCTATGCTAGCATTATTCTCGCCCTATCCTCTCTTGCGTAGCAACTCGCCCCCCCCCCCCTTTGGGGCCTCGACCGCGTGGAACGAAGCAGCGATTTCTCTCCGCGTCCTCACCCGGAGTCGTAATTCCATGTAGTGCACATCTTCCATGATGAACTATTCCCTTATGGAGAGCCTTTCTCTTCAATTTTGACGCTATACAATTACCCCATTAACATTATAAGAATTTAAGAAAGAGTAAGATGTCAGTTTTGTATCTGTAACTTGTAACCCCCCTCCCCATTTTGGAACAAAGACTGTTCAGTTAATGTTAAAAAAGACAAATCATATCTCATCGCAATACGACGATAGAAGACAATAATTATTAGTTGTATATTCTACTTTTGTTTGCACATACTCCGGCTAATGAAAGAATTAATTAATAAAATGGGAATTATTTAAGGATCATTGGGGCATTGAGTCAATTCTTTCTAGCTATTCAACGTTTTGCTTTGGCTGATAATGGGCGGAAGGTATAAGGTAATCAGCGAAGAAGGCATAACGCGGTGGGTGTTAGAGTATGTATTTGTGTATGTGACACGCCAAAACTTTTGAAAGGATTGACCTACAGGATTGAAATTTTGTACACACGTAGGCCCTATACAGAGGACGGTGGGAAACAAAGCGAATCCTTCAGGGTAGCCCGGGGTCTCTCTGGTGCCAAGTGTATGAATTACATGGTTCTTTTTATCTATTGAACAAAGAGGCCTAAAATCCTGAAATTTCGTTAGTTTGTAGTGCGGTTCTAGAGAATAAAACAGTGATAAAAGCCTCTAGGGCCCCGCCAGAGTCAGGAGGCCCCAAATACTATTGAAGCTATAATATTTCAACATAACGACCTATCAACCTGAAATTTTGTATATTTAGAGTATGTTACTTAAAATTTCAGCGATTATATACTAAAACTTATACTCCTCTGGGGCCCTGGGAGGCCAAAAGGACAATGTGAGCTATAATGTTTGACCGAAAACACTTAGAAATCTGAAATTTTGGCTACTTACAGTAGTTTACTAAAAACATTAAGCTAATCTAATATGCGGATATTTATATGAGTAAAGGACGAGAAACAAAAACCCTGGAATACAATAAATAATAGCTATTGAATAAAAATAAAAAAAATTATAATTGACAAAATAATTAATGAATAATAAATAAAATCAAAATGAAAATGAAAACAAAAAAATTAAAAGCTGACGTTTCGGATAGAGACTATCCTTTATCAAAGCAAAAAGTATAATTCTCTAAAGGCAATTAGAATATTAGAGAATTATCCTGAAGTTATAAAAAGTGTACGACAATCGACAATCAAAAGTGAAGTGTATATTTCTTCGGGTGGGACGAAAGCAGTGCTTTCAAAAAGCTCACCCTACCAGAATAACTTCCACACGAAATACACTGAAATAAGCAAGAACCTGAATAGCCCAAAGAGTTCTTCCAGATTATGAAAAAAATAAGATTCAGGATTGTCAGAAGATTGGGAGAGGGGGACGGGGTGGGTGGTATCACATCTTCCAATAATCCGGGAAGGAAACGTTGCCAAGGTCTTCGAAGTTGACATCAAGAATATGCCTCGGTTTTCTATACTTTGAGGCCACCATTGGGTTGTTTAGTATTCCAGCCACCAGGTCATTGTCATGGCTTTTCATCGGCTGCACCATGTTCATCAGGAGATCTTGCACACACTTACCAAGATAAGTCATGTTCGGATCTGAGTGTATGGATTGGTTTTTCACAGTCATTCTTCCAAGCTAGGCGATAGTCCTCAGGGTAATATACTGAAACGACTAGAGTTCACTCCATCCATTTTGACATATGGTTGCCCACGCTTACCTGCCATAGAAGAGGATGTTCCGAATGTCTTGTACAGTAGCAGCTTATTGTTGATGCTGAGGGCACTGTTTCGACCCAGGAGAGCTATCAGGCTGTAGTTAGCTTTCTTTGCTTTGTTCAGAAAGTAAGTCACATGACAGTTTCATGAGAGTCTTGAGTCCATTATAGCGTCAAGGTATCTGTAATAGTCGACCCATTCGAGATTGCAATTGTCTTGGTGCTTGAGGATTTCTTTGAAGAGCTTCCAATCTTGCAGATGATTGACTTCTTCTCTGAAATTGAATGGGGACATGTTTTATGCCACAGGCTTGTGGTCAGAAGAAAGGTCATCTTTCGTGAAGATGTTGGCTTGAAGAAACCCTTCATCAGTGAGATATCCAACACGTTACATATAGGTGAATGGACACAATAGTAAGTGTTCTCCACTGGCACTGCAGCAATGATGTCATCTTTACTTGGTAGAATCATGCCATTGCAATTCCGTGTTCTGGAGCTCCAGCTTGGGCGTTTGGCATTAAGTTCACCAGCCAGTTTAACTGGAAGATCACCATCAAAGAGTTCATCGAAATTATGTTTAGATGAATTGTAGAGCGCCACGAACTTCACTTCACCAAATGAGACGTTATTGATGATGATGAACACCGATTCCATAACTGCATAAGCTTTGGAGTCCAGTTCTTGATGTTTAACTCCATTCTTGATGATGATCGCAGCACCACCAGAGGCACATCTTGTAGTGGATGGAGTCATACGATCATTACATTACACACAATAACTGGGTAGCTTGAAATCCCGGCTTGGCTTGAGGTGTGTTTCACAGAGAAGCAACGTCCATTTCCTGCTTCAACAGAAAGTTGTGAAACTCTATACGCTTTCGGGGAACACCCCTAGCCTTCCATATCACAAACCGAAGTTCACCTTTGTTGATCTCAGTATAATGTCGTGCAGCCATGATGAAATTAGTTGGTCTTAAGGAGCCCACTCGACTGTGGGTAATGTTTGCCTAGATTTGTAAACAAATGGCATATTTGTCTAATTTGATTATACATACCTTATAGGTCGTTCATGTAGAGACCTTTTTCCACCGCTTTAGACACTGCAGCTGCAAAGGATTTGTCCGTCGTCACCTTGGAACTATGCATCTTTTTAAATTGGGGATATTTTGAACATTTTTTATAGGTTGAAGTGTGCTGTCCTTCACATCTTAAGCACTTCATTTAATCTCGGGCAGTCTCTTGACTGGTGGGCCTCTGCGTATTTATTGGAACGAGGGTCTTCTGTGCAGCCCATGGATACGTGTCCGAAGCGCAGGTTGTTGTAACACTTTAATGGCTTCTTGTTCCCTTGGAAGACTTCTACTGGAACTGCTAGTAGACCGATATGAGTGACAGTCTTCAGTCACTGGTTATGTTCGGTATTGGGGAGCAGAACCAAAACTGTAGGCATATCTATTGATCCTTTGGCTTTCCTAAGTCGGATTACCTTTTACGGGAAGTAGTTAGCTCTTGTTAGGTCTTCTTGAAGGTCCTCTAGATCGTACGTAACATCAACTTTTGTAATAACGATCTTCAACACCTTCTCGGACTTCAGTTGATGGCGCTGAATTTTCAGAATATCCACAGCTCTGATACGTGCGACGAGCTTCATATAGATAACTTCGTCTAGACATTTCACTTTTACTGTCTGTGTTTTGCCTGTATGCATTATGATTTTTTTCTAGAGGTATATGCTTCTTAATCTCGTCCAAAATTTCTTTAACAGGCTTAACATGAGTGCATATGATAATTGGTAGGGACATATGAAAGTTTACTTACCCTTTGTGAAAAATCAAGGAAAATTCAGGGAATTTTACAAAATCGTTTTGCTTGACACCCTATCATTCGTAAATTTTTTATAACATTAGTTTTGTATGTGTTATCCTGTTGCATTTTTCTCGCCGCCTTCTTATTACCTCCAATTTGTCCTCCTTCCTGTCTTATGCCAACACGTCTTTATATTCATCTCCTCTCCTCCCATTGGTACTATTCTAGTTTTTCAGCCAATAATGTCCTACTGTTCCCTATGCCAACTATATATACAGTCGTCTTTTAGTAGTCTTTTCATGATCAAAGGACGAGACTTGGGACGGTCTGGCCGGCTAGTTCTTCTACTCATTTCAGGTATCATCTCATTGCACTCATATCACTGGGCGCCCTTTTCAGGGAGATATTCACCTTCTGTTACGTCTTACGTGCTGGTCCCTAGCGTTAGAATTAATGTTCCCGTAAAACAGTACATCAAGACGCTCATTATCCTTCTGGATCCATGGCATTGGGATTAATTTCCTCGCAAACCTGACTAAGGACATTTTTCATATCATCTATTATCATCCTAATCATTCACAACCAGATGCCTCGCGTAGAAATAATTTTCCTGCAAACGTGACTTTATCCTTTAGAGCTAGGTACGTCCTTTTAAGGACAACTATTTCTTTTAAACATCTAACCAGGTTATGAACCGCGGCTACGGTATGCCAAATGAAGGAGCGTTCTCCCACGAGTTCGTATACAATGACATCATCACCAGAGACAAGCGCTTTGCTGCATTTGATGCCATCATCGGTGAAAAGCAGGCAGCACTAAAGAATGATTTATGGCAACAACTGATGACAGAAATGGATACGAAATTCCAAGAACAAAGGTTAGTTTTACTTAAAGAATTCGATTCACTGCTTAAGGATGTCTTGCAACCAAGTCCGTGGCTGCCAGTCCCAACATCGAACCAACTCCTGATTTGGTGGAAGGAGGAGTTCATGGACGCCTCCTTACCACCGGTACTATGTGGGAGCAAGGACGACCCCAGTCTCAAAAGGAATACAGAAGATGACCCTACTACTGATGGCAACCCTTGGACTGACGTTAAAAAGAAGAAGTCCAGGAAAGAGACGAGGTTAGATAATTTGAAAAAGATCGCCAACGTCAATGAAAATTTTTTTACTGCTGCCAGAGAAAAACGCAGCAGAAATGGACAAAAGTACTCTGCCAAATATATCAGACGAAAGGTAAGTAAAAGTTCATATGTCCCACCAATTATCATACGCACTCATGGTAAGCCTCTTAAAGAAATTTTGGACGAGATTAAGAAGCATGTACCTCTAGAAAAAATGATAAAGCATACAGGCAGAGCACAGACAGTAAAAGTGAAATGTCTAGACGAAGTTATCTATAAGAAGCTCGTCGCTGGTATCAAATCTGACGATATTTTGAAAATTCAGCACCATCAACTAAAGTCCGAGAAGGTGTTAAAGTTCGTTATTCGAAATGTTGATGTTACGTATGATCTAGAAGACCTTCAAGAAAATGTAAGAAGAGATAACTGCTTCCCGTAAAAGATGATCCGACTTACGAAAGCCAAAGGATCAAGAGATATGCCTATGGTTTTGGTTCTCCTCTGCAATAGCAAACATAACCAGTTATTGAAGAGCGTTACTCGTATCGGTCCACTAGCAGTTCTAGTAGAAGTCTTCCGTGGGAACAAGAAGCCACTACAGTGTTACAACTGCCTGCGCTTCGGACACGTATCCATGGGCTGCACAGAAGACCCTCGTTGCAACTAATTTGCAGAGGCCCACCAGGCAAGAGACTGCCCCAGGATTAAAGGACAAGACCTTCCAAAGTTCATAAGATGTGGAGGACAGCACACTTCAAGTACACAAAATGTCCAAAATATCCCTAGATTAAAAGGATGCATAGTTCCAAGTTTACCACGGACAAATCCTTTGCAGCTACAGCATCTAAGCAACGCCACCTAAAAAACACAGCCTGGACACTGTGTCATCACACCTGGGCTGACAATTCAACTTTCATTGTATACAAGAAACGAAAAAGCACCTGTTGTAATCAGCGTTTTTTCTTTTGTGGTAAACAATGAAAGTTGGATTGGTAGCCCTGGTTTGATGACGCAGTCCACAGGCAGTGAAAAGGCTTTGTTTTTTAGGTGGCATTGGTCTAAGCCGAAGGAAAAAGGTCTCCACATTAACGACCTACAAGGTATGTATAATCCAATTGGACAAATATGTCATTTGTTTACAAATCTAGGCAAACATTACACACAGTTAAGTGAGCTCCTTAAGGCCAACAAATTTCATCATGGCTACACGACATTATACTGAGATCAACTATAGTGAACTTCGGTGGATGATATGGAATGCTAGTGGGGTTCCCCGAAAGCGAATAGAGTTTCACAACTTTCTGTTGAAGCAGGAAATCGACGTTCTTTTCCTCTGTGAAACACACCTCAAGCCAAGCCGAGATTTCAAGCTACCAGGATATTGTGTGTACCGTATCAATGTCTGACTCCAAACACTACAAGATGTGCCTCTGGTGGTGCTGCGATTATCATCAAGAATGGAATCAAACATCAAGAATTGGTCTCCAAATCTTACGCAGGTATGGAATCGGCGTCCATCATCATCAAGGACGTCTCCCTTGGTGAAGTGACGTGCGTGGCGCTCTACAATTCCCCTAAACATACTCTTGACGTTAGCGATTTCGATGAACTCTTCGATGGTGAAATTCCAGTTATACTGGATGGTAACTTTAATTCCAAACATCCAAGCTCGAATTCCAGAACACAGAACTGCAATGGCATGATTTTATATTGGTATATAGAAAGTAAGGATGACATCATTGCTGCAGAGCAAGTGAAGGATGCTTACTACTGTGACAATTTCTCTATAAATGACGTGTTTTATATCTCACTGATGAAGGGTTTCTTCAAGCCCTACAACATCTTCATGATTGATGACCTTTCTTCTGACCGCAAGCCTATGGCGTTAAACTTTGACAATGTCAACATCAATTTCAGGGAAGACATCAAGCACCAGCAAGATTGGAAGCTCTTCAAATAAATCCTGAAGGACCAAGATGGCCAATTCGATAGATCAACGTGTTAAAGACATCACCAGGCGAATAAATAGTGCCACTGAAGATAGTGCCTATCCTTTTTAAAATAAATCTCCTCATCGAATTGTGATTACCCCAGCAATCCAACACTTGACCGCAGAAAGAAACAGGACCCATAGTCTTTGGCAATGCTATCGTCTACCTTGGCTAAAATCCAAATATAACAGGTTAGTACGAAGAGTCCAGGAAGAAATAAAAGAGTTACGTGACGCTAGATGGAATGACAAGCTGAAAAGATTGTCTGCTCGCGACAATTCCATTTGGAGCACGGTTAGAGCTCTACAGAAGAAGAAGAATGATAAGCTTCCTCCACTTTGCACCCCTCAAAGTAATTACGTCGAAACTAATCAGGATAATGCACAACTAACTGCAGATTCCCTAGAGATGTAGATTGTTATTCCTATTAAAATTAATCCCGAGAGTCAACTCAGGTCCCTGCGTGTGAAAAATGGTTTTATCAAGCTTGATGAAGTCCCGCAATTTATATCGAAGAATAACATCGAAACTGGCGAGATAGCTGCCATCATCCGAAATCTCAAACTGCTACAAGGAATCTGCCGAACAACATTATTAATGACATCTTGAATATCATAATTATTATATAAATGTAGGAGTTGTGATAAAATATATATTAATTAAAATAAATAAAACTCCTTTACTTAAAAGAAAAACAAATAAAATAAAATAATTAGTAGAAACAATGGAAAAAAAGTCACCCAATTGATAAAGTAAATGTTGAATAATTAAGCACAAATGGAACAAAGGACTTGTGAAGAAACACAGATGAAATACAGAAGAAGCACAGAAGAAACGAAGGTCTAGTGGAGAAATGTTACACGAACACAGGGAGGCACACAGTTACAGGTGAAGAAGGTCTATGATGAAAGTTCGATGATTCGGAACACGTAGATGACAAACTTGAAATATAAAACGTTTTCGGGATATTTTTTTCCCATCTTCAGTATGTATACTTTTTGAATGAATGGAAGATATAATAATAAGAAACAAAACAATGTATTCTAATACAATGTGTGATATTATGATTAGTTTGATTGTTGTGAACAGGATTGTTGAGAACAGGATTGTTGAGTGTAAGGGATGTGATATTATAGTTTTACACTACTGTTTATAAAAATCGCAACACCCTGATGGAATAGCCCAATCTGCATTAAATTTGGAGCATTTGTATATGATGGGTCAAAAAAGAATCCATTAGATTTTCAGGTCAATACAATGCGTTTTATTGTCACATTAGTATCGGGTGAAACCACCGTGGGATGCAATTACAGCCTCTAAACGTCGTGGCATTGAGTCAAACAAGCTCTGAATAAGGGCCTGGGCAATGTCCTGCCATGCTCTGTCTACACGGGTATACAGTTCATCCACAGTTGCTGCTGCAGGAGTCTGACGAGCCAATCGATGAGCAACCCTGTCCCACACATGCTCGATTGGGAACATGTCTGGTGAACGAGCAGGCCAGGGGAACAAGGGCGTCTGATGTGCTTGGAAAAAGGCGAGGACATTTCTGGCCACATGCGGTCGGGCATTGTCCTGTTGGAATACAGCGCCTGGAAGGTTCTGCAGGAAGGGGATGACCTCGGGTTGCATAAGTTCCCTGATGTACCGGTCACTGTTCAGATTGCCATCGATTCTGATCAGACGGGAACGGCCATGGTAACTGATTGCACCTCACACCATCACCCCTAGCGTTTGTCCTGAATGACGGTGCAGGATGCATTCTGGAAGGTCGCGCTCGCCACTATGTCTTCTGACTCGTATCCTGTCGCCATGGTGCTGCAAGTTAAACCTTGACTCATCCGATAACACAACTTGCTGCCATTGAGCTTGCCACTGTTGGTGATGATGGGCCCATTGCAAGCTGAGGCGCCGGTGTTTTGAGTCAAAGAAATCCGCAACAATGGTACTCGTGCCATCAATCCTCTAGAAATCAAACAGCGTCGTACAGTGCTAGCAGACATTGTCCTGCCTACTGTAGCACCCCACTATTGTGCTAACACTGTGGAAGTGGCTGTGCGATCTGCTACACACATGCGATAGAGGTGTCTGTCATCTCGCGGTGTCGTCGTGCTGGGTCTTCCTGCGCCTGATCTTCGGTGTGCCCTATTCTCTTCGCTCTACTGCTTCCATGCACGCATAATTTGTCGTTGCATTACGTCCTGCACGAGCAGCAATGTCACAATACGACCATCCCAATAATTTTAATTTCCTTCTTCCTATGATAGACTAATTAATTCAGGTGGTTTATGACTGGTATGACTCCTAAGATATAGAATAAAAGTAAGAAAAATAATGAAACTGTTTGTACCAGTTTATTCTTATCCACTTTAGTTAAAAGAAAACTTACACTAATGTAACGATAAAAAAAGATAAACGCTTCAGACTTATTGTTATTTAACTTACTTTTGAGAAATCCTAATTTCCACCACCCACGTTGGATCTGCTGATGTCCATTGGGTTCCTTTCAGTATTTTGCAGCCGAGTGTTAGTTTCATAAGAGTTACCCCTTCTAACTTGTCTGTCGCTACATGCACTGTCCCTACCCCCGTCCACGCGGACTCCCACCTCTCAACCCCTCATCTAGACGATATTCATTCCGTGGCTTTTGCGAAAGACTACAGATCTCCCCTGTGTGTCATAGTTTTCCTTGACATTTGATCTACCAGCATATTTCTATTCTATAAAAAAATCTAGTTCAGTGATCGATCACGACCCTTTGTAATGATACTTTGATTTTGATGGAAAATAAGTCCTTATAAAAGAGGGGAAGAAAGGAAAAGAGAATGATTAGATCACCACAGAATAAACCCCTACCGGTGACTCTTACTGACCCAGTGGCAAAGTAGAAATTAATAGAAAGAATAGGAATAACATTTACCTAACTATTCTTGTGTTGTAACTCACTGTCTATCCAGCTGTCAGAAAAGTTTTTCTTTGGCTGACCCACTTAATCCCTCGCTGAGAGTGCACTTATGGCAAGCATGTCAAGAAAGCTTCGCTGAACCCCAGCCTCCCCCAGAAAGAAGAACCACTATCATTGGTACTCAATTATTGTACCTGTTACTAGTGTTCTCATTGGTTGTCATAATGGCCAAGGAGGCAGTCATTTTAGCAAGTTCTCATCTACAGTTGGAAGCTGTTTGTCTTAGACTTGTTAACAAAACTGCCCCACAAATAGACTTATGGTAAACATATGGCGTGGATGCATTCATGGAAGGCCACTTAATTAAATACTCACTAGATATTATATAATAACCTAGTTGAGTGCATGACTCAGACTCTGCCCAATCAAAACCAGGTACTAACTAGGTTAAGCGAAGCATGTGAGAAGCCACCAACTATGCTGAAAGAGCTTCTCGGCCGCCCGTTGTATGAACTATCAGAAGACATTAATGCCTACCTGCAGAATCTAGAATCTGAAGCCCTTCTTGTTGATGTGTGCCATGAACTCTTACAAGGAGAGGTCGCGAAGTGATACCCACAGGTTTTGCTGAAACTTGATAGGGTTGTAGAGCAAGCCTCGCTCGAAAATAGTGATACCTCTTTTTACCCATAGGCCAACCGATTTCGAAATATTTGAGGTTAAAGTTTACCAATTGCATAAGTATAGTTGATTTAACTTAAATAAACAGGAGCTTCCATAGTGTAATGGATAAGGCAGTTGATTACGACACCATCGGTCCGGGTTCGGTTCTCCATGGAAAATTTTTTCTAACCGATTTAATGTCGTATTTTTAAATAGCATTTAAGATTATTAATTCTCTCCTTAAACTACCCAAATTAAAGTTTTAATTAATTAATTATTACAGTTGTCATATAATGCGTCAATAGATGGAGTCGTTTATATCTTCGATTTTGATGACGTTATTAGTATTTAACCCGCCGCTAATTCTGTTTTTAACTGTTTATGTATATAATATTAATATAAAATAATCATGTAAATTTTAACAAAAATATTAAATTAATCTTAATAAATAATTATCTTTCCATAGCATTTTCTAGACCATAATTTATAACGAAATTATTTTTTACATTAAAAACAGAATTAGTGGCAGGATATTCTTATCGATGAGCTAACAGTGCTTGGCCGAGAAAACCTCACTGGAGCCACCTTCTTCGTCATTGTTAACTCTTTTTTATGACTTTGAGAGATTTTCAATAGAATTGGACATTTATATTAAGGTTATTTGAAGGGATAGTCAACAAATCCTCTCTTTTCTTATCACACTTTGCAAAATACCAGATGCCTATTGCATTTTGGAAGAATGTCAGCAGCTAGCATAGTGGGGACCATCCTATGCCTCCAGTTCATAATATTTACCATGGTATAAATTCCAATTACCCAGATAGGGCTGAAAAGCCTAAAGGGTCCTTATAGAGTTAAATAAAGACATTTTTAGTTGTAAAAAAAGAACTAAAGATATGAATAAGGGTATTGATATATTACAAAACTAGACCTTCCATAATGTTACATTTCTTTGCTGGCATTACATTAGAAGATATGCATCAATGCTTATCCATCTTACGTCATGATATTTTTGAAGGAAAAGTGAGATCTCTTAAAACCTCAGAAACTTTTTGTGATTTAATGAATGATTCATTTGGTTCGAAAGTATTTGTAATAAATCAGAGATTTTTTTTCATGTATAGCATTTATTTTATTTCCATATTATATTTCAAAAATTTTGAAAATTTATAATTAAATATGCAATTAATTATTTAAACAAGCTGATTAAATATTTTCAGAGAAATGAAATATACAATTTGAAATTTTTTCTAAATTTACACAAGAAAGCAAAAAAGATGATAATAGTCATATTTTATGCAGCTTTATTCATGACAGAATGGTGAATAAATTTTTAATACATTTGTAAAATATTTTTCTAAGATTTTTATATATCAAGTTTTAGTCTGAGCTAGCTAATGTAAACACGTCATTTGATTCTACTCTCATGAGCAACCCATGTGACTAGCTCCTCCTATTACAGATGATGTTGTGAAGTTCAGTTTTCCTTTGTTCTCTGTACTGAGGAAGATGACGTCAATAAATGGCTGTGAGGGGACAGTTTGGAACATTACAACAGCTTAATACACTGTTAATAAAGCGTTTTTGTATATGCCTGGAATTCACCCAGTCTGTTATTGATGTTAGCTTTGTTTTGGTACACAAATATTTTTTTATTTCCAGCCAAAGGCACGAGCTTCAATGAGTTGGAGTTGTTCACACCAATGTACAAATGGCCAGCCTCTGGAGATTCTCTTATTTCACGATGAAGGCCAGGCAAATTCAAGATGAGGGTCTTCTTGCCCCTAATGCCAGCCAAGCCAGTGTATTTTCAGTCAGTTGACTATATGGCCTCATGATTTTACAAAGAATCTCTTCACGTGAATGTGGAGCTTAACAAGCGATGAGGAACAGTTGGCATTGAAGTATTCTTTTAGCTAGTAAGTAATTACATACTGGTCATTAGCCATTCTTCAACAAAACTCGTGAATCAGCAGTAAGAACTGCAAAAATTCCAGGATAAGAGACTTTTAACAATACAGTGAATCCCTTTCTGACAGTGATGGTTCGAAAAAAATAGTCGAAAAACTTAGTTAATAAATTAATTTTACTCACAACTGAGATCTTTTTAACCTTTTTCCACGCCTGCTTTTGTTCCAAAGGTTCATGTTTGTTATTGTCACAAAATTATGTGAGAAGACAATAGAAAATTCATCTTGAGTGACTAAAGCTCCGAACGTCTGATCAGCCCAAGTAGGCATTTCTTAGAGTGCAAGGTATCATTGACCAGCCAAGTATTAATTCATTTTCACCGACCATGTTTTCTTTTAAAATTACATTATGAGTAATATTTTGATTATATTTACTCAGATTTTATATTACACTTATTATGGCGAGTAAACTTTTGAAAGATAGCTTAACTCTATGATGCCTGAGATTTCCAACTAACCTGAATACTCAAAGGAGTCATACTGACTCCTCCATTAAGAATTGATGTAGACATTCTTTCTTTCCTTTTAAATGTTAACCTTAAGTGTATACAAATATAAGAACTAACAGATAATTCAAAAAGCATTTTCTAATTTCCCATTTGTTTACAATTTTAAATACGAAAAAAAAATTCCTCTGATGATCAGACGCTAGTTTGTGCATTTTTTGCAAATGTAACATTTAGCATTGCAAGTGCTGCAAACAGATTTCCTACAATGCACACACACCAGAATAGAGTAATTTTTTGCAGTTTGTCTTAATCCACCAATATTTTGTTCTCTGCACTGTCTGAAATCGGTTTCGGTGGCTCAGTGGTTGTGTGATTGCCTCTGATGCCCGAGAACGCAGGTTCGACCCCGGCTGAGTATGATGAGAATTTTTTCTGACGGAAAATCCTGAGACCACAGACTTCCTTTGGAAGGGAAGTAAATCCGTTGCTCCCGTGTAGTCGTTTGTTGGCTGCACATTAAAAAACCCTTGCGAGGCAAAATTTGCGGCCCCTATCACGCCATCCTGAAATGAACATATTAGTTGAAAAGGACGTTAATACCAAACAAAACAAACCAACCAATCACTGTCTTAATTGCTTCTTCTTCAAGTTGTTCTGTGATGTTAAGCTACATAGGGATGGCTAGTCACTGGATGGGCGATCATCTGTGACAGCCAATCTCCCCCCCCCCCTCCCCGGGCTGCGATCATCATAAGCAGTTGTGAATCCAGGTCCATCCAGGGACCCAACTTGTCGGCCTGTGGCCATACAGGCCCTGGATGGATGTATTGGATCCCAATTCATAAAAATAAATAAAAATAATCAGTGTCAGGTGATCTTCTCAATCCATGATTTCCTCACACAGCTGTGTAGCCAAGTTTTGCAGAAGCACCCTTTTGCTGTTTTTGTCTCCAGTTATTTCTTTGTAGATCGCAGATTCATTTATTGCTGCCAGATCCAGTGTATTTAGAAAGGAGTGCACAGGCCATTTTCTTGTACTTCTCAGGACGGTATATTTTTTAGCTATTTGGTCAGTGACGTTCACCCCATATTTTGTTTCATTGTAGCACTGCACTGTGTGTCTGGGGTTTTGTTGGCGTTATCTGGAATATTAACGTCAGAATGCATAGTGCTTAGAACAACATTTTTTCTGTTTATCTTGATAAACACTCGGGATTATTCCATAATGCTTGTACATTTTTGCAATGTAATTGCTGCTTCATAAGAAGGGAATTTCTCTTCGAATTTTGTTCACTCTTCCCCGAATGCTTGTACATTTTCCTCTCATTTGTTTTGCCAGTTTCACAGACAAAAAATTATCAGTAGTTACATTACTTTCCTTTGCCTCAGTATGGTTGCATCATACCCATGACCACATGGTCAGACAACCGTTCATCATCCTAAATAAGAAAACGCATTTACAACGTACTTGCGGTCTTTGTCAAGAGCAAGTCTGACTATACTTGTCAGGCTTCGATGCCACAGATTGGGTGAATAGACATCTGGCTTTATTTGGGAACAATTTTTCATCTACTGTAATGAATGCATCTGGTCTGTAGCACGTTATGCAGTTTTCAATGAATCTGCTCCATATGGAAAAAAGGAAATTGGCCAGTATTCAATTTTTGAGAACGAGCAGACCTTTTATTGGATTGCAAATATCGTAAAATCTAACAGAAGCGATTTCTTGACATTGCTTTCTAACACAAAGGAAGGACCCCAAAGAGGGACGTACAGGCTAACCATTAGCTCCACGTCCATACATCATAGCGGTAAAAGCTTCAAGCTCTGCGATAATAAAAGTAAATGTATTGCTCTTTGTTAGCCGATGTGCTTCTGTACAATGCACTTGATAATGTGATCAATGCTAAACTAGACAATGAAAAGCGCCATGCACTATCTATATTTTCAGTAACAACAGCTCTTTTCGCATACGCAGTAGGTCCATTTGTCTCCTTCGCATTATTCTGTTTTGAGCATCTACCAGTACAATCAGCAGTTTTCATCAACTCCCACGTTGTTCTATCAGAAGCAACCAAATTTTCTTCAGCTTCACTATATTCTATGTCGAATATATTGTCATCTGCTGTATCACCATGTGGAACTACTGCAACTTGACTGTTGTTTTCTCTTGAAATGCCACGACTTTGTCCTCGACGTCCTCCAGACCTCCAAGATCAGCCGACTGTAAGAACACGTCGATTGCTCGGATTTTCGGATGCAAAAACATAATTTCATAGTAATATTTTTGTTTCGAAGTTAAATTCATAGATCTGTAAATGAGAGATAAGAATGGCAATGTAGCCTACCTCGTCCTGTTCCAGTGGTTCACAATCACTTGAAAAATCAGAGCGTTTGGAAAATTCAAACTGAGAAGTATCATCATGTGTTTCACCTTCGCTGTTCTCACATTTTGATTGATCTGAGGGAATATCTCGCATTATATGTATTTCATCATATGTTGGATTCCACTATTTCCACAATGAGTTTACTCGTCATATCATAGATGTACATTTCGGCTACCAGGTAGCCATCTTCCGTATGAATGCCATATTCCTCGGTGAACTTTCAAAAGAATCCGCAAAAACCACTTTTGTATATTAAGATTCAAGATAAATTATATTGCATAGTTGCTCACTAAAATAAAACGCCATAGCATAAATTTGAATGTATCAGAGCTTTATATAATAGAATTGCTCTTGATGAAAAGAGCTTTCTTCCCAGTCATATACTGATACTCCTATATAACTCACTAATACATTCAGCCCTCTGCTATGGTGTGCAATTTTGGGTTTAAACTACAAATTTTAATCTTCTACGCCTTTACTGTCTACAAAAATGATTCTTATAAACACTGCTTAACATTAAAATACCCAACTCTATTTCCCATCAGTTTGAATGATTAGGCATTCTAACCATCTACCAGATTTACATTATTCCACTCTGTACATGTGTCTACAAAATTCTAAATAATCAACTAATTCTCTCCACACTCAACTATTGAAATATCTTACCAGCATACTCTACACTCATATTCCACCCGATCATCAAACCTAATTAGTTTTCCCAATACCACAAATAATTATCAACGCCACTTCTCTCTTATATAAGAATTAAATGGTCGGGCAGTTTAGCTGAGTGAATCCGAATATCCCCTACGAGCTCAGCATTTGAAAACCTATTAAAATAATTACTTCTAACTAAAAAATTACCTACTAACATCTTTTAAACCTCTTTTTTACTACTTACAATAGCCCTTTATTGCCCCTTTATTTTCCTATAATAATTCTTTTCTCTACATATATTATCTTGCTGGAAACTTAGTTCTACACCTTTCTGGACCATTCATGGTCCAGCTTGTCCTCCAAAAAAACTATAAAAATAGTTATAAAATATTTTATTGTTTTTTTTTTCTTTTATCTCTGTAACCCATACTATAATTCTGTAATATAATGCTAACTGTAACTTAACACCCTCTCCACACAAGTCGGCCCGCTGGCCATATAGGGTTCATTGTAAGGGTTCAAGCCTTTTTTAGTAAATAAATAAATAATTTAATCCAGAAATAATACTCACATTATGATTTAATTTTTAATTAGTGAATTTACATGTAAATCCCAGGTCAAATCATGCGCCAATTCAATCCCGAGGTATCTGGAAGGTTTCGTGATATCTGTCCGAAAATTAGCCATATGGAAATCAGGTTCGAATATACAGGGTGAATACGAAAGTCTGAAAGCCCCTTTTATTTTTTGAACCGAAGCAGATTTGTCAATTTTGATGAATCCAATGAATAGGAGGTTGTGGGTGGCCTATTCCATGGTGCACCTTTCATCATCCCAAATATGCAAATTAGGACACATTCAAAATATATCTCAAAAACTGTAAGGGATAGAGAAAAAAATCCAATTGCAAACTTGTTCAGCATAAAAAAACAAACAAAACAAAAAAAATCATCTAAAACGGACCAACCAATCACCCACACTCACGTTGTGAACTGTTTGTAGCTTAAAAACAGTCACACTGCACAAAGACGTTACTTCAAATAGTTTAAAAAAGAGTGAATCAACAAAATGCTCGATGTGACGGCCGTGGGCACCATAACACAATTGGGAACGGAACCTAACTGACGCCCAAACATCAGCAAGGATGGCTGGTGTCACTCCTCGGCATGCTTCCTGGATTCGTTGAACCAGATCCTCCAGTAGTGTAAAATCAGGGGAGCAGGGTGGCCAAGGAACTGGTCCTCCTCGGCCAATCCATTTTGTCCAAACATCTCACTTAGACGCTCGCGAACGACCAACCCGTAATGTGAAGGAGCTCCATCATTCTGAAACCACGTGTGCTGAGACCAATGTCAATTGTCAATGAAGTCTGTGACTACCACGTTGAGAATTTCAGCACGGTAGCGTTCTGCAGTCAGTGTTCCATCGTAAAAATACGGCCCAACCACAGTGTCATTGTACAATCCACACCACACACTGATTCTCCAGTTCACTTGATGAGTTGCTTCTCGCAGACATCGTGGGTTTTCATCTGCCCAATGATGATGGTTGTGCCTGGTGATAACTCCGTCCCTGGTGAACTGGGCGTTATCTGTCCACAACACCTCATGAATGAAGTTTGAATTGTCATCCAGGTAGGTAAGTAACT
Organism: Rhysida immarginata; assembly: GCA_023313115.1. NCBI lineage: Eukaryota > Metazoa > Arthropoda > Chilopoda > Scolopendromorpha > Scolopendridae > Rhysida > Rhysida immarginata. The sequence goes on from JAHWFO010008481.1 coordinate 241,815, forward strand.
AGTTGCAGAAGGCGGCCCTAGCAACATAATCTAATGGCAGTAACTGCTGGTGACAATGAATATGGTATGGGTGAAAATGATGTGCGTGTAGAATGTTGAGAAAAGTTTACTGATAGCACCCAACATCTGCAGCAATTTCTCTGCTGCTTTTGTGGGAATTTGCAGCAACTGTAGCCAGAACTAGTGTTGTTGTATCCTCGTCGCATTGTGCCCTTAGTCGTCCTCGTTCTGCATTAACATTCCCTGTAGCCTGGAATCTTTGAAAAATGTGACGCATTGTTTGACGAGATGGATGATTTTTTTCTACAACCTAACTGCAGCATGTAGGTTTCTCCTTGCCTCTCCAGAGCAGAAGATCATGTTGACCATTTCCGGAACAGTGTAGCTTGCCATCCTGGAATTGTTCTGTCCTCTGTGTGCTGAAACTTGCCTTTTATTTGCTTTTCTGCATGAAAGTGAATGTGAGTATGGTAATTTATGTTAATTATTTTATTTGCATGCTTTACATGGTGGGAATATCAACATTCAGTTTTCCTTATGCAGTGTGATTGTTTGTAAGCTACAAAAAGTTTACCACGTGATTGTGGCTGATTGGTTTGTCCGATTTGGATTATTTTTTTCTTCTTTTTTTTTATGATGAACAAGTTTGCAATTGGGTTTTTTTTCTCTATCCCTTACGGTTTTTGAGATAAATTTTGAACGTGTCCTAATTTGCATATTTGGGATGATGAAAAGTACACCATGGGATAGGCCACCCACAACTTCCTATTCAAGGGATTCATCAAAATTGACATATCTGCTTCGGTTCAAAAAATAAAAGGGGGTTCAGACTTTTGTATTCACCCTGTATAACAGTGCTTTTGAAGTAATTTGTTAATAATTTTTTTACCAGCCAATTCTTGCGTGGTGATATTATTGAGCTTGCGAAAATCTTGGAAGATTCTATTTATATAGGAGATTGTTCGCATATTTGCCTTTTGGTGGAAGGGCTGCATTTTTAACTATACAATTGGAGCTGTTTAAGGAGTGGTTTATTTTTGCATATTGTTTGTAATTTGTAGTTTACATCCGGACTTAGGAGGTCTTCTTGGAGTAAATTTCCTAAGATAAGTAGGATTTAGCACTACTTCTGGGGAGATAGGGGGGGGGGGAGGAAGGAGATAATCTCCAAGTTTTTCTGCATTCTGTATAAGCCATCTTTAATTTTCTTGAACCAATGTAAATTTCTATTTTTCCTTTCAATAATTAACATCTAAAGTAATAATAAACATCTAAGAATGGCATGTCATAATTATTCATAGACGGCTCTTGAGTTATTCTTTAATGAATATTATGCCATTAGGAAAATACTTCTACCCGACAAAGTAAACAACTGGTCTATCCAGCCCAAAGGACATTTAGATAACATAATGCTTTCCTCCAAATACACAGTAGCTCAATTGATAAGGAGTTGGTCGCGAATAACTGAAAAATTTTGATTCGAGTCCAGGCTGTAGAATTTTCTTTCCTATTTTCATCAATCATTTAAACATCTAAGGTATGTAATAATATTGATAATAAACTGGAGATGCTCTCCAGGCATAGGTATTGATTTTTCGATTGAAAAATGGAAGGAAAAATTCTGCGACCTGGATTCGAATCCAGGAACCTCGACCTGCATTCGGACCTGCGATAGCCCAATTGGTAGAGGCATCAGCCATGATAGTCGAGGTACCTGGTTCGAATCCAGGTCGCAGAATTTTTGCTTCCATTTTTCAATCGGAAAATCATATCTAAGGTATGGCGGGTCATAAATCCTCATAGACTAGTCTTGATTAATCTTTAGTTATTTCAAAGTTTTTAGGTAAATTATTTTAATCTGGTACACACAAGTTGTCAATTTCTAACTTTACACCTATAAAATTCATTAAAAAATCATTTTGTAGATTACCATTCCAAAAGAAATGGTTCATTGTTTTCACAAATTATATGCACTACTCTTCGAAAAACATTTCAGCCTCAGTCATCCAATTACATTATCTTTGTACTGCAACAATGTTTATTCTGTAAAATGTGTTCATTTAGTCTCTTTTCAGGTATCAAGCACTGAATATGATGAATAACAGGGAATCTTCCATCTTTGAAAGCCTTTACAAAAACTGAGAGGTTACTCAAGGAGAAAATTTCTGCAGTAATTAGTCCTTATGGAAGTTTGTATAAGATAATAATAAGCTCTAGAGAAGTCACATTTTATATCATTTAAATTTATGGCCATAACAGCATTTTTATTTCCTTTATTTTTTTTGTTGAAATTTTTTACCCAGTTCATTTCTTAGAGAAAAATAATACGGATATAAAAACTAAATTATATCATGGCCAACTTTTTTAATTAATTATTGATTTTTTTATCTTTAAAAGTGATACCGATAAAAGATTGCCCGAAAAGCACATTTTCCTCGAAATTTAGACTAAATAACAAATATAAAATGAATGCAAAAAAAACTTGTCACCAAAAATTTTTAGCTCACAGCATTTTATTCACATAGTCAGAGGGAACACTTGGTAAAAAATGAAAAAAAAATTAAAAATGTCGTTCAACACTGCCAGAGTTATTTCAAATATTTTGATCCTATATACCGATAACATGTGATGCTTTTGTTGGTTTGCTATACATAGCTGATATAAGGAAATAACTTTCTTGCTGCCGAATTTTGTAAGCTTATTTCCAGCACATTAAACAACCAGCAGTGACCAAATGCAAGTTGCCTATGAGTTTTCCTCAATTTTTGTTAGTACGATCATGAAATGTTAACAACTTACACGCCTTATGATTTAGGTATTGTAACCTGTTTTTATTTAACTCCCTTCATAATTATAAATAATGATTGCGTATTGTCAATAGATATTGAGAGTCACACTTTTGTTTTGGCATAGTTTTTGGTGCTTTGCTTTAGTCATTTTCTCATATCTTGCCAGAAAAAGATTATTATTAAAACAATAAAGTAATACCTTTATCAGGATGCTTGGATCACACCTCAAAGTTTACTTTAGATATCACAAACAGTAATGATTAAATAGGCATTTCAATTATAAGTAGAATTCAATTTAGATATTTTGAGGGATTATGCAGTTTAATGTTTGCATACAGCAAAATAGAGTCCAAAGCAGTGTGAAAAGTAATAGTGTGTTAAGCTGAAAGTGAAATTAATAATATCAATCAATACGAAATGCCTCATATAGTTCGAATTTTTTAAATATTGGAAACAGTCTAAATTAATCAGGAGCTTCTCAGATTATTTTGAATAAACAATTGAAAATGTGTTAGCAGAGTTTCAAGACAACAGTTTCCGTTATAACGTCTGATAAACTGATGGAAGTTTGAAACATTTTTTATTTTAATTTTACACAATTGTGTTATCTGAAGAAATTCGGAACAATACTTACTTATCAGAGATATTAAATAAATGTATGCAAAGAAAACAATACGATATTGCCAGATGAACATATTTCTCCTGCGAAAAAATATTAGAAGAAGATGATATAATTTTATACAATAACTTTTTAATATAATTATATATAACAATAACTTTTATTCTATTTTTTATAAATACAAATTAGGTTTCACACAAATAATAAAGGCATGAAGGTAATCCCAAGAGGTTTAGCCATAGATACTTAGTAAATTTCGAGAAATTAAGGGTTGAAATTTGACGAGTAGCTTTTATGTATGAATGCCAAGCATACCTATAAACTCAATTGTTATTTAAATATTTTATATTTTTACGTTACATTTATACAGAGTCGAGTAACATAATTATGACCACCAGCTAATATCCCGAATAACCATCTTTAGCATGTGACACCCCCTTTTTCTTATTTTAATGGGATCTAGGGTAATGTCGCCAGGTTCGGTATTCGGACGATCAGGGAAATAATTAGCAAGTAAGGCGTGAGGGTAAAATCTACAAACTTTGAATTCATTGAAGAAGAAGTAATCAAATATTGTAATTAATGCACAAAAATATACAGCAACTTCTTACAGTGTTTGGCCACAATAGCACATTTCTATATTCATGCCAAGACTGTTGGATATGGGTGCCAAGTTCCATTCATAAAACAAAATTTAAATAGTTAAAGTCTGTCTCACTATATGAAAAAAGCTGCAAGGCAGTATGGGAAAGGCAAGTTACCAATTGTCATCTCATTCAGATCAATGCACAGCCAATAAAAAAGAAACTGAAACCATAAAGACTAAAATGAAACTGAAACAGTGCTTCATGTTTTTGAGCAGTACGCATGTGCAGTTGGAGACTACTTCATGTGGCAGAGGTGAAAAACTGGGCCAGCTATATCACGGGCCCCAGCATGGAAAAGTCACCTGACCATCTTAGTCCGGCCAAGAATCCAACCTTCATTATTTCCAACAAACGAAAAAATACTGATTGTTAAATCTAAGATGGAAACAAAGAAGATTGCATTGTTACTCGGACTAAGATGGTCAGGTGACTTTTCCGCGCTGGGGCCCGTTATTTTGTTGGCCCCAGGAGGAAGAAGTAGTGATGTGCTTTCCCACATGGCCTTGCTCCTTTTTTCTTTATAGTGAGAGACAGCATAGCTCTCAAATGAGCACTGCTACACACATAACCCACAAAAAAGGATTTCTAATAAGAGGCAATACAATCCACATGAAGTTTCGTACTATCCCTCAACTTATGAGACTGTGAACACATAACCAGAGTATGTCAGTCAACCGAATTCCACATGGGATTCAACCTGAACTGTCGTACGCAAAGATCCACCAGAAACGTGGATAACTGTGCCAAAGGGTTACTAGTAAATCAACAGGGAAATATAAGCTTTCAACGGTCGCTAGAAAAAAACTTATTTATTATTTATTATTATTATTACATATGCAATCAGGGATCTCGTATGGTCTATGACTGACAAGATTTCTAGTGACAAACAATAACAACCCAATAAATACAAGTAAAAAATAATTGACAGGAAAAAAATATTAGTGCGATTACAACAATAATTAAAATAAGACTAAAATTAGAAATTAGGAAAAATTAGTAAGACACTATGATATAAAAAAATAAAATTGAATTACAATCTCCCAGTAATTGAGAGTTGTGAACTGTTTACATTATTAAATAGAGTATAAAAAAATGAAATTGATGAAACTTTCACTATCGTCTAGCTATAACCAGTCCATGTCTTGAAAATGGCTGAACCGATTTTGATGAAACTTGGACTCTTTCCAAAGTTGAAAGACACTTAATCGAATTAAAAAAGAATTATTGCAATTCGATTTCTAGTTTCTAAGAAATACGTAGACAAACATACATACATTCCAAAATAGTACCTAAAAACCAATCAAACTGATAACCTACTTTATTTTGAAGTCAGGTAAAAATAAATTTCTTTAGATGTTTTTGAAACCGCGAAAGTAACACCACCTCATGAACTTCTAATGGCAGGGTTGCCCAAATGGCAATACCGAGATAAATAATATAAAAATAATCAGCTTATCATCTCATCAGCTCAGTGCTTAGCAAAATAAATTATTTGGTTTCAATTAATCTCTTCGTAAAGTTTACAAAATTTTGTATAAGTCTTATTTTACATCTTTCTTCAAGAAAATGGACATTGCATCGTGTTCGGGATGCAGTTCTGTTTACAATACTTGATTTCTCTAACACCTGATTTTTAGCTCAGCATGAATTATATGCTGGGATTAAGTGCGGTTTTTTCCGAGCAAGGAGGGCACCATGGTACTCTTCATGGGTTATTAAATTATGACATAACTCATCCGTGGAGATGTTCATCATGCCTCGATAATACTGAGAGTAGGAGTGGTCATCTAAATAAATATGAGCAGATTTCCAAATAATGACTCCAATTCAAAAGCGTGCTTCCTCTCCATATCCTCGGATTTGAGGGCATATTGCAAAGCGTCTTATTACGTTTTTGGATCAGCTACCATCAATACTCTCCTGTGAACTAACAGCACACTATTCATAATGCGGTTAAGCAGCAGTTTGTCCCTCGAGGAAGCTTCTTCAGGGTAGTCCTGTAAAAACTGATCCATGGCCAGCTCAATCCTGCTGGCGAATTCTGAGATGGCTTCATTGCGGCGCTGGATGGCATTGTGAAGCTCTTTTGAGGAGCCCCGTCCAACCTTGATTCTGCTAAAGATCTCGAAGAGATGCTGCCTCAAAGTACTGAAATCTTTAACGTCAAACAGTTCGTATTCTGTGGCCTTCCTTGTCATATTGCCCTTCAGTTTAGCTTTGGTGATAGTCATCATTACTTCATCAGTCCATGAAGCGACTATCGAAATAAAACATGAGATGCTCATACCCAACTTCCTCATCAGAGAACATGAGGATTGCTCCAGTGTATCCTGCCTGCATCAGAGGATTATGTCCATCTGTAGTATCGGGAGTGGCCATTAACAGAGCCTTATTGAGATATACATATCAAACAAATAATTGCATAAAATTTTTCACTAAGAGTATTAAACAGAAATAAAGTAATTCTATGCTTGTTCACTTTGCCACTTGCTAATTCCCAAACAATGCCGGTTTAGAGAATATTCCGGATAACTGAATCCTGGTCATGGGTACGAGAATATGACACCCCCTTTTACATATTTTTATGGGTCCTAGGCTAGTGTTGCAAGGTTCAATATTCGGACGATCAGGGAAATACTAGGTAACCACGAAAGTTCTTGCCATTTTTAATTCCGGAAAATGATTAAAATGATGTACCCAAAAATTAGCATATCGCCAGTCCCCAAAGTAATCCCCATTGGCATTTAGCTCCTTCTGCCAATGTGTCTGCAGTTAATCAATCCCCTTACTGCAAAACCTGCCGGTCTTGGACTCAAAGAAATCCGTGAGAGCCTTTCGCAGGTCTATATAATTGGTGTAGGATTTTCCACGAAAATGGTTGCCCAGAATATGAAAAAGTTGATAATCCGTTATAGCAAGATCTAGTGAGTATGGTGGATGACACAGTTATCCAGCCAAGCTGCTCTATGGTTTCCCTGGCTATCCGTGCCACATGTGGCCGTGAATTGTCATGCCTGTGCGATTCACCAATGCTGGCTCCTTCTGGTGCAATGCCTGTTGCACACCTTCCAACTGCTGGGAGTACAGGTCTCCAGTGATGGTTTGGCCAGTTGATAGCAGCTCGTAATGATCCATTTGACGTTTAGTCCACCAGACGCACTAGACTACAGGGTTCATTAGAAATGTAAAATTCTCCCGACCTGAATTTCTAGAAAAAATCCCTTGTGGTGCGTTCATTCACATCATAATCCCCAAAACGCAAGACACATTCGGCGACTTGATGCTCCTGATGACAAGCCCACCTTGAAGTCATTAAGTAACCAACATCTAACCATCTCCTAAGATACCTGCATCTGTCTTACCTTCTGCGTGAGATGTGATTGATGTGAATGCCAAACAACCCTGTATTTATACAAGCAAACATTTCTGCTCACCCCTGACAGATTTTGGATCAAACTGTATACTCATTTGCTTATCTTTTATCACTTCCTTTTACGGCAACATAAACACGGCAAGAACTTTTGTGGTTACCTAGTAATTAGCATGCAATGCGTGAGAGCACAATGTACAAGATTTTAATTCATTGAAGATTAATAACATGAAATTAATGCACAAAAATATACAAACAACTTATAATGTTTGGTCACAATACCACATTTCTATATTCTTGCTAAGACTGTTGGAGGTGATAAGTTCCATTACTAAACAAAATAAAAATACGTAGCTTTCAAATGAGCACGAACATGCACCTACCCCAGCAAAAAGGGGTTTCCAATAAGACGCAATACAATCCACAGGGTAATTTCATACTAAATCTTAACTTATGAGTACTGTGAACACATACCCAGAATATGTCTGTCAACCCAATTCCACAGGAAGTTCAACTTGAACTATTCTAAGTCAAGATCCACCAGAAACGTGAATAACTATGCCAAAGGGTTACAAGTAAACCCATAGAAATATCACCTTTCAATGGTCGCCAAAAATAATTAGCCTAATTCCTCAGCAAAGTACTCAGCAAAATAAATTATTTGTTTCCAATTAATCTCTTTGTAAAGCTAAGAAAAATCTTATTTTACAGCTTTCTACAAGAAAATGGACATTGCGTTGTGTTCGGGAAGCAGTTCTGATTACAGAACTTGATGTCTCTAACATCTGATTTTTAGCTCAGCATGAAACATAGGCTGGTATTAACTGCATTCTTTTTTGAGCAAGGAGGGAACCTTGGTACTCTTCATGGGCCATAACACTGTGCCACCACTCACCCTTGGAGACGTCCATCATATCTCACTAATACTGAGAGTAGGAGTGGTCATCTACACTCCTTTGCAATGAAATTGCCCCACCCACACAGAGTTATTCGAATGAGCCCAGAGTAGGTATACATCAAAGGATATATCTGAACACTTTCATGTTATATACCTAGACGTACACTCGCTTGTAGAAGGTGTCCCAGCAGAGAGTGGCATCGTTAAGTTGTGGTACCACCTCTAGCAGTGATGCATTGTTTCAGCCACTGGTGTAGGTGATCATACAGGTGGAGAATGTCACTTTGGGGTACGTCTGCCCAGGCCCAGTGAACATGCTGGGATTGCGGGGTGATTGTAGACGACGTCCAACCATGTCCCACACGTGCTCAATTGGTGCTTGGTCTGGGGATCTCACGGGCCATGGCAGGCAGTTGACATCACGCAAACATGCCGTGCGCCAGGTATTGTGTGCAGAAAGGGCAATAATCCGGGCTGCTGAATCTCTGTGACATACCGCGCTGCAGTCAGGGTGCCTTGGATGGTGACTAAAGGTGTTCTAGTATTGTAGCCGATGGCACCCCATACCATGATCCCAGGTGCAGGTCCACAATGACGATACCAGATGCATTGTTCATTGGCACGTTCCAATAGTCTGCACCACACCCGTCCGCGTCTGTCATTGGTGTTCTAACCAAAGCGGGATTTGACGCTGAAGACCACCAGATGCCATTCTATTCGCCATCTGACTCGTACACAACACTATTGCAGTTGTATCGCACGGTGCTCAGGTGTCAAAGGAAGACACAAAAATGGAAACCTGGCAGACATTTGTCGTGGCATGCAACTGGCGTGCTATTGTCACTATTGACACTGGAACAGTAGCAGGAATAGTGACGTTTTTGAACAGTTGCTGAGGTCATGGTTCTGTCTGCTTGTGCTGTTCGCAGGGTGATGAACAGCAACAGATCTGGCTGACCATCCAGCCTCGGAGACACTAATAATCCGACCTCGTTCAAAGTCTGTTAATTGCGTGAACGGTTGTTGTTGTCGTTGTTGTGGCATTGAGGCCGTTGTGTGAATTACAGTACTGTAATGATCTTTCGATTGAAAAATGGAAAGAAAAATTCTGCGACCTGGATTCGAACCAGGAACCTCGATTATCATGGCCGATGCCTCTTTCAATTGGGCTATCGCAGACACCTGGACAGCCAAGCTGTCACAGTTGAAAGCCCAATGGGAGAAGGGAACCTGGCCCGCAGATCGAGAATTTCTCCACTCCAAACCTTCAGAAAGTTGATGAACTCACAAGTAAATAATAATAATTATTAACTGGAGATGCTCTTCAAGCATAGGTAATGATTTTTCGATTGAAAAATATAAGGAAAAATTCTGCGACTGGATTCGAACCAGGATTTGCAGAGTTCAATTATCGTATTCCAAGAACTGCCAGAAACAGGATTAACAACGCCAAATGGCTACAATAAAACCAGAGAAATGTCATCTTTCAGAGGTCGCTAGAAAATAAACAGCTTATTATCTTTTCACCTCAGTGCTCAGCAAAATATATTATGTGGATCAATGTAGTCTCTTTGTAAAGCTAAGAAAATTTTGTGTAAGTCTTATTTTATAGCTTTCTTCAAGAAAATGGACATTGTGTCGTGTTTGGGAAGCAGTTCTGTTTACAATACTTTATTTCTCTAACATCCGATTTTTAACTCAGCATGAAACATAGGCTGGGATTAAATGCATTCTTTTCCGAGTCGAGATGGTTCCATGGTACTCTTCATGGGGCATAAAATTATGACATCATTCACCCTGGTCCATCTTGCCTCGATAATACTGGGAGTAGGACTAGTCATCAACATAAAATTGATCGTCCAAATAATGACTCGCAGTTCCTCCAGATCAGCTGTGGCTCCTATTGAGAGGTATTTCATCATATCAGTGTGGACATCAAAATTATCATTAGTCATAACCGCAACAATCATTGAATGGTAATACATCTCATAAGTGCAGTAGCATAGCTAAATTAGGTAAGTTGTTCCAAAAGACTGATGTCATCTATGGTTGGAGTCATCCTAATCAACTGGAAGCAGATTATACTGGAAGATAACATCGCCTTGCCATCGCCTAAGGGAAGTGATTCCCAAAAGCCAAAAACAGCTATTCTTATACCCTTAAGTCAAAACTTCTGCAGCTTTACTCGGAAGAGCTGCAGTTAAATGCCATTTCCTTCCTAATAAAAGAGAAACAATTGTTGAGGTTTATATAGACAACAATAAAAAGCATCAAACGTTATTTTTAGCAACAAGAAAACAGAAATTATTGAAGAAAATTAATAAACTAAAAAAATTATAAAAAATAATTATACAGATGAACAATTTATCACAAGCAGCATGGACAGTAACTAAGCGGCATGGGAGAGAGTCAATAAAATTCTTGTATGTATCTACTGGTAGCTATTTCCGTACAGACTGTAAGGCTAGGGTCATCCTTGCATAAAAATCAGCTGAAATGTACTGCAGAATGCGGAATGCATAAAAAATTATGCTTTTTACCACAGAAATTCCACGGAAAAAGGATTTCAGCTTGCCTTAACTCTTCCGTGTAAGCTTTATGCATAAACTTTCTTTCAGCAATAGGAGATCGCAATTCATTGATGTCATAAAAGGCATGTTTCGCCTTTCAACGAACTTAATATGGACATCAGGCGTGAGCCTCACGTGTCGCCATAGCTTTTTATTTAAGAGCTCAAGAAATTCCCCCAGAATATTTGATAAAAAGCATCCTCAATTTAAGGATGCCACCTTGTGAAAATGATATTGGCAAAGTGCAGTAAAATCATCCAATTTGACCTCGCTAGAAACAGTAGAAGTGAGCATGAACAAGAAGAGCAAGTGGAGGAAGCTAGGTTTGCTGATGCAAAGTAACTGTGACATCACTGGTTTGACCCAATGAGCCAATAATGCACAACAAAAATTAAGCACAACCAAGATCGGAGGGAATCTCTTATCCACAAGGGTATTTCAAATCTGAAAAGCATAAGTTTTTGAAATTCAGTTTTCTGCTTTCTGCCTAATTTTTTACGCAAGTAGGACCCTTACCTTAAACATCCGATAGCTGCTAAAGGGTATACAGTGGTTGTTCCATAGCACACACATGATGTACGAGGTGATTTCAAAGATTCTCGATTGGGTTGAAGGGGCCAGGGTAGTACTTGAAACTTTTGGTCATTTTCCACAAACCACCCCCGAACATTGACAGACGTATGACAGGTCGCATTGTCTTGTTGGAACGTGCCATCCCCTTCTGGGAAACAATTGACATGTATGGCCATACTTGATCTGCAATTATGGATAAATAACCGAATCAGTTGCCAGTGCCTTCCACAGTATCAGTGGGCCTAGAAAATGCCATGAGAACGCTTCCTACACAATGCTGCTGCCACCACCAGCCTGGAGTCGTCCAACAATGGTTGTAGGATGCTTGTTCTCAGAGGTTTCTCACCCATCAACAGCCATCACTTCTGTGGAGTAGAAATCGTGACTCATCGGAGAAGGCAACCTTTTTTCCAGTAAAGAGTGGTCCAGTTTTGGTACTATTGGGCTAATTGAAGCCATTTTTGGCAATAAACTTTTGGAGGTGATGGGCATGGGTAGCATGGTCCTCTGTACTGTGGTTTTAGAGACATGTCTAGAAGATCCCTCATTGGTTTGAGTGGTAAGTTAGTCCATTGTAGCTCTTTGGCTGGCCTTCACACACCTTTGCTGCCGACGTTCACATCTCTAATCAATTGCACGTGTGCTCTACAGTTCCCATACCATTTATTCTGAACTGTCTTATTTTCCCAGTCATTGTACACTTTAACTACAGCAGCACGAGAACAGTTCACAAACTGTGTGGTTTTTGAAATACTGCCACCATGGCCTGAAAACCGATTATCAACCTGTATGGACACACATAATGTATATGCAAATTAGCCAAGATATGGAAATAATATTTGGAATAATTAGGTCCCAATTAACATAATAAGTAAATAGTGTGCAGAATATATTCCTTAATCATGAGGTCTGATCTTAATTTATTAATATCAGAATGTTTATATTAGGAGGACAGATTTTTACAAAGTGGATATGTTTTATTAAAATCTTATCTAAAGAAAACGTAAGTTGGGGTATATAAGTTTTTTCAGTTAGTTTTCTAGATGAACGATTTCTATTAATTGGTTATGACCAGGCAGACATCTGGTTTCCCTTTTTTGTGCGAAACAAGGTTGATGTCCATCTCTATAATCTACAGGCATTCACCGGACGGGAGAGTAATCTTCCAGAGTCTGTTAACATTCTTTAGAACTTTTTTACACATTTTACAAAGCAGTGCAACCCTATATGAATGAACCAACTGGGTTGAAAAAAGAGATGGAAAAGAAAGCACTATCATATAGAATGTGTGAGAGCAAACCCTTATTGCTTTGAGCTATTAAGCCATTGACCCAACGGGTCTCGGGGACTCTTAAGATGCAGACAGACAGGCAGATGGGATAGAGGGGAAGGAGGCCCAAATGAACTCAGATTGATCCCTCAGATTTAGCATGTAATGTCACTATATTTTATTGGTTCTTTGTTAGCGTCCAAATACTGAAGTTACAGTCCGTCCCAAAAAATTACGAACATTGGTTTTTTCTGTGTAATGGAAAGAATTCAACAAATTGTTAACATAATTTATTGTTACTCTATAAGATAGGAAATTATTTCAATGCTGCTATATGTTTAACAGTCAGATCACATAAGAAAACATCCGAAAAAAAGAAACAGGCGTTTTTGCTGTCCCAAAAAAGTATGAACATAGTATGAAAAACGTCAAACAATACAAAGAACGTATGAATTAATACTCAATAAACTTGCCATTTCTTTTAATCACTTCAAAAATACGATGTTTCATTGATTCAATGAGTTTGCGCAAGTTCAGAAGTGGAATTTCCTCCCATGACTTTTGTACGGCCGTCTTAAGGCCCTGAACGGAATCAAATTGACGTCCATTCTTATAAACAGCCCTAACCAAGATTCCCCATACATTCTCGATTGGGTTTAAATCAAGACTCAATGACGGCCATTCTAAAACAGGGATCTGCTTTTGATTAAGCCATTGTTTTGTCGATGCTGATGCATGAATTGGAGCATTGTCTTGTTGAAAAATATAATGCTCTCCACCAATACGGACAGCGTGTGGGAGTAAATGTTCGTTAAGCACCTCTTGATATGCCGTAGAATTCATTCTGCCACTGAAGATTGCAAGTGATTACTTTCCGTTCATGCTGAAGCTACCCCAGATCATCAGGGAACCACCTTCTTGAACTCTCTTGCTGAAGTATTGTTCTTCATGGCGTAGGTCGTGCCAATATCGCAGTAGTCCATCAGGTCCATCTAGATTGAATTTTTTTTTCGTCACTGAATATGACATGTTCCCACTCCTTGTCCCAGGTCATGTGATCTTTGGCCCATTGTAGACATTGTTGCAGATGTGTTGCTTTGAGGGCTGGTCGTTGTTTGCGTTTCATGAATTTGATGTTTTTGTTGCTTCTTAAAATGCGATGCACACTTGATTTGGAGATTTCATGATCCAATTCTTGGGCTATTGTACGTGTTGAGCAATTTTTGTGGGTAGCTAATCGCACTACTTCTCGTCTAGTACGGCTCCTTTTTCTTGCGACCACTTGCGTGTTTGTCGCTTGCAGTTCGTTTCTCTTTCAAATATTCATTAACTGTCGATCTTGCACGACCAATTCTTCTGGCTATTTCAGCTTGTGAAACACCTTCAGATGCCAGGGCATCCATATAACCTGTTTCACGTTCTGTAACATCTTTCCTCTTCCCCATCTTGTGAGAAGTGGTCAATTTTTTTTTAAAACTTGTAGGACTACAGCCGGAGTTCCTTCTATCTATCTATATGCAACTTTCATGTTAATAAATGCTTCCACCTACTGCGAAATGATCATGTTCTGTGTGTTCGTAATTTTTTGGGACATCACATTTAAGGTAGACTGGGGGGTTAGTTATTTCTTACGTGCCTGAATGTTAAACACATTATAGCAACATTGCGATAAATGCCTATTTTGTACAGTAACAGTAAACTGTGTTAACAATTTGTTGAATTCTTTCCATTACAAAGAAAAAAAACAATGTTCGTAATTTTTTGGGACGGACTGTATGTATTCTTTAATTATTCAAGTTATTCTTTGAATAAATTGATTTGTTATTGTTTGAATGAGCATTTATGCTTCCTGGCAGAAACCTAATGCGAAGAAATAATGAATGTAGGCAGATTTTAATATTTTATTTAGCAATCAAAATTAATGGCGCAATCAGAAATACAAAATTGACTAAATTTAGATACAAGGCATTCTAAATTTATACCCTAAACTTTAGCCATTACATTTTTGGCGCAGTTATTGCAGGATATATTTTTGTGAGGTATATTTATAATTCGCGGTAAAAAATTGAAAAATAGAGATGGCTCATCAATCTATCATGTTAGCAGGTGAAATAAACACCTAAGATGGATCAACTGAATCTGCATTATTCTTTTAGAGAATTTACAAAATTGCAACTGCCTGTAATTGGACAAGCGCAGCAAAATTAAATATAGCGAAAATTAAGCTCAAAGGCAGTGCTCAATTGTTACTGCTGGAAAGATCAGGCTATAGCAGCAATAAATGATTATGAAGAATTTAAAAATAAGAGAAAAATTTGGAAAAGAACCTAGAGGAAAGAGTGAAAGATTATTCTCAGAGTGTAATCAAGGAAAAAATGAAGCAGTATGCGATTTTTCAACACAGGTACAGGTATTGGGGACAAAGATTATGATACAGGCACTTGGTGAGAGACAAGCAGCAGATATAAAGAAACAATCCATGAAGGACATAATAGAAGATAGAATGAAACATAGATTTAAAGATGGCTTACTGCCACAGTTACAAAAAGTAGCTTTATTCATAAAACCAGATAATTTCAAACAGGCTATAATTTATGCTGAAGAAGAAGTAGAAAACCAGTTACGTTATGCAAGAAGGTTAAATACACTTGAAGATGAGCTAAATGAATTAAGCAGAAGATTATTGATCAGGATTTAAACAGATTAATTAATCAGCGAATAGCTGAACTGATGCAGTTAAGGATAAAAGAAGGAAATAGAAACATAAGTAAGCAATGAGTCGAGAGAACTGGAATACAAACAGGTGGAAGGGGTAGGAGCATGCAACAGATTTATCATTAAAATCCTTTTTTCTGCCTACAAGCTTGGAGTTCTTTCGTCTGCTGGTGAATTTTGACTGCAAAGACGATAAAATACAAATACAAATGTGAACTTGTGTAAATATCATTATACACTGTGTAAATAGGTGTGTAAACCTGTGTAAATTGGTGTATACACGTGTGTAAATTTGTGTACCTGTGATATAAATGTAAATATGCTATACAGATGTGTACAAAAGTGTAAGCTTCTGTAAATAGGTGTATAGACGTATGTAAATCTGTCTGAATAGGTGTATACACCTGTGTAAACTTGTATATTGTGTATACACGTGTATAAATTTATGTACTTATTTGGTTAAGCTTATGTAAATAAGCTGTACAGATGCGTAAATTGTCTATACACGTGTGTAAATTTGTGCAGATATATGTATAAATGTGTGTAAACTTGTGTAAATAAGCTGTACAAAGGTGTACATAAGCATAAACATGTGTAAAAAGCATATATACGTGTGTAAATTTGTGTGTATTGTGTAAATAGGTATATACACGTATGTAAATTTGTGTAAATATGACTATTGTAACGTGCTAGTAATTGACCCCGCAATTACCCACACGTTCAGCCTAACTGAAGAAGAAAACCCCCGATCATACGTAAAAAACCACTCTCCATTATTTCCTTGTTAGCCGGTGGGAAAGAAAAAAAAATCCCCAAAAACTCCAAAATTTTAAGATTCGTAAATAAAGAAAGTTGCTTTTTTTTTTTAGAAAACTCAAACAAAAAAAAGTAACTCAGAATAAGTAAATTCTGATCCAAAGAAAAAAAATTTAAAATAACATCTTAAATAAAAGAATCAACCAACTTAAGGAATCAGGGTACGATTCATTAAGTAAGAAAAAAAAGGACAAACAAACCCCTTTCATTAAATAAATCCCAACTTTATTAACTTTTGAACTTACTCAAATAATGGTCGTAAAGAAATAAACTAAATCCAAATAAATATTTTTCTTTATTACATCTTTTTTTTTGGTTTTTGATAAATAAAGAAAGCTATGCTTAAGGGAAACAAAAAGGTCCCGAGATGATGGAATAAAATAAAACAAACGAAATGAACCAGGAAAACAGCAGGTTTAATAAAGCCTCGAAGAACTAGGCTGACTCAGATGAAATTACCACGGGCGGTGTTCACGTAGAACTGTCAACTTGTTGACTGAAGACTGAAGAACATGGGGTTAATGACAACTTTACCACCAAAGAGTAGAATTGGTAACCATAAAACGATCCATGAGGTCAGTAGAAGAATGGCAGAGCAGCCCAAGCTAGGATAACGAGACTTTAAGCATAGTCAAATAAGTAATTGGAAACAAAAATAAGTTGAAAAATTAACAAGATAAAACAGAATAGTAAAAAAAAATCAAGCAAACTTACAAATGGATAATCAGGGGGAAAAAAATTGATATCAGTAATAGAAAAACAAAAACAGGAACCTCCAACACACGATACCTAAAGGACAAAAAATTACGACTAATAAAATAATTACAAGATAAGCTTAAGAGACAACGAGGATAAACTGGGCGAAGGTGACGGACGAGAAGGAAACGAACAAAGGATGGAGAGTAGCACAGGAGGGAAGAACAAATACTCAAACAAAGAGCGAGGTCCTGGAAAAGAAAAATGAAAGAATAAATAAAAAGATTAAAAAAATTAAAATAAAACAAAAAAATATAAATAAAAGAAAATCAAAGATTAAACTATAGCCCGGTTAGATTCACCAAAAAACATGAAAAAAGGAAAAAAAAATAATATCAAACACATGAGCGTAATTTAAAACTAGAGCCCGAAACAGTCAAAAAACAAAAAATGATTGATTTTGAAATCAAAAGGTAAACGGGACATGGTTAGAAATAGCTGGATACGTAAATGGACTGATGTGAGTCAATCGGTACATAATTTTGAAGATCCGTTGACCAAAATAAGTAGCGACGGCATATCATAAAATGAGTTATCTGGGACGATAATGGGTAAACGACAATAAACCAAACACTCCCAGTCCGCACAGGTATTGAGGAGAAAACTCGACTCAACTACGACGAGCGAAAGACTAAGTCCAAGTCTACATATGAAAAACCCACCACGACGAATTGATCCTAAGCATGGGAAATGAATGAGCAATAGAGACAATAAAGTAACAAAACAACTCAGAATAAGCCGATCGGTAGAAAAGGGGGCGACATCAGGTCCAAATAAATAAACCCACACGTTGATTGTGGAAGAATCTAGGAAACTATTGACTTTTCAAACATGATCGGTGAGACCATGTGGAGAGCAATAAACTTTCCGTAAGTAGGAGATGAAGAGACCATGCACTCCACTCCGACCACTCAGAAAAAGGTGACTGACTAAAATTATAATTTTCACCAGCAAAAAAAAATTTTTAAATGTTCCCAAGACACGAGACACGTAGACTTGCGCTCAGAAAAAAAACAACGCAACGCTCTAAAAAGACAAACCCCTGATAACAAAGGCAGTTAAAGAATCAACAATCGCACGCAAAAGTGCTGAGGAAAAAGAAAACGCACATGCAATTCAAACAATCTTATTAGATACATGTTTTTTTTTTTGTTTTTTGAAAGAAAAATTTAAAACAATAAAGATAAAAATAATTTCAGAAAATCTAAAAAAAAAATTATAATTATTCCTACAAATAAATAGTGAAAACCGTCATTTCATGCTTTCTCTCATCAAAAAAAAATAAATTACTTTAAATCATGACTACGAAAAAACAATTTGTAAGCCCTTTTACTATCTGTTTTATGGCCAAAAGAATCCACACTTAAGGAAAAGTGGAAAAAAAATTATTAGATTCAATGAACCGATTGTTGAACAAAAACTTCTAGACAGAAAAAAAAAGTCATTGCTAAATTATACACTTACCAAGTTTAGTTCACAGGATGAGTGAAATATTAACTAGTCCCTTCAGCCGCAAAAACAAATCGGTTTTATAAAGGAGAAAAGTTTCGAAATTAGTCTCATATTGGCCTGGCCAGGTCAGAATTAGAGGAAAGTAATTAAATGTTTCCTCGAATCAAAAAAAGAACCGATATGCGAGGGAAAGTTAACCAAAATGAACACTCATAAGTCTGGAACAATAAAAAACATTAAAACAACGCGAACCGAACGCGTCATGTGTACCCTTTAAATATATGTTAGGAGGGGGAACACGGTAACCTCCTAAGAACCAAACTAAAAGTGTCAAAAAACTTAGCCATCAACAAGGACACCTGACTCTTACTGCCAAACAACTAATCGGTTCCATTTCCACAGTAAGAAAGAGACAGGAACATCGGCTCAATCCATTAGTGTAAAGCACACAACGAGGAAGAGGGAAGCGCATCGCGAGTACCACGATCGGTCAACATAGGGAAAACAGAGCAGCTAATGAACATAAAGTCGTAGCAATTGTAGCTAAAACACATAAAATTCCGTGTTTCACTAACCCATTCAAAAAAAAAAAAACGGTATGCTACACTATATAAATGTGTAATTAGCTGTGAAAATATATAAATATGTATGTAAAAATGTGTAAATAAATAATAGTAATGCGTATGGTATTAACGCGTATTGTAAACATTCCGTTAATGAGTCTTAAGTTTTGTACAGTCGAGTCAACTGACCCAAGAATGGCGACTCGGAAATTCGGGTCAAACAACTCTTACTGACATCTGTGTCCAATGACTCTCTTAAATGGGTCGTATTAGAAGAATCATAGGACTCTCACAAGCAGGTTATATTATCCGCATATTGCTGTGAGTGTACTGGCTCGCGCTTTGGTTCAAAGCCTATTCAATCCTTACTCGATTCCAATACAGCTCTAGTTGACAGAGTAACTAATTTCACATTAGAGTTAATGGAGGAAACCTGTCATAAATTAGGTGTTCAAAAATTATTTACCCCAGCGTTCCATTCAGCTGGGAACAGAGCCATGGAATAGCTAAACAAAACAATATCCTCATTTAATCTTTATGTAGATAGTTAACAAAGAAACTGGGACAAAATGTTATTGTAATATCATTTGCATATAATTCCATGCCACATTCCTCATTAGCAGAGAGCCCATTCCTATTGTTCTTTGGGCATGACCTAGTACTCCCATTTGACATCTTAATTGCATGTAGGAAAAGATATTGACATCAAATATAGTATTCTGATAGAGGCAAGACTCAGAAATGCCTTTGAAAAAGCGTAAGAAATTTCATGACAAGAGGCAAAGACCTTATTCGATTAAAATTGGTGATTTAATATTCTTAGCAATCCCACAAATAAAAAGGGGTTTATACAACAAATTGCATGACACATATGAAGGGCCATATAAAATAGTGGAACAATTTTAACTAGTAAACTTTTTAATTCAAGATCTGGAAACAGGAAAGCATAAATTGATACATGCTAACAGGCTCAGACCCAAAAAGGTGGAATCCAAGAAAAGGTGCCAAAGCCCAAAGCTAAACACAGATTCTGAGAATAGACCAGAACTGGAACCCACCTGTCATTTATCCTCAGGAGGAATGGACACCTCTGGGCAATGAACCATTGCCAGAGAGACAGGAACCAAATCCATCAGCTGGGCCTGCACCCATTAATAGGGGTGGACAAACGAGACCACTGAACCTCCGAATCCCCCACCCTACTCTTGAGAAGTGTTGGAGACACCTGAATTTACCTTGGGATAGCGATAGCATAGGCAGCAGCATCGTATAATGTCGAGGCAAATTGATAAAATTAAATGGGTCCTCATTGTTCAAGCTCGATCATCAAAACAGTCAACACACGTTCAATGCAATATGTTGCATTGTTTTCAATCCAAAACAGCTGATTCGGCACTTATTGTGAGCCATAAAAGATAATTGACATGGTTTAGATGAGCAATGCATGTGATAAACACATTATTAACCCGGCGTCACTCGCGCCAAATTTTATAACAGCACTACCCGCGCTGCGGTGTTTACACTGCACTTTTTAAAAGTGATTTTATTTGATAAAAAAGAACTCAGTGAGATAAAATAACAAAATGATTTTTATTATACTTTTATAAATTTATGCCAAAATCGTAGCTTTTTTTTTAATTTTTGCATTCTAATTTGTTAAGTTTAACTTTTTTAATTTTTAATTTTAACATTTTTTATTGGTGCTAGCTGTTGCCAATAAGTTGTACTTGGAATACAAGGTAGTGGCACTGTATGATGAGCTAAATCCAAAAAATCAAAAAGTGCGGTGTAAACACCGCTCGCGCGAGTGACGCCGGGTTAATTAACTACATTGTTAAGGAGTGAATCATTGTTGCTGCATCAAAATAATTTTCCTCTAATATATGATCCCTACATATGAACAGCATTAGCAGTCCTAGCATGGAATTAATAACTTAGGAGATTTAAAAACTAATCGTAATTCTTAAAAAAAAACCAACTTACACATTACAATTGAACTGTAATTCCACTCAACTATTGCCAAACATTCATCAGAAGCAAAGTTAGCAGCCAGACTTATGAATATAAGCAGTGACCGAATTTTTTATTGAATTATGTCAGCAATTTCAGTAAACAGTAGAAACTTGAGTTCTGACATCATTTCGATTATTATCATAAGGTACAATAGTGAAATTTTAAGAACTCTCATGGTCTAAGTCATTTCAGATAGTGTTGTTCACAAGTTTCAAGCTAAAGACTATTTTTCAATATATTCTGAAAGCTAGAGTATGGTGAAAGGGTTATACCATGTTAGTATTAAGACACCACTCCTGGCGGAAAGGGGAGGAGGCGCGTGCAACCCTTTTCTAGGTGTTCAAAGGGTTAAAAGATGCTAAAGGGTTAAATTTCCATCGATTTTTGATTTTTTTTGACGTATTTTAATGGGTATGGATTGATTTTATTGAATATTAATGAATATTTTATTGATTTTATTGAATATTAATGAGTTTTGATTGATTTTATTGAATAATAATGAATATTGATTGATTTTATTGACAGGTGTTATATACCAAGTACCCAAAGGGTTTATTGGAATTTCATTCCGAGTGGCCAAAGGGGTTGGTTGGTATCCAGAGGGGTTGATAGGTTTTTGATGGATTGTGGGTGTGGTTGAATGATGGATGGGTTCTTGTTGCATTCGGCCAAGGTAACCAAAAAAGGGTTATCCATCGAAATTTGGGTGGGGGGTGGTGAAAAAATCTGGCCCGTCACATTTGTTTTTTACCTAATTACTGATTTTCTATTGTGTTTAGAATCACCGGACTTTTTTTTATTTTTTTCATTAAATACTCTTCCTAATTAACATTATTGATTCATGGTGCTCAGGTTTGTGTTTTCATTTGTTTTTTTTTTTTTTTTGCACCTTCTATTTACCTTCCTTTTAAATACTCATGTTCGCATCTATTGCTTTTTATTTACTTACCAGGCATGGAACAAGTCTATTTTCAACCTGAAAACCCTGCAGGGTTTGGTGGTGTTCGTGGTTTAGCTATACAAGCAAACCAGTCAGAAAAAGAAACACGTGATTGGTTAAGCAGTGTTCCACCTTATACGTTACATGAACCTATTAGACATCGCTACCTTCGTAATCGCATGCGTGTTTTTGCACCGTATGATCAATTTCAAGTTGATTTAGTAGATCTAAGCAGTTTGTCAAATCAGAATGATAAGTATAAATTTCTTCTCACATGCATCGATGTGTTCTCGCGTTTTGCATGGGTCGTGCCTTTAAAATCCAAGACTGGTCCCGAGCTTCAAAAAGCTTTTCAAAAAATCTTTACAGAAGGGCAGGTTCCTCTAAAAATTAATAGTGAGAAAGGTAAAGAATTTCCAAATAAACACGTTCAAGATTATTTCAGATGACTCAATATTATATTCTTTGCAACAGAGTCGGATTTAAAAGCAGCTACGGCTGAACGTTTTAACCGTACCTTAAAGGGGCAAATGTTTAGGTTTTTCACTTATTCCAACAAACAACGTTACATCGACGTCTTACCTGCTCTTGTTGAAAGCTATAACAATCGTGTTCACAGATCTTTAGGTATTGCACCAGTTGATGTGAACGCTCGTAATGCATCGCCCTTGTGGCTAAAGCAACGTTCTTTATTACAATTCAGCACCCCATATGACACCGAAATTAAAAATTGGCGACGTAGTACGTATGGATAATGTTTTTTTAGTATTTTTTGGTTACACAGGTCGTTACATTGAATTCCCAGTTGCATCAAATCTCGGGTCTGTCCCTGTACAGTTCCTGAATAAGAAATTTAAAACTCCTACGGAAATTCTGTTAAATGCTGTTCATGATGGCTTTATGAATATTGCTGTATACGATCCGGAAGTTTGGCCTCATATTAGTGAAATAAAAATTCCCGAGGGGTATTACGATAAACGTAGTGACATTGTGAACGCGTTAGTGAATTCTATACCATTAGAAGAAAAGCCCTTTTACAACATTACTCTCACGTATAACAAATGTTTTCACTTCCGATGTTAAGAGAAACATTACATTAGTTTTAGTAAGGGTTTGGGCCATACTTTAGGTTTAAATGCCTACCAGTTCAACGTCGCACTAATGCAACGTGAGGGTTTGATTCCTATAGATCTCACAAGAGCTATCCATAGCTATTATCAATGTAGCGATATAATTCAGCCTCAACTATTTGGTGATACTTTTGCACCGCTCTTACGGATTATTCCCGTTTCACATGCTAGACGCGAAATAGTTTATTAAACTTTCCCTACACCTGATTACTATCCATTAAGCAAAAATTCTTTGACATGATTGAAATCGCAGTGCATTCAGATTATGGGGATCTGTTAGCGTTTTTAGCTGGCAAAACGGTTGTAAAATTACGTTTCCGTCAGAAGCAGTTGTAGAGCTCAGACGCTTCTGTCTTTCTCTCTCTCCTTCAAAATGCATGTTTCATATCATCCGAGCCAAGAGGCTATTTTATGTTATTATTTAAGTCAGAAAGGCCGAGGGATACCTGTATTCAAAGGGACAGTGTTTCAACCTGGTAGTGGGTTAGGATCTATATTTACAAATCTTTTCCGGCTTGCAACGCCATTACTAAAGACAGCTGGTAAAATTCTTGGTAAGCATGCTCTAAAAGGTGGTGCTTCAGTCTTAAATGATGTAATGCAGGGTCAAAATCTCAAACATTCGTAAGCATCACGCATGAGAGCAGCAGGTGGCAGCACTTTACAGGAAATGGGTTCCAGGATTCAGAAAGGTAGAGGCAGATGTTGGGTTAAAAGACGACATTCTTCAATCGCTGCTCATTCATCAGGCAAAAGACCGAGAGTTCACAGTCTGGACGCATTCCTGCTGAGCAAAAACAGTAGAAGACAGAAAACAATTCGCTCAGCAAAGTTAAAAAAGTCTACGAGGCGAAAGAAGAATAAAAACAAGAGAAATAGGACGAAGTCAAAGAGAAATTTACACATACGTCCTTTACCATCTGTCATCATCTAAAAGCATTGCCATGGCATCTCTGATACACGAGCATAGCTCAGAATGCGTAAACAGTTTCTCTGATATTTTCACAGTTACCAACCGACCGCCATCATCAACCAAGACGGACCTATCGAATTCTTTGTTCCCGGTTTAACTGACTTTTACATCGATCTAGATTAAACTACACTCAATTTAGAAGTAGTAATCACTAAAGGAGATGCACCTATTCCACCTGGTGATAAAACGGGTCCAGTGAATCTTATCATTCACTCGTTATTCTCACAAATCGAATGTTATATTGGCGATACACTCATTAGTCATAGCAATAACTTATATCCGTATAGAGCTTATTTAGAAACGCTTCTGAATTATGGTCGGGTTGCAAAATCAACTCAGTTAACGACATCCGGATTTTATAAAGACACATCTGGGAAATGGATAGTATAGACGATACAAATTTGGGTTTTAAATCACACAAAAGTCTCGCACGTAATGTAGTTCATTACTTAGAAGGTCCTATACATCTAGATATATTTCGTCAGAGTCGTTTGCTGCTAAATTCGCTGGATTTTCACCTAAGGTTATACAGAAGCAAACCTGCCTTCGCTCTAATGTCAGATGCAGCCAATCCTGATTATGGAATAGCAATTCGAATAGCTACGCTTAATGTAGAGCACGTTGAAGTCAACACATCTATGCTATTAGCACATGCGAAGACACTGTAAAAAACCAATGCATTTTATCCAATTAGCAGAGTGGAAATGCATTCGTCAAATATCGCAACAGGTACGAGAAATAACGTCATCCAAAATTTAATCCCAGGTCAACTTCCTACCCGATTAATATTCGCATTCTCGAGTCTGCCGGGTAGTCATTGGGTTGCATTTTTTATCCCTAAACCTTCGTTCGCTAATTACTTTGATTCATTTGGTCAAAAACCACATACCCAATTCCATAATTTCATGTACAGGCAGGCTGAAAATTGGGTCTACAATACGAAATTAGTACAACATCCATCTGTTGCTACATGTGGTCATCATTGTTTGCATTTCCTAAAATTTGCTGCCCATGGGCATTCGATGCACGACATCATTAACTGTACTTATTCAGATGAACTCTTTCTCAATGATTTCATCGTAAAATGTGAATTAATTTACGATGAATTAGCAATTAACAATAATAATAATAATAATAATAATAATAATAATAATAATAATAATAAGGATATATGTCAAAATGTTAAATGCAGTTAAAGTTGTTGTCCTTTAAAAAAGTTGTATTCCTTTAACACATGTATTTATTCTGTATTCCTTATTCCACGAATAAATTTTTTTAAATATACAGTATTTCGTTCGTCTGTATTATTTACAGGATTTTATTTTAATTAAATAAAATATTTTTAAATAAAATTTCAAAGAGTTAATTAAATTACAATAAATTACTAAATTATATATTGTTGCGTGCCACTTCGTGACACGCACGGCTACAGGAACAGGATCCCCGATCCTTCACCCTTCTGTTTCAAAAAACTTTAGTCTTACTCTTAATTGTAAAGCCACAGTCTTTTAATTTAAATTAAATCTGTTGGCTATAAACGATTAGAGTTTAATGATTAAACTTCAAAATTAGGGTAACTAAACTAATGAACCCCCAGTTAATTTTCATTTACAGACTTACAGTAACTTTTATAAATGAGCTTGCTACAAAACGTAATTCCAAGCGGATTTGTTGCTTTTTATTTTTTTTCATGAATATAATATTAACAAAACTAAAGTAAATATTTCAAATAAACAGAGTGGTTTCTACAAGAATATTGCCGCTAACATCTTTTATCACCAGGAACAGTACAGCGTCGAAGAATAGGTAGAGTGGCTTAAAGTAGTCCGCCTGGGCTGATGGGTGTTATTGAAGAGAACTAGCATTGCGCTGAAGATGCGGACAATATAATAGCTTGCTGCGATTCAAAAGAAACAAACTGCGAATCTAACAATCGCTTGGAACTAAAAAAAAAAATAAAGAATATACAATAATATATAGATAAAAAGGGGAACTAAGGACAAATAATGAACATCAAAAGCAAAGTCTCAGGCTGGATGGACTAGATTAAAAGGAGTTGAACCAACCGATCCAGAATGAAAAATATGCTGGACAACATTGAAGACGAAAGGCCAGAGTTCTTGATCGAGGAATGGACACTCGGAGAACGAGTTACTTAAAGTTTAACAAAAGGGAATTCGGAAAAAGGAAAAAAAAATAAATTAAAAAAATTAATCAGTATATAGTAATAATAAAAAAGATTCAGTAGGACAGGCAAATAATAAAAGTTAAGTGAATTGCATTAAAACATAAGGTGAAATTACAGAGTAATTCAGAATTAAAGAAGCTTACCTCGTCACTGGGAAAACACGGAGATAACGGTTAACAGGTACACAGCGACAATTCAAGACAACAACACAAAGGGAAGGGAGATAGTTGAGTAGAAAAACAAAAAGGAGAAATTCCAAGCGACAAGGAAGAAGAAATCACCTAGATTACAGAAAAAGTGCTGATGGGTTAAAAAAAAAAATAAAAAAAATAGGTAAGTTCAATGAGTGAGGGTAGATCAAGTAATTCTATAGTAAAAAAAAAACAGAAATCGAAAAACTTCCAGCTTGAAGTCATAATGTTAAGTTATTACCGGACAATATGAAAAGTTTTTCAAAGTAAGAGAGTTCCATTCCATTCAACTCAATTGGTACGTAACTAAGAAGGCTTAACATTCACAGTTAGGCATCAAAGCTGTGGAGAAAGGTATTCGAAAGCTGTCATACATCGGAAGAAATGCTCCTCGTCGAGACCATCATCGTGAACAGAAATAGGTTCCTGGACAGGTCAGGGCGTTGCAGAGAATAGTTTGTAGAAACTTTGAATGTAACATCTAACGTCAGCGACTGTCATGGTGTACGAGAAGGTGACAGACATCATCCGTAAAAAACGTGTGCGACACGGCTCCGATCTCTGTAACCCATACGCAAGACAGCAGCAAAAAATACGACCGATAGTGGTCAATGGGTCCTCTGGGTCGCAGTAGACCTTGGCGAAATTAGAACAAGGATTTAAGCTTCACCCTGATGAAGTCATGTGAACCGGGAATGACAATCGGCCATTTTTTTTTCTCAAAAAAAAAAATTTTTCAAACGCTCGAGTCGCTCGAGACAACACGTTATTGAAACACCTCGCTAGCAGATAACGCGGAATTCGAAAAAAATTTCTTTATTTTCTACCTCCTTTTCTTCTTTATTTTTTTAAATAACAAGGAGCTCAAGAAAAGGAAGAAACTGACGTAAACGATTGTTTACTAAACGAACTTTCTCGGCCTAACTAACTTCGGGCCATTGTTAACTTCAAAGGATATTTTAAGAAATAAAGAGCTATGCTTTATTTTTATATAGGAAAAAAAATTCGTTTGAGTATCGTTTGACCGCAATATCCAAACGAAACAAAGAAGAAAGAAATATTAAAGTTGAATTGTGTCTACTCAAAACCATAGCAACGGTTTTCCCTCTTTTTTTTGACTTGTTTTAACTTGACTCGTAAACTTTCATAATCGTAGTTGCTAACAAATCCTTGCATCTAATCTGGTGAACCTCGCAATAATCTCAGAGGAGCCTAACTAATTTCCAGTTCGCTTTAGCTTCACCAAAAAAAAACAAATAGCATTTAGAAGAATTTATACATCTTCTCCCTTCAATATAAGTCCTACCCATACGAGCGACTGCCTTTAAACAAATATTCCTAACTAAGTTTGTCAGGCCAGACTTAAAAAAACTTTAGTATTTACTTCAAAATGAACTTATGGCAGTACCAACTCATCGTGCTAAACGCATCAGAACGCGTTATGTGAGCCCTTTGATTTGTAATATACCGGAGCGGACCACTTTAACCTCCGATTAAAATGAACGAATCGGAATACTTATATTGGTTCCAGAAGATAAAAAGGCGCGAGAACGAGAACACAAGATCTTAGATAATTCACGGTTTACGAAATAACCCCTCGAACAAGAGTTTTTTGTGGGAGCGCAAAATTGACTAAATCAAACACAAACTAGCGGCTTGCCAGTCGGAGAATAGACCATTTTGCCCAATAGACTTTCCATACTGGCAAAATACGCTTCAATCAAAAAAAAAAAACTTCTGCTTCCCAAGTAGCAAAAAGGAGCGTTATAATATATAAATATACTTTTATATTTTTTTATTCTTTTAATAAGTAAATAAAATAAAAAAATAAAATAATTAAAATATTTGTAATGAATTAAATAAATAATTACATAGACACAAGTTTTCTTTCATTTAATAATACAATTATTATTCAGAACTTTACATTTTAAAATTTTAATGAAATCATTTATATATATATATTCCTGGTGCGTTGTTACATCTTCGTTTAATTATAGCATTGTTAAAACTCCTTCCCCTCCCCACCTGCGAATGATACATCGGATTTACAATTAATTCTCTTGGAACATCCATCTCCTGAAGCACTTTTATAAAACGTCTTTGTCCAATAGGAGGGTTCTTCTGATTGGCTGATGGGGAAACTGCGTCATCGATCAAGTTAGAAATGTGTGAACCCCGTAGAATCTTCCCGCCGATTTTTACTGCTCCATGTGAATCCCATGTTATGAATTCAGGATAGTTATGTAAAAATTTTAATAAACGTTTATGTCGCGATGTTCGAGCCAGTGGAACGGATAATGGTTTATCATCGTCATCATCAAATTCATGGCTTGGTTTTTGTATTCCCGATGGCGTTCGCTGAATGTCAGGCATGTAAAACAGTTGCTGAGGAATTCGGTTTGTTAGCGGCGATTCTGGTGAAGACGATAATGGGGATAATTGTTCAGGGTGAGTTCTTTGTTGCGTTTGATTTTGTTCTATCTGATCAACATCTTCGCGTTTCTTTTCGTACAGATATTTCTGTAACGTGTGGAGATAATATTCTAGTTTTTGATGCGCATTCATATTATGGGTGAGTTTTTATTTCACTGCAATCGCCATGCTCTTCAGCGTTAGTGTTAGGTTTAGTCGTAGTTAGAGTTGATGATAAATGATTTATTAATCTTTGGTATTCATGCGACAGTAATAATACGTATTTCTGCATATTTAACTTATTAATTTATTTAATAATCGACCTGCAACGCTGCCTAATAATAAAGGCAATAAGAATCCAGCGCCGTGTTGAATCAGATAAGCTTTTTTAGAACGTAATGAAATTTTTTTATGTGCTAGGCCTTTTATCTTCCTCAAATGCTTTTTTACTTGCGATGTCCACGTGACGGTAAGATGTTATGGCAAATTTCACAAAGAGATTTTACTTGATATAATGATGCATGTTGTAGTAATTTTTTCCGTTGTTTAGGGCTAGCATTTCTTTAATGCCCCGAGGAAATGACAATGCTTTTGAATTAACAGAATCATGGCTGTTTACTCCCGGTGAATGCTTGATGAAAAATGATCGCCAATGTAATTTAAACATGCGTTTTCTTTGCATATATGGTAATAGGTTTTTCATGCAGGAAAATTTTACTCCGTAGTCTAATTATGTCAGGACAGCTTTGTGTTAAATATAATAATAAATAACTATGAGGTTCTTGTGTTGCATTTTTAAATGCTTCTATAAGTAAGGAACCATACCCTGTTTGTGATACAAGAGTATGTATCTGACCGAAATCTCGAGGGAATTTTAACAGAAAAATGTACTGGGTAATTAAACTTATAGTACGTATGATTTTTGATTGTGCGAATAGATTTTGAGTTAATAATAAAACGGAGAAATTGAGATGGTGACTGTATATTGTATAAATCTTTTCGATAATTTCAGCTTTTTTATTTCATTTAATAAATCATCCAAAATTAACAATTCATGTACAGGTATTCGATCGTGAATCATTTTCTCATCGGGAATCCAAGCATGAAATGTAATGTTGGATAGATTTAAATTTTTCAGAACAGGTGGAATTAATGGTCCTTAACAGTATATTATTTCCGTGGGAGGTGGGTCCATCATTTCATCTCTATACTTTAACAAATTTGACACAATATTGTCTTTCCACTTCCGGAACAACCGGCTATTAAAGCCAAAAAGTGTTGTGTGAACTTTATCGAGGCTATTTATCTCCATGATGTAAATAACGCACACGGAGCAAAGTTACTACTGTTGCTCACAATTCTTCAGACTTTTATTAAATGACACGAATGTAACTTTTGAATTGAATTTATCTTTAAAATTTTTAATTAGTTTAATACTGTTTATTAATATATAATAAGTAATAAAAATTTTTTTTTTTTGAATTTTAACATTTATAATTTTATAAAAAAATTAGAAAGAATGCAAATGATAAGTGAATAAATATATATATAAAATACAAGAAATATAATATAATATTATGAAAGTTAAATAATTTGTTAAATACAAAGATTTGAATGTTATAAATTTGATAAAAACAAAGATTTGAATGTTAAAAATTAAATACAGAGGTTAAATGAATAAAAATGGTTAATAGAATAAATGCAAAGGTTGGGTAATGGAATAAATTAATATAATATTATGAAAGATAACTAATTTGATAAATTGGGGACTAGAATAGTTGTAAATATTTACAAATGAATAGTGTATGTAATATATATAATAAATAAGTATATACAATAATAAATAAAAATATTTACAACTATTTTTTTACAATAAGCTATGGGCGATTAAAAATTAATATAACCATAAGAGTAACTAATACTAAGGTCTCCGTCTCTTACAAACCTTTTCTCATTGGTGCACCAGTAAGTTTTTAAAAATGGTTTATTAAAAATTGTGGCTTTATTCTTATTACGCACCAGATTAAATGAAACGGGGACTTGGAGGGAGTAGGTCTTACTCAAACCCATGCCTTGAATGAACTCTTCGATTGCAGCGGGTGTTAGAATCTTTTTTACACTATGTGTGAGCGTCACGCCCTTAACTTTAAGTTCGGCTGTGCCGTTTGAGTAATGTAAACAATAATTCTTAGCTCCAGGTACAATCAATTTTTTAATATATACATTTGGTCTAAATCTTGAAATAATTTCGTCCGAAAGTTTGCCCCAATTACTTCTTTCTGGATAATAATTCACGGCCGATTTCCTCGAGAAAAATGACACTATCTGTATCCGAATGTTTTAAATATTTACCAATTATACTCATGACGCGATACAACTCCATCCTGCCATAGCACGTCGCGAACAATGCTATAACTACGTTCCCTTTCATGTTGGATGGGTTGACTTGAACGTCATGAGTAAAATTTCTTCAGAGACAATGTCCAAGTCCGTGACTTTCGATAGAGGGCGTGTTGAATAGCCTGTAAAACTCTGCATAGCTATTCGAAAAACACTGTGGATTTTTTTTTAGTTTCATCAAAGCCCAGATAACCCCAGCAGTTATTTAATGCTAGTTTACATATGCTACGCAGACCTGGATTTTTTTGAAATTTTCCAGGATCCAACATGATCTCTCGCTAGTGGACTTGGTTGATGAATGCCTGGCGCCCGCTAGGCATATTAGCGGATGGAGGCCAACCAGAGGCTTCAATTTTCCACCTCTAAATGCATTTACATACTCACTATAGAGGAATTCTTTATAATGGGTACTTCAAAAATTTCAGCAACTGTATAGCCTTCCTCGAGCGCCCTGTAATATTCAGGCGTGCACCAGGTACCTGTTAACGCCCTCTCTTCCTTGTTGTGTTGACACAATTCAGCTGACTGAGTATCAGCACAAGTCCTGCACAGAGAGAAGAAAAGACACCGTGCACACCTGTAGGGTAGAACTGGAATAAAAAGATCTCGAGGAGGCAACACGGTGGCTTTAATCAGACCGAAATAGGCATTAGGGGCCTGGTTAAAATCGATCGTGATGACTGCTGGAAGTTATTTCGGATAGGTTGCATGCTTATTCACAAAGGGATATAAGGATGTGAAATCTAAGTAGGGGAGACGCATTTTCTCTGTGGATTCTGTAATACCGCCCGAAAAATTCTTGGTACGTCCTCCGTAGAAGGCATCACGGGGCATGATAAATGGTCTCTGTTCTACTTTAAAATGTTTGCAGAATACAGCCATTTCTTTATTATGTTTCAACTCAGTCCCATACTGGCATTCCCATATAACACTAAAGCTCGGGAAGCTCGTGTTTTAGAAGGGCAAGTCTTTCTAATGTATGCTGGAAATTTTCTGCGTTAGTCAGATTGGGATTAACGCTACATGCACTTGATACCATGCACTTAATACATGAGTGATAATAACAGCCTAAAAATTCGAATATGATTTTTTGACTTTCATCAACACCATCTAAATAGTAAGGTCCAACGCGTCTTTCCCATCGGTTTAACGCAGAACATATGCGCGTACTTGGAACTTTTGATTGTTCCCAAGCTAACCATTTCAGAGCTTTCAAACTCTGACGCGATCTATACACGTAACCATAGCATGGAATAATTCCCACAGATTGCTTATCCAGATAACGTTTTCTCAGTACCCAAATGCAGAATCCAGCTGTAGTGATGTCATTCTGAAATGGGTTAAGACGTGTAAAGTCCTTCATGATTTCTGCAAATTTCAGACACCCATCTCTTAGAAGAATGACATCACTGAGACAATAATCTCTAAGCTCATCCATAAGACGCCAATCGGTAACGACACGCTTTTTTTCTCCAGAATACCAGAGAGCATATTCTTCATGTAATGATTCTTTTATCTCTGTGGGATTAAAGTATTCCTTATCAGGAAGTAGACCCTCATAGGAACATGTCTTATTGAGAAGCTTAAAAGGGAAAAAACCTTTCTTTTGCTCTGTTAATCCAAAGGCTCGTGGAAATTCTCTTAAGGGAAGGGTGATGAATGATAACGAATCGAGAAAACGTATCTTCATCTCCTTCACCTCAATAAAGAGAATTTTCGAGCCTTTGAAGATGACGTGGGGTTTAATACTTTGTTCATACTGGTATCCTAGGACGTATAAACCATCAAATTTCTGCAATTTGTGTGCGAATACTGTTGAATTCGCAAAATTAATAACATGCAAATGTTTTTTATTGCGCCTTGACGGATTGGAAAATAAAAACTCGAGGAAATCGGCCATGGCATTTACCCCTTTAAAAACACGCTGGACAAAGGAGCCAGACTCATCCTGGTAGATCATGGTGTTAATTCGCCTGAAACACCATATTTGCAAATGTTTTATTATCATTTGAGCTCGTCAAGCTCTGCGAATGGTTCTGATCTGTTCAGAGAATGTAGTTCATCATGCACACAGAGATTAAGAGGTTGGGTTGAAGTAGATGAAGAAGAAGAAGACTCAGAAAGAATCTGTTCATAGATACAGAGATTGAGAGGGCTGGATTGCTGAGAGTTAGAATAGGTAGAAGAGGACGAAGACATTTTACATTTTAAAAAAGTAAGAAAGTTAAAAATAATACAGATGATGAAAGAAAAAAAGTAAAAAAAAACTGAGTAAACCCAAGAAAGGAAAGAAAAAAAAGTAAAGTTTAGACACGATGATATAACGATGGAAAGAAATGAAGGATTAAATAGACCTCTGCACGCGATAATGAAAGTGCCCTATCGTTATGCGATGTCCGATTTTTGTATATAAAAAAACGAATCGCCCCTTTATTGTAAATGCAGTTAATTGTAATAAGTGCGTTATCGTTAACTTGAAAGTCTATCGATCTAATCAGACAGATTGATGTACTAGGGATTAAGGGTGCCTCGTTTATTGCAATTTTATAAATTTCCTCCAATCTGTCTATGATTTCCTTGAACTAATTGGACTTGAAACAAAAAGTTGTGTTAGTTTTCTTTTTTCTCGATAAAGAAATGAAATATACCCCCCTGGAATGTTTTTTTAATAAAACCAGGTTGAATTTTGTTACAGCATTGTAACTTGCTAATTCACTGAACTAGAATGTAAGAGATGAAAAGAATAGTGTATAGGAAATTAAACATTACAAACGGAATTATGTTTATGACGAAAGAACTGCGGGAAATGAATACGCATTAAAGCAAAAAATGTAATAGTATTATCATGAATTTCTTCCTCTAACACGAGTTGCTTATCAGTGTAATATCACGTTCGTAAACATGAAAAGAACCTAGGATCACTTGAACGTTCTTTGCAGCCTTAAATAAGTGATAGGACTGACAAGAAATGAAATGACTATCTGCTATATCACAATTTGTCAAAACCTTTTGAACTGCAAGTGCATAGCCATTCAAATCTTCGGGTTCAAAAAGTTCTGACAATGTTTAGTTCTGAAAACCAGTACGTTTGAGTTTAGAAACTGTCTTTTCAAATTGAAAACAGGAGGAAGAAAAAAGCCGATTGCAATTCCTTGAAGTACCAACATACGTAAGAAAATGAAAGTTAAGAAGCCTTGAAGCCTGTACACAATCTCTTTTTCAAAAACTTTAACTTCAACATAGGAATGAATTTTTTCAAAACGTGTTAATTCAGTTAAAATAGAATCCAGTTTCGTTTGTGCAGCACCATAACATTCATCAAGAACTTTAAAATTATGACTGCGTTTTTTAATAACATCATCTGTCATATCCTTTATACCACGGGTGAAAGGCCCGAATTTATTAACATTACTATTCAATAAGTTAATGCGGATCGTATACACAAAACGTATACACTTCCCACTTTGGAGCTAAGTAAAGAAAAGGAAAAAAAGAGAGAGAAAGAGAAAATACCTATCAGAGCTTGAAATTAAATAATAAGTCTAGAGTATTTAGGTAAAAAGTATAAATAAATAATTACTTACGGGTTTAACATGCTCTCGCAGCAGGGGCCATTTGTGTTTTACATGATAGTCAAGGTCCTCGAACTCCTCGTGACCGCTACCCCCTCTCCTCCTGGTGGTGTTTGAACCGCTGTGAATAGATCGTCAAACGCTGGCATGTCAAAACGATTGTGTTTGAAAACCCCCGACAACTGCTCGGGATCTGAAGGTGACGAAGGAGGGGGTGATGGCGAATGCCTTCTTTTTGGTGGTGTGGGTGATCTCGGTATCTCGGACCCATCGTCTGCAGTATAATGCAGGGGTTTGTGGCGCTGAAAATATAAATAAAGTGAAAATTAATAAAAAAAAACAACCTTTAAAAAAAATATGCACAAGAAAACTACTAACTGGCTCAACCCTAATGAAACCTCCTGCCTCAACTTTCGTACTGGTGCATTGAGTCACTGGTGACTCTAACAGGGCCTAAATTAAAAAAAAATAAATGGAATTATAAAAAGAAAATAGAGACAGGAAAAAAGAAAAAAGAAAATGTGTACCGGTGTTGAAGGTTGATGCGGTCTCTCTTTGTAGAAACTTGGTTTGGAATCTACAGCGTTACACATAGCAGAGGATGATGAAGATAGAACTGAGTTAAAGGATGCCACTAAAGAAAACAACCCAAAAGAGTAAGAGAGAGCAAGAGAAAAATAAATATGAAAAGTAAACTTTGGAAGGTAGAATGATAGTAAAAATTGAGAAAAATTTAAAATATACTTACTGATCAAAACGATAGTGGTGCTGGTAGAAGCGAAAAGCTTGGAGAAAAACTTGGAGAAAACTCAGAGAAAAAATCGGAAGAATGGATTGATTACCGAAAGGTGAATCAGTGATTAAGTGAGTCAAAAACCCAGTATTTAAATAATTTTTTATCATACATTAAGATGTTAATTAACATAACATTATAACATCTTTACCAGTAATGTGCCAACATGAAAATGTCAATCTATAAGCGAGCCAATAATAAGAGCAAGAAATGATAAAACCCTCCCAGTTTTATCCATGAAATTAAAAAAAATGAAAAGATCCAACCCCCCAGTTGAGATTATAAAATGTAGGTCATGATGTAACAAGAGTGGGGGTAAACATGATAAACATGTGTAAACATGTTGAATCAGTCAACCATTATTTTTTTTAATATAAGAACTTCTATACTAAGAACATTTTGAAAAATGGATAGAAATTATTCTAAAACTTTAAACAAACATCTGAAACCGATGGAATGACATTAGCAGTCCAAATCAGATTGACTCAGATGCGCTGAAACACGTGAAGTGATAACATGTATTTTAAACTATGTCAATGACCAAAAAAATTTAGAAACGAATTATAACCAGCTGAAATTAAGAATTATTACCATCTGAAATTAAGGAACAAAACAGTTTTGTAAACTATTCAACAGTCACGATGGATGATAAACCATTTGAAGGGTCAAAGAGGAACTTAATGCAAAATATGTGTAAATGGTTAATAATAATAATAATAATAATAATAATAATAATAATAATAATAATA
>JAHWFO010008481.1:278223-354320 GCA_023313115.1 Rhysida immarginata
TAATAATAATAATAATAATAATAATAATAATAATAATAATAATAATAATAATAATTTTATCATTGCACTTTATGAATAGACATGAAGAAATTGTGAAAATAATGTTAACCTTAATGGATAACAAAAGAACATTAAATTAAAACAATGAAAAGACGTGAAAGTACAAAAAGTTAGAAAAAAGCACAAAGGAAAACTTTTCATAAAATATAAAACAAGGAAGCAAGTAACCTAACTGGTAAAAAAGTGGGGGTGGGGTAGACATGACCTCAGCTAAGGAACATCAGCAAGCAAAAGTTCATTTTTTTTTAACATAAAGAGGGGTTTGGATGTGGGTTAATGGAATGCGTGAGCATGGGCACCAGTTAGTCAGCTGTTAGTCTTTAGTGTGTAGATGAGTGCGAGACAGCCAACAGCAACGAGCAAACAGCCGTCACCAAAGATGCCTTCAACATGTAACGATAAAAGTATGTATTTGAATGATTTTTAGAAAATTATAGAAAATTAGTTAGAACGCACAGAGTAATCAGAGTTTTATTATTTTAAAATAATAGGAGTCGCTGTGGATCTGAATGCAATTTATCTGAGTAGTGCAGAAATCCTTTTAAAAACGATTTCAACTTCATGTGTGTATAATCTTCGTTTAATGGAGAAAGAAGAGATATATGATTTAGATGTGAGACTGAAACGGGTTGGAGAGTACTATAAACTCTTAATACCAACAAACGAAATTAACATAACTTATGTAGACTGGCTAAGAATAAAAGAAATGGGCTACACGATCCCCGGGAAAAAACCAATCATTGCCGGATACATACCTATTTGCAACTGGCATCGTTGATTGAACAATGGAAAAAGGAATTTGAAACAATTCATGGTTATGGAACAGATCAATGTGAAATGTTAAGTCAGCTATTTCAAGTTACTATTCAGGATGCAGAAACATTGATTGACCCAATACCTGAAGAGGGATCGCATAACCTAATATTTAATAAACAAAGTGAAAATTATTGTACTCGCTCAGCTGTGAGTATAGTAGCCCGACGTTTGGAACTAGAATATTTTCCTGAATGTGTAATCGATGGAGTCTATTTTTATTAAAATAAAATAAAAAATAAATAAAACTTGTACTGTGTGTCAATTGCGTATTTGTTAAAACCTAATGACAGTTGAATTAATTTTCAACTAAATTTGGAAAAAGTGAATGAAAAATTTTGGAATTAATAATAAAAATTTTTGAATTAATTTGGAAATAATGATAAATTATTTTGAAAAAAAATGGAAATGATGATAATTTTAAATGAAAAAAAATTAGCTTAAAATTAACTTAATTTTGAAAAAAAAACTGGACTTTTGAATAAAAATTTTTGAAAAATATTGGAATTGACAAAAAATTATTTAAAAAAAAATTTGGAAATAGCTAAAAATTATTTTGAAAAAATTAATTTAAAAAATTGTGGATAATTTAATTAACGAGATAAAAGGGTAGTGGTAACAAATATGGTGAGCAACATCTTGGCTAACTGGAAGAAAACACCTGGAAGTTAACACCTGTAACCCATTGGTCACTGACAATAAAAACCCTTTTGGTAACCTGAATGGTAAGTACTGGTCAGCACCCTGAATCAATAATGTTAATTAGGAAGAGTATTTAACGAAAAAAATAAAAAAGTGTCCGGTGATTCTAAACACAATAGAAAATTAGTAATTAGATAAAAAAAGAATGCGACAGGTCAGATTTTTTCACCAGCCCCCATCCAAATTTTGATGGATAACCCTTTTTTGATTACCTGGGCCGAATGCAACAAGAACCCATCCATCATTAACCACACCCACAATCCATCAAAAACCTGTCAACCCCTTTGGATACCAACCAACCCCTTTGGCCACTCGGAATGAAATTCTAATCAACCCTTTGGGTACTTGGTATGTAACACCTGTCAATAAAATCAATCAATACTCATTAATATTCAATAAAATCAATCAAATATTCATTAATATTCAATAAAATCAATCCATACCCATTAAAATACGTCAGAAAAATCAAAAATCGATGGAAATTTAATCCTTTAGCACCTTTTAACCCTTTGAACACCTAGAAAAGGGTTGCACGCGCCTCCCCCCTGTCCAACAGGAGTGGTGTCTTACTACTCATGTTCACTAGGCATGAGACATAATTTAATACAAGTTGATTTGTTTTTGTTAACAAGAGAGTATTTAGTTGACATATTTGTTTTGTCTTATGCTCGTCTATCTTGTGGTTATCGGGTCTATCTTGATGAATCGGGTCTATGCATGGGAAATTAAGGAAGTGTCAAATTAAGGAACACATATCTTAGATAATACACAAAAATTTTCACTTCTCAAATCCTCACTGTTTTTTTATAATTAATTTTTATAATTTGCTATTTAGCCCCACCCACTGAAATGTCAATCAGCTCACATGACGTCACAAATCAGCTAACACGATCACGGCAGCCATCACAGCCTTGTCGTTGCATTGCCTTACTCGATGCTTGCTAATGTTTTACCTCTTAATCCGCACAAAAAATGGATAGTATCAAACAACAATCATAGAAATTTATCATTAAGATGAGCACAGTTTACCATCTGTAGCCGGACACATGGCACTTGACATCCACAACTTTCTCTTTCTTTTCATCAATCTTCATCGAAACACTAATTTTTTATATGAAGTTTAGTGATCTGGAGAAATTCTACACTTAACAATGAGTTTTGTAGCTCCTCGTTTAACTTTAACATATCCTATAGAAACATCTCCATATGTTTCACGTCCAGATCAGATAAATCAAATTATAAATCAGTTTATGACAGTGGAAAAATCAGCTTACAATGTAAATGGCTATAATAATAATAACAAAAGTATACAAAAAATTTATTAATCTTATTAAAAATCCATTTAATTAAATTTCAGAATTTTGCTTAATTCTATCAATTGAAAAAAATTAATTTATTAAAATATTATGAGTCATTAATAACTATTTTATAATATTAACAAAAAAGTTTAATATCAAACAAACACGTGAAAATCAAGAAGAGAGAGTGAGAGAGGTTCTTCCACTTTTCCACAAAGTAATTTGTTAACCCATAAATGTACATTTCAACTGCTATGAAATCATCGTTCAGTATGAGGATGGATGAATAAATTTCTTCTTCCATTGTATGAGGCCGAGAAAAAGAGCAGAATCATTGTTCTGCTCTTTCTCTACCTCATACTGAACAGTGATTGCATAGCAATTGAAATGTACATTTATGGTTTAATAAATTATGTTGTGGAAAAGAGGAAGGTCTGTAAGTATCCACAGTTTTTTGCTACATATATTTAAATCACATGAGAAGTTTGTTGGACGAGTTAGCTAGCTTCTTGAAATCCATGACTTTCAGTTACTGTAAAAGGTCAGACGAAATTATGCCTGACAACTAGATTCAAGGAACATTTGTCTCATCGCATATTTGGAACAACAGAACAATCAGCCATCGCGAAACACTCGTTTGACACCAGACATGACTTTAATGTCGATAATTTGAAACTTGTAAAACCAATAAATAAATGCTTCTTGCTGAATGCCTTTGAGAGCATGGCTATTCAGAGGACCAAGAAGAACCTTTTGCTTAATTCAGACATTGGCCCATTTGGCGATTCATCACTCATCCAATGTTGGGTGGGAGTTACAACCAATCAGAAAATTTAATTCGAGTGCCTTTTCTCCCTTTGGTCATTTGCAATTTATTGCAATATATAAAGCCTTCAGAATTCTCTCTTCCTCTTCTATCGAAGTTTCTCACTAGTCCTGCTGAATGATGAAAGACTTGCTTTCGAAACGCATACAGGTTGTATTTTTCTTTGTATTTTCATTGTGGTTTAAGAGTATTTATTTCTATTTAATCAGTTATCTACTACCAGAATTGCGAGCATTTCACTCTTTTCTGAGTTCATGAATTGCCAAGCTGTATTTTCTAATTATACTGATCTTAACTGCCTCTTCAACAAATATCTTACTCATAATTTTCTTGCTATGACCGTTACT
Organism: Rhysida immarginata; assembly: GCA_023313115.1. Classification (NCBI taxonomy): domain Eukaryota; kingdom Metazoa; phylum Arthropoda; class Chilopoda; order Scolopendromorpha; family Scolopendridae; genus Rhysida; species Rhysida immarginata. The sequence continues at coordinate 282,270 of JAHWFO010008481.1, forward strand.
TTACTTTAAATTTTTTCCTCCCAAATTGACCAAAGGCTAATCTGACCAAAGCTTGGATTAATCTTGCGATTTCACGACTGGTGTCTCATAATAATGAGCTTTATTGCGAATACTGCCGAAATCTCAACCACCATACTAGCTTCTAAGTTTCTGCTGATTTTTCAATCACATAAGCTATCTAATTAGTTCAGCTAATTCAAAATATTATTCAGGCTTATTTATTAAGATCAGTACAAGTGAATTAAAATGGAAATCTTTTAGTAGTCTTCTCTATGGATTCTCTTCCCCATGCTCTCCGTTTTCAGATTCCCATAGGCTTAATAGTGATTCTTTAAAAAAATTTTTCCCGTTTTACTACCTTCATTTTCACAATCCTCACCAACATCCGATAACTATTCATTTCAATTAGATAAATAATCGGAAGACATATTTAAAACCCGTAAAATATGACAAACCGAAATAAGAGGTTGTATGTGGATATTGACAATGAAATAACGACAAAATAACTCTTTAACCACAACAGTTTTATAAAACAAAAGAAAATACAAAAAGAAAAAATAAATACATGACCTGTAAACGTTTTTCGATAGCGACGCTATCATCATCAGCAGAAGGCACGGAGCAACACGATGAGAGATCTCAGGTGAAACTCTCGTAATTCTCGGTAATGTATCAATACTCTCTTTATTTCAAAAAAATTCGAAAAACATTCTTTTTCAATCTGTCTCAGTTTGTTTGGAATCATAACTTAATAATTTTGGATCAACATGAATTTTTTTCCTAAATGTGGTGTTGATACAGCCGTTTTTGAATTACTTGAGTATGTTGAACTAGTCATGTCTATATTTAATGATTATACTAAACCATTCGAATACACTTCTTTAGATCGATTGCTATTTAAATTATCCCATTTTTATAAAATTTAGGCCCCCCAGTAGTATGGTCGGTATCCAGCATATTTGGAATGTGGAGGGGGTGTCCCATTGTTTTTGCACCTAGCGACCCACACAGGTGTATTTTTAATTAAAAATCCCCACCCCCCGTTATTAAAGTATGAATTAAATATGAATTTTAAAAATTTTTAAATGGAGGGGTGATTTCCATAATTGCAGGTGCGGTCCTGGCTGATGTCACAGCCTGCATCTCCCCTCTCTTGCCAAAACGCGTACTGTGCATCATGCTGTGAAGCACCACTGCAGCTGCCTTTTTTGTGCCAGGCAGTGAAACCCTGCTGCTGCTGCCCCATTTTCCCCTTAGTGCTCACAGCAGTGAAGCACAATGTGGGTATTTGGGGTTGATTGCAATGGGCTTTGGTGGCGTTTAATGGTACTTATCGGTAAAAAAAAATACGCGTGATTATTTTCTGTATTTAATTTTTGGTTACTTCGAAGGCTTAAGCATGGTCTCGGAAATTTGTATTTTTTTTTTCCCGATCAGGTGCCATCCTCTTCGGGGAGATGCATCGTCCGTTCGGGTTAGACAAACCTAAGGATCCGCCAGTTTTTGGCTTGGCTGCATGAACCCCAGACCACCAGCTCGGAACCCAACGCCTTTTGGACGTCCAATTTGTCTTTGGTACCTGGTGAATCTATTATCGTTTTTCTAATTGTCATCAAAAGTTTGCACACCCGAATTTTTTTATACTGTTCAACAACACATTTTATATGTTGTTCTCACATTTTTCTTTTCTTTTTCCTGTAAGTTAGTTTTACAAAAACACTTGATTTTGTTATTCTTTGTTTACAGTGCCGCCCCTTGCTATTGACTGGGTAACATTTCAGGGTGATCCATCGTTTTTTCTTACCCTTCACTTTTGATTTAATTCTTCTTTACGTTTAAAGATAAAAAAATATTTCATAATAGTAAAAGCGCTACCTGTGGTTTTCACTGCACTTTGAGTGTGTAACAGCCGTGGTCCTCTGGGTAGCATGTCTACCTGTTGTTCAGAGGCTTGAGCAGTGGTCTGAGTTCAAATCTTTGTGACGTTGGGCCCTACAATTTTTTTTGGTCAAGCCCCATTTTAAACCAATTATTTACTGGTCGATTTAACAGTTTTCCTGACGTTCTACGTATAAGGAGTAAAATTTTACACACTGAATGGCCGACTAAAAGAGGTAGAAGTACTAAAAATTCCAGATGAGTTGATTAGGAATCCGCTTTATAGAACAGGCGTATCAGAGTACATCCTGGATACCCCCTACTCCATCACTGATGCATACAAGAAGTAAGAAACCTTGTGTCATCAACATGAGGTATTGGGCATCATTAAAATAATAAAAATTAAAAAATAAATGTTTGTAAATTCGTATTTAATAATAAATAAATGTAATATAATGAAATTGTAATAAATACTGAGTATAATGCTTTAATTCCCCTGTGTTTTCCCACTTTATTTTCAAAAATTTAAATTCAATTTCACAAAAAATAATTAATTAAATAAATAAAATAATTACACCCACTCTCATTTCAATTCAAATTTATTAACTCAATACGATTGTTTACATTTTTTTTTTAGTTAGTGAAAATACATTAAACAGTGTACATATTTGATTCCATTTACAAAAACATTCATTGTTTAATTTACTGGTTAGTTCGTCAGCGAGATATTCACATCTTACGAGCTGGTTGTTCCATTCCAAGTCATCTGTGTACATCTTCTTCATGATTGCATCCATTGAAATCCCACGGGCTGGTAATTTCAGGTAATGTAGGCAGTATCGGCTACAGGTTTTTGCAAGGGGGTTTGAAACATTTGATAGTTGTACATCCATTTGTCGGTGTTTCTAAGCACAAAGATATGAAATTCTACAGGAAGAAAACTTCCGTAAGAGTCAAAGACTAATGCATGTTTTTGTGTGGGTATAAAAAACGCCACCCAGTGAGTTCCGGATTTACTGGAATCGTCCGTATTTACAATCAGTAAAAAAGGATGGACGGGAACGAGTTGCAGAATCACATCCGCCTTCAAGCGCATTCCACAACTGTATGGTGTTTATCAAATTTTGCAATTAATTTGTATAATCAAAACTAACTGCTCTGTCTTTATTGATTTCCAAGGGGTTTTGAAATTGACAATAAGCAATCAGAATAACAGACGTCTTTTGTGGCTGGGCCAATTGAACCTCAATGCTAAGCATTCAGTTGTCAATTAGGTTGTAGTGTACCGTACAAATATTTCGTTCTGTTGTAAGGTCATACAATATAATCATATACCCTGCTGCAAAGTCAGCATGTGAATGCCAGTGTTACGATCTTGCTGCCAGAATACAAGAGCTTTAATTGTATGCACGAATTCTCAAAATTATGTGAAAAGTCATGTTCAAAATCGTGTTTGCACAAGTATGCATAGTCATGAAGTTGTGCAAAAAGGGGTGTTGAGGAATCGATTGTGTATCAAGTGCCAGAGAGAAATAAAAAAGGTTAAAGTATTGAATATTGTATGGATTCAATTTAAATGAGCCGTTTGTGCTTTGATGTTATGAAAGACGAAAATGAGCTTGGAGGGAATCTGACCTGTGATGAGATTCTGCACCCACCAGTACGTTCATATTTCTCGTTTCCACACGACTGAGTGGATAAAATGCATTAATGATCTATTGAGTTTTTGCATGGGCAATTAAAGTCGCAGCGCTAAACTTCACCCGTTCAACATTGAAAGTTGCACTTTCAATCACCACTCGATAGTTTGGGTTTTCGGATGAGCATGAAAGATGTTTTACTATAGTACATTCTTAAAAAAAGATCCACTTAATTCAGTAAAAAAAGATTTTGTCTGAAAATGTTGACATGAAGTGCCCCAAAGTGTTGATAAGTGTTCTCGATGGCCAATTGTTTTCTTTGTTTAAAACCAATGTTCTCGTCGTTTAAGAACTCAAATTTCGCTGCCTTGTCATTAGCAAAACCAGCCATTGTAAACTGTGTTGCCTTGGCTTGACTTCCGTAATTCAAAAGCGTTTCCAAATACGGACGGCAGGCATATAAGTTGTTGCTATGAATGATTAACGTGTCGCCTAGATAACAATCGATTTGTGAGAAAAATAAATGTAAGAACAGATATACGGATCCAGGTCTATCGGTGTCTGACATGAGGTTCTGACCATCTTTAACAGTTTTCAGTGTCAAACTCATTGTCGTCTGGCTTAAATCCACATAATAGTCGACTAATCCAGGGATATTGAATTCAAGAGGTCTGCAGTCTGTAAGCACAGTTGACTTTTGATAACCAATCACATGTCCATGCTCCTGCTGACCATAGGTATTTGGAATAGTGGAGAGATCCAATTCACAGAATTCAAATATGCCTGCAAAACCAACTCGACTTCGAGTATGATAGAAGAAGAATGTTAGAAATCCGTGTCTTCAAACATGATGCTGATGATGGCGAATCACAATCACAACTGATCCTTTACACAGCTTGTCAAATGTTTAAAAGTTTGCACATACCCAACTCTTCATGCTGTCCGGATATCCACGCCATTTCACAAAAGCTTAATGAACACCCCATCTTGTGTGCCATAGAATAATTTTTTCAATGTTATATACTACGGGAATTTTCACCTTTTACAACTCCTGTTCTTTGAAGACCCCAGCGTTCTCATCCTGTGATAATCTTTTATTTTATACACAATGGGTTTTCTATAAATGATTTTTGAAACTTCAAACATTTCCTCAGTCCAATGTGGTAGATAACCCTTATCAAATATGTTTTTCACTTTTGAAATATGCACGAGATCACCAACCTCGGTGTTGTTTGCGGAGAATCTGGGTAATATCACTGCATTTTACACCACCTTGTTGATGCATTTCGATCATTAACTTCAGATGGTGCGATACCCAGTGATCTGTGAACACGAATGTTGTAGTTTAGCAAGAGATCAGGTAAGATGTCGAAGTACCTACGTATGTTAACATACGTAAAAAACCTAAACATACGGGTTTTTAAGGTATGGTTAAAATGTTCGGCTGTTGCGGCCTTCACATTGGTTTTGGTTGCAAAGAAATTAATGTTGAGTTCTCTAAAATACGCTTGAACGTGTTTATTTCAAAACTCCTTTCCTTTGTCCCTCCTTGGCCATCTTGGTTTTTAGTGGGACAAACCATGCAAAATAAGAGAAAACATCGATGCATGTACGGAAAAATTTATACAAATCATTCTGCATTGACAGACTCGATAGATCCTTGAAATTGGTTGAATGGAGTAAAGAACTGTCATTCGGTTGCGTGGGTAGTGATGTCATACAGTTTTATGTAGTATGTTAGCTGAAACACCATTTAGCCATTCACCAGTCTCTTTTTCAGAATGATTTGTATGTATTGCCAATTCCCACACACCACTGAATCCGACAGCGTGTTGAGGATTTGTAAATGTTTCAACCATGACGAGATGTTATATAAAACATTTACCTGTGAAATTACTTGCATTCGCTTAATCACGCGGTGAAAAAACCCTACACCTGTCGCTTAACTTTAAGCTGGAGAATGCCATAGAGCCGAAATGTTGCCGGGGAATTGCTGCAAGTGCAGAAAAAATCGCGGATCAAAAACCGCATTGCTCCCAAATGACAGGAAAAATTCCTGTTCATCACAGGTCAGGCTGGAAGCAAAAGTTGCAACCAACATTTAAAAACAATGAAAAAAGCGTAAAATTAATGGGGAAAAGAAAAGAAAAACGCGGAATGATCCTAACTCTCTGTGTACAATGGTTTAAAATGGGGTTTGACCTAAAAAAATTATGGGGCCCAGAGTCACAGCGATTTGAACTCAGACAGGTGCTCAAGCCTCTGAAAAATAGCTGATGAGCTACCCAGTCGACCACAGCTGGTACACACTCAAAGTGCAGTGAAAACTACAGGTAACGCTTTTATTATTATTTTTATTTTTTATCTTAAAACGCAAAGAAGAATTAAATCAACAGTCAAGATTAAGAAAAAACGATGGAACACCCTCAGTAATTGAAATATTACCCAGTCAATTGCAAGTGCAGCACTGTAAACAAGGAGTAACAAAGTCAAATGTTTTTGTAAAACAAACTTACAGGGAAAAAAAAGAAAAACGTAAGAACAACATAAAAAATGTGTCGTTGAACAGTATAAAAAATTCGGGTGTGCAAATTTTCAATGACAATTAGAAAAACAGTAGAAGATTCACCAGGTACCAAGACAAAGAGGGCATCTGAAAAGCATTGGGGTCCAAGCTGGTGGTTAAGGTTTCATACGAGCAAACCTAGCTGAGGGCATGCAAGCAAGCCAAAACTGATGAACCTTTAAGTTTGTCTAACCCGAACGGATGATGCACCTCCCCCAAGAGGATGGCAACTAATCGGGGAAGGAAAAATAGAAATATCCGAGACCATGCTTAGGCCGTCGAAGTAACCAAAAATTAGACACAGAAAATAATCATTCATATTTTTTTTTTACCGTTAAGTACCATTATACGCCAGCAGAGCCCGTCGCAATCGACCCCGAATACCCACGGTGTGCATCACTGCTATGAGTACTAATGGGAAAAAGGGGCAGCAGCGGCAGGGTTTCACTGCATGGCACAAAAAGGGCAGCTGCAGATATGCTTCACTGCATGACCCACAGAACACCTTTTGGCAAGAGAGGGGAGATGCAGATTGTGATGTCTGCCAGGACCACACCCAAAATTATGGAAATCATTCAAAATTCATAATTAAAGCAAGAAAGACCCCATCCACCTCAAATATTATTAAACTTCATATTTAATTCAAATTTTAATAAGGCGGTGGGGCTTTTTTAATTAAAAATTACACCTGCATGTGTGGCCAGGTGTAAAAATTGGGACACCCCGTCCACATTCCAAACGCGCTGGATACCAACCCGTACTACTCCCCCCCCCCCCAACTTAGTGGTTAACTGATTTTTTATCCTCTTCTGTAACACGGGCATACCACAAGGCTCTATACTGTCACCTTTGTTATTTAACCTACATATAAATGATTTGCCCTCTATCCTATGCCCTCCCCGCCTCATGCGGATGATGTGCCAATTTTGTTTGGGATACGAAACTTTCAGTTTTGAATACCCCCATTATTCTACCTTTAGTAAACTAAATTCCTGGAATTTTAAATATGCTCTGCAATGTAATTTATAGAAAACAAAATATGATCTTCCAAATTAAAAAAAATTTACTGACACTGGCTTAAGAACTTACAACTCATAACTTATTTCTCTAGTTAACGAATTTAAATATCTTGGTCTTTATTTTTCCCCGTGATCTATCCTGGAATTTTCATGTTAATTCTCTATTACTGACTCTTAATAGGAAAGAAGGAATGATTTCCCGTCTGGATAATTTGTCTAATAAGTCATTGTAGGTAAACTTTTATTACTTTGGAAGAAAATCATAGTTTGTTTTCTTTAAATTACATTGCAGAACATAGGTAAAATTCCAAGAATTCAGTTTACTAAGGATAGAATTAATAGTGGTAATTAAAACTGAAAGTTTCTTATCTGCAAATAAAATTGCCAAATCATCTGCATAAAGAATGAGGCGGGCAGGGGATAGAATTGAGAGCAAATCATCTATATAGGGTGAATACAAAAGTCTGAACTCCACTTTATTTTTGAACCGAGGCAGATATGTCAATTTTGATGAATCCAATGAATAGGAAGTTGTGGGTGGCCTATCTCATGGTGCACTTTTCATCATCGTAAATATGCAAATTAGGACACATTCAAAATTTATCTCAAAAACTGTAAGGGATAGAGAAAAAACCCAATTGCAAACTTGATCAGCATAAAAAAACAAACAAAATAAAAAAAAATCGGACCAACCAATCACCCAGAATCACGTGATGAACTGTTTGTAGCTTACAAACAGTCACACTGCACAAGGAAAATTGAATGTTGATATTTCCACCATGTAAAGCATGCAAATCCAAAAATTAACATAAATTACTAAACTTACATTCACTTTCATGCGGAAAAGCAAATGAAACGCATGTTTCAGCACACAGAAGACAGAACAATTCCAGGATGGCGAGCTACACTGTTCCAGAAATGGTCAACATGATCTTCTGCTTCAGAGAGGCAAGGAGAAACCTACCTGCTGCAGTTAGGTTGTATCGAGAGAGATACCCTAACGAACACCATTCATCTGTCAAACAATGTGTCACATTATTCAAAGATTCGCGGCTACAGGGAATGTTAATGCAGAAAGATGATGACCAATGGCACAAGGCGACGAGGATACAACAACACTAGTTCTGGCTGCAGTTGCTGCAAATCCCCACACAAGCAGCAGAGCAATTGCTGCAGATGTTGGGTGCCATCAGAGTACTATTCTCAACATTCTACACGCACATCATTTTAACCCATGCCATATTCATTGTCATCAGGAGTTACTGCCATTGGATTATGTTGCTAAGGCTGCCTTCTGCAACTGGTTACCTACCTGCCTGGATGACAATCCAAACTTCATTCATAAGGTGTTGTGGACAGATGAAGCCCAGTTCACCAGGGATGGAGTTAGCAACAGGCACAACCATCCTCATTGGTCAGACGAAAACCCACAATGTCTGTGAGAAGCAACTCATCAAGTGTGGTGTGGATTGTAGAATGACACTGTGGTTGGACCGTATTTTTACGATGGAACACTGACTGCAGAACGCTACCGTGCTGAAATTCTCAATGTGGTAGTTACAGACTTCATTGACAATTTGCCATAGGCCTCGTATCAGCGCACGTGGTTTCATCATAATGGAGCTTCTCCACATTACGGGTTGGTCGTTTGCGAGCATCTAAGTGAGATGTTTGGACAACAATGGATTGGCCGAGGAGGACCAGTTCGTTGGCCACCCTGCTCCCCTGATTTTACACCACTGGAGGATCTGGTTCAACGAATCCAGGAAGCATGCCAAGGAGTGACACCAGCCATGCTTGCCGATGTTTTGGCGTGAGCTAGGTTCTGTGCCCAATTGTGTTGTGGTGCCCACGGTCGTTATATCGAGCATTTTGTTGATTAACTTTTTTTAAACTGTTTGAAGTAACTTGTTTGTGCAGTGTGACTGTTTGTAAGCTACAAACAGTTCGCTACGTGATTGTGGGCGATTGGTTGGTCCGATTTGGATGATTTTTTTTTGTTTTGTTTGTTGTTTTTTTTTTGCTGAACAAGTTTGCAATTGGGTTTTTTTCTTTATCCCTTACGGTTTTTGAGATAAATTTTGAATGTGTCCCAATTTGCATATTTGGGATGATGAAAAGTGCATTATGGGATAGGCCACCCACAACTTCCTATTCATAGGATTCATCAAAATTGGCATAACTGCTTCGGTTCAAAAAATAAAGGGGGTTCAGACTTTAGTATTCACCCTGTATATTGGTTAGATAACAAAGTTGTCAGTATAGAGTTTGTGGTATGCCGCTGTTACGGTATACTAAAGAAGAGAAGAAAAGATCAGTTAATCAACTAAGTAGGGGGACCAAAATTTTTATAAAAATGGGATAAATTAAAAAATGGAATCGAATGGTGTAGTATAACTATATTTTATTATTATTATGCGATAATTCACTCATCGTTTTGTTATGGCGTGTAATTCTGGGGCTTTACGACCTCTTACAATTTGAATCATCTATACAAGTTAAATATATGCTTCCAAAGAACTTTGTTATGGATTCCTAAACTTAATACTGTCTCTTCTTTCTTTGCCCCTTTTGGTATTTTATCCATCTACCAAATCTATATATTGCAACTCTAATTCTCTATAAAATTATCAATAAGCAATTAACTCATCTACATTTGTATCATATTTTCCTAATAATTTGCACCCTCACTCTACTCAATCTGCTAATTTAATAAGGCTTCTTTTAAAAGAAGAATTTTCAGAGAAGTTGCGTCTCTTATATGGGTGTGATATGGTGGTCTCTTTTTACAGAGACTACTCGTTATTTACCATCAACCATATTATTTAAAAAGAAGCTTAAATTATTAATAACCATAATTTTTTATTTTCTTATTTTTTATTGTTTATTTTATTTTTTGGTTTTTATTGATTTCTTTTTTGATAATTAGAAAATGGATGGAAAAATTCTGCGAACCTTGGTAGAAGCATCGACCATGACAGTCGAGGTTCCTGGTTTGAATCCAGTGCGCAGAATTTGCCATCCATTTTTTAATTAATGTCGTTTACCTGATGTTGGGAGTTAGCTCCAGTTTACTTTCTTTACTTCTTATTAGCAGAGGTACCCAGCATTGCCCGGGATAATTACACTTGTAGGTAAACAGAGCAATCTCAAAAAATTAAATTATAACTCCCAGTTAGTTAAATAATAACTCAATCAATACAACATAGAGCAAAGGGACTATCCATTCTATGAAAAATACGAAAAACAGGAATTCTAGGTGATATACCAGGACTCTATCTACACTCTTCTTGAGTTGCCTCACCAATGTGGAGCATCATCAGATACTTTAGACAAAAGTTTTTCTTGCACTTGACGTAGAAGCTCTTATTACACTCTCGCTCTGTTCTAAAGTCTCGTTGTTCAGATGTTTTAAATGCCCATATAGATTTTTCTGTTTTAGTTGCAGAGTTTCTCTGACCGATACTCGTTTTTTCTCTTTCCTTTCCAGATACATAAATTTTTGCCAGTTGTCTGGACGTTTGATAGGGAGCTCCAGGGAGACACGTGACTCCTTTGCCTCATCAATAGACACTGCCTTATTAATGTTTTGTGAATGCATAATCATTTCATGCTCATTATTATTAATTCTTGGAAACGAACGTTCAATTGTCGCATTATCAGCATATCAAGTACCAAAATATACACATTCCCATGGAATATAGTCAAAATGTATTTTTATAAAATGTTTGTATCTGAGGTGCTAGCAAATAAGCTAGGTGATAACCCCGATGTGGCTCGGACTTTTATGGATTAAATTTTGCAATATTTTAAAAATAAACACATGGGAAAGCTTAGACTTAATACAGTAAAAATTCTTAATCAAAATTCGAAAAAAAAATTTTAAAGGCTCACAATGAAAGGACCTCTCCAAGAATGCCACTGCTAGTCTAATAATTTCTTACTCATGTAATCTTATTTTAGATATACACTTGATGTTCTTGCAATTCCACTCTTCTCTCGATATGTTGAAGCAAATCTTGGCCATTCATCACTTTGTGTAGTCTAGCAGTCGCCAATTCTTCTATTTACTTGCTTACCATTTGCTCATTACAGCACGGAGTTAAAGGAGTGCTTCCTATGTCGTCTTTCCACTCTTTCTCAATAGTCTTTTAATTCTCTTGTATCTTGCGCAGGCAGCACTAGGCCATGGGCCCATCCTGTCAGCAGACATCCGTACTGGAGGAGGAGTACTGGTCTGAGGTGTCTTCCCATGGGATACACTTGCTCCTCTGATATCTGTAGACACATCCCTGAATGCGAAATACTACCTGAACATTGTTGCCGGTAAGGTGCACCCGTGCATGATGACTGTGTTCCCTGGTGGTGACTGACAGTTTCAGCAGGAATATGCTCCCTGTCACCGTGCTCGAATGGCCTTAGATTGGTTTGAGGGAGATGACGCGGACTTCCACCTGCTTCAGTGGCCAGCTCGGTCGCCCGATCTCAACCCGATCGAGCATTTATGGGATGAAGTGGAGAGAACAATCCGACGCCGTCCCACACTACCGTCCAACCTGCACCAATTATGGAACGCTGTGATGTCAGCCTGGACTGCTTTTCCTCCGCAACAGTTTCAACACCTTGTTGAATCCATGCCAGCACGTACTCAGGCAGTTCTCACCGCTAAGGAGGCGCAACAAGCTATTAGCGGGGTCCCTGTAATAAATTGGTCATTCAGTGTACTATAAAACTAATTACGAATATCATTTATTTCTCGTTATATTCATTTATGACACGTCGATACGAGTTGTTCGATATATTACATGCCACAAATTAGCGTAGTAAGTGTCCAATGGTACAATACTGTACTACTAATACAATTGCACTCCCAGTTATTGCTCGTGACATTTATTCACGATTAGCAGAGGCACCCGGTGTTGCCTTTAAAACTCTAACACTTCCTATGGTCACTCTTGTTTTTATTTCCCCAACCAGAAGTACTTACGGAGGAAATCTCAATTGATGTCAGCGACGATCATTGTTTGAGAGACAATGCAACACGCGGAGTTACCTGCCGCATTTCATTGGAAACATAATCACTTCCGTTTTTTTCTGGACATGATGCTTACAAATTAAAGGACTTGTATATAATTGACTATATAAAGAATTGTAAATATATGGGTCTTTAAAAACTACCAGTGATTTTACGACACAGATTCGACCGTTTCAGCTGTTATCTTTTTCAGGATTGAGTGTAACTCACTTAAAGAAGTTTAGAAGAACAGTTAGAGAAGACAGGGTTGGGGGGTGTGGGAAGAGCAGCCAATGTGATTGCTGCATTCGTAATTAAACAACCAAAAGGAAAAGGATTATTCTGGCAGAATAAATTGTACGAAGTGAAAAACAAAAGAAGACTGTATCTAGATAACTCAACATTTACAGTTGTTGAAGACGGCTACGGCTGAAACACGTCGACTCTATGTCGCAATATCACTGGTTGTCTGTAAAGACTCATATACTTACATTTACAAACAACCAAGACCAAACATGTTTGAATATATAGAATTACAATACTGTCCGTTTAACTTTTCAGATGGGGGACTGGGGCAGGTTTACACAGTTTTTTATTATTTTTTTTTATTTTAGTAATAAAACTATTTCACTAAATTTTCATATCCATTCATTAGTTAAATTTTAAGTTACCGTATGGTGTCTTTAATTTAACTTAAATTTATATTATTTTCAAATTAAGAATGTTTTTTGGATGTAATCTCACCTGTGTAAACATGCCCCGTAGCCGGAGCAGGTTTACACAATGCTGATTGTATATTTCCACACATTAAAGAAATATAAGGTTTATTAGAAATATAATTCAAATAATTTGCAATATTTATTACTTCATTTAATTCAGTGAGTAAAAGTGAGTCAGGATACCACACATTTCAAATACTGGGTACAAATACAAACATTACCAAGTGTAAATTGACAGGATACAAAATATACTGAATTACCTGTTGTAATACAGTGATCATGTGCCCTACACTGTCTAGATGATATGCATTTTTCTCCAGGTTTTGACTTTTTATATGGCCTCAAAGAGTGTGTAAATCTGTCCCATGCTTCCTATGTAAACTTCCCCCATTGCCGTGTTTTGGAAACAACTAAGCCTCTAAGCTTTGTTCTTAAGGTTAACAATCAACTCAATAGCTTAAAATAACCGTTAAAAGCTGTGTATACCGTTAAAATTTTATCGGTAAAACTAGAAGTTTCCGAGTTACTCATTCAACATCCTAACACGTGTTCACTTGTGAGTTCTAACCACTTGTTACAAATTTGACTGCGTAACTCGGAAACTTCTCGTTGGAATTGGATCAAATTTTAACGATATACAGAGTTTTATATACTTTGTTATTCCTCTAAATTTCATTAATCTACGCTATACGGAACCTGACTTATTAATTTGTTGGTCTTGGCTTTACAGAACCATCATTTTTATTTCTGTTCATATCTCAGTTATCGTTCAAATTCGGACGCATGATCTTAGGACTGTTTGTGTTTAACTTGACCTCTATAATACCCTCTTAAATTGTTTTACCTACGATTTGAATCACCCTGTATAATTCCCTAAGAAAATATTTTACCTATTTTTAAAATACAACTTCTGGTTTAAAAGGTCTTCATCATTTCTCATGTATGAAATCTGAATAGTCTACTTTATATCGGATATTCTCATACGATATAATAATATCTATTGCTCAAAATAACCAATAAGTTTTAACTTTGAACACAAGAAAGATATAATTATATTAATAACATAATAATAATTGTTATCGCTCAGATATAATATTTCAGAGCCATGCTTCTTTCATTCGATTCAATTTCCAAAGTACTTTAGGTTTAATGTGTTTTCATTAATAAACTGAAGATAATGTTTATATTTTCATATATATTTTCAACATGATGAAAAGAAAAACCGACTTCAAATTTTTAATCGAGTTTTCAAGATATGGACTGATATAGCTTGGCGATAGTGAAAGTTTCATGAAAGTCGGTTTTTTTATACTCTGTATAATCTTGTTTGAAGTCGGTTAAAAATGCAGACAGTTTATCTCGGAAAAAATAATATGAAATTGAATTCAAAAATTAATTCAAAATAACGAAGCAGTTATTGCACAACGATTATTTGTGAAAAAAAATTGCATTAGGGTTGTCGACCTCCACTGTATTAGAACATTGGTAAAAAATATTACTTCGACTTAAACAGGCGTGAATGTTGGCTTACAGCAGTTAAATACGTATAAATACTTTCTCAGTTATTATTCTCGTAGGATTTTAGTCCATTTTTTCAGTCATTTTCTCAGTAGTTATTCTCTTAATTGTGATGATATATTCTCACGATAATGAACGACAGTGTATTTTTTAATAATAAATTGTACGTCTTTAATATAATATTCATTTTGTGTTTACATTTTTGCAGAAAATTTATTGTATTTACATTGAGATAATATTTTCGTTTTATTTATTAATGCTTTACTTTTCCTTCGGTGATTTATCATGGGGATTTTCTTTTTATATTAATGTTGATATTTCTTGGTAAATCGCGTCATTTCTGCTAGAATAAAATTTTAGAAACATTATATGGCTGAAAAGTATGTTTTTTACACATACAGAGTGATTCATAAAGGTAGGTCAAGAATGAAATACCATGTACAGTTTGTAGCGGGGAACAATATTTTTCCTATGAACATGCGTTCGAATTTAAACGCTAACTGAGATATGAACAGAAATAAAAATGCCCCCTCCCCCCAAGATCAACAAGTTAATAACTCAGGTTCTGTAACACCTAGGATAATGAATTTTGGAGGAATAATAGGGTACATAAATTTGTGTACACCGTTAAAATTTGATCGTATTCCAACAAGTAGTTTTCGAGTTACGCATTCAATATCGTAACAGTGCTGACATGCGAGTACTAACCAGCACGTGTTACGATATTGAGTGCGTAACTCGGAAACTACTTTTAGAATTCTAGCAAGTTTAAACGTTATACACCTTGTTGTGTACTCTATAATTTTCCCAAATTTCATCATCCTAGATCTTAAAGAAAATGAGTTATTAATTTGTTGATCTTGCTGGGGGCAATTTTATTTCTGTTCATATCTCAGAGTTCAAATTCGGACCCATGCTCATAGCAAAAATATTGTTCCCCGCTACAAACTCTACATGGTATTTCATTATTGACCTACCTTCCTGAATCACCCTGTATAACTCAAAATTTTATCGCTGTCTAAGGCAGTTTTCATTAACAATATTTTTGTTCAAATGCACTACTGTTTAATTGTTTCGTAAAAAAAAAAAGTTTAAAAAAATTGTGGTGTCAATAATTATATATAAGATCAGTTTATTTGCCTAACAACGTTTCCATTTTATATGAATGTATTTTTTTTATAATGTTAAAAATATCAATTAAATTATTACTTACATTCTAGATTTTTTGCGTTGCGTTTACGCCATAGAATAGAAGCAATTCAGCATAGCAACTGATACATTTTAAACACTGATGAAAATTTTACACTCTGCGTAGTTTTATATCATTCTTGAAACAATATAAGATTTCAAGTTTATCAAGTAATCTCTAAAGCAAAAAACTGCATTTCTGACCACTATCTGATAGTCTTAATGCTCCCTTACTAAAATTTTTTTTTCATTGAAATAGACTTAAGTACTCATGATATGAAAAGATATGTTAGAATAATGAAAAAATAACGTTCTATGCTGTACTTATTTTTATTAGAAAAACCGAGAGATTGAATAATATTGAAAAAAAAAATCGAAACCATCCTCTTCTCCACAAATAGATTTATAAACTTCGGCAACTACGTAATCCTTAATCAGTGGAATACAAACAATAAAAAATATACATAATTGAAAAAGATTATTTTAAAATGACATAAGTAAAGAACCAATACAGCAAGTACATATCAAACGCGCAATCATTAACAATTTTGGACTGAGATCAACAAGAGCGAAGATATCATTTACAGAGCAAAATGAAATAAAAAGAATGTAATTATTTAGAATAAATACAGGGGTTGTATAGTATAATATAAACACCTTTGATTATATATGTTTTGTAGAATATCTAGAAAAATACTTCAGTGATGTGAAGACTGTGTTACGCATCAAATATTTCAACGATGGGTTTGTTCGAAATGAAATATGAGATAAGTAACAAATAGTAAAAGAGAATAATATTTTGGATCACCCTGTAATAAATATCGCTTGTAGCTGCAGCATGAGGCTTCTTTTACATATCTGTGTTCATTTTTGTCAAAATAGTACGTATGTTCATGGGATACGATTGTTTCCTAAGTATAATCGAAATTTTTTCGTAAACTTTTGTTTTATAACATGCACGGTTTTGAACAGAATGCAATGCCTGTTTCAGGAAACTTGGCAAACAATCAATGTGAGTTATTATTTAACTTCTTGAGGTTGTTCTGTTTACCTGCAACTGGAATTATCTTGGGCAAAACCGGGTGCCTCTGCTATTCAAATTATAAAAATATTAAAATTTGATTAAATATAAGCATTTTTACTAAATAATGTGTCACTGCGGAAGCGTTAAAATAACTTTTGCATAATTTATTAGCCAAATGTATAGAGCTGCTATTATAGAAAGCCCAAGCAAATATCATGAAAATTCAGAAAGAAAACGTTAACAGAATGAGTTGAGATTTCAGTAGCTCTCAGAAATAAACAAAACGATAAGGTTTTTCTCTAAATTTTTAGTTTTGAATCAGACACCAGAAAAACTTTATCTCCTTAAGCTGATATGAAGCCAATATGAAATTTTGACTTCTTAGGTCAGTTTTAGGTCGTTGTTTTGCGTTGGTAGGTCTTTGCACGCCCATCCGAAAGACCATTTTACTATGAGTCTACTTTGGGACTGGGGATTTTAATTAACTTATTTATTTTAGCAAATATGTTAACTGAATTACTTAAATTGCGTTTATTCACTTGTTATTGATAAATAAAGTTCATTTTTAGTTTGTTTTTCATTATTGTTACGTCTCCTTTGTTGTTGTCGCAACAGGCAGCAGCGTGGAGTTTCAGGTTTTTATTTATTTATTTATTTATTTATTTATTTCAAAGTTAGTTAAAAAAACACCTATTCAGGGCCCATGTGGCAGAAAAGGCCGACGAGTAGGGTCCCCGAAAGGTGATTAAAAAATTACCAAATCACAAGAAGCAGTTAGAAAAATCAAAAATAAAAAGAACAGATTAATAACACTAGTCAACACGCATTTTGTGACTAAGACCACATACAGTGTTCTTAGTAGTAATTTGTATGTAGAAACCGAATCTGCTTTTAGATTTTTTCTATCACGTCACGTTTCCAAGTTATGTACTTCGAGACTTCTATGTTAAAGTAATGGGAGTGAAGAGAAGCAGCTACATTGTTAAGCTATCCATATTTTGGGGCCGCAAGGAAATTTACCAGGCCCAAAACACTGAATGATTTAAAAATGTTTCATTGTAAAACAAAGCTGTGCATGCTAGAGATATTTAGAAATTATATTCGTAATCAGCAGAAAAAATACTACCAAAAATCACCCACTTTCATTTTGTCACAGGAAAAATCTTATATTTTGTTGGCTAGTGTAATCAGAAATCAAGATTAGAAAAAAAGAGAAAACAAGAAAAGATAATAAAAAACACAAAAAAACAAAAATAAATCAAATGGCATAATCATAGTTCAACAATATATTAAGGAGAGAATTTAGTTGTTAAAACAAAAGTTTTTAATTTTTTTTGAATATAGGGTAGATGTACCAGTAATTGACAGTGTACCAGTAATTGAGAAATTACGATTTAAAGACTTTTAATAAAGTAACATGGCAAGAAAAGGGACTTGTGTTGCCACCTCGTATTAAAAATTGTATTAGGCTTGCCAGAACAGCAAAAAACTAGGAACTTTGCTCCCTATTATGGCCGCAAACACATGTTGATTGTTCAATGCCTTATCGAGTTGAAAAAACCTTGTAATGAACCACAACGGGATGGTTTGATTACTTGAATTTATTTCATGAATGTTATGCAATATTTGTTATTAATTTTACGTGAACCTTTTTGTGTGATCAATGGACAATACTTCTAGTACTAACAGAATTTCAGATGACCAATGTGTTAACTCTTTTAATCCACGGTCAATTACTAGAACCCAGATGTGTAGTGTCACAAGTAATTGACATAACCTGTCAATTACTGATAATTTCTGTGTTTAAAAAATGAACAAAAATATACTAATGTGATATAGAATATAGGGTAATAATAAAAGAAACTTTATGATTTTAAGTGTAACTTCTTAAATTCCAGTAATTGACCTGGCTGTGTCAATTATGGGAAGTTGACTGTCAATTTCCTGATCACCGACTTTAACATAAATCTTTTAGGCCCTGTTTACCGATTCTTTTTGTTGGTTTTGAATCTTGTCACAGAGACAATCAAGAGATAGCCCAGAACAACTAATCTTCCAAGAAGAAAACTACTATTGGTATTGTGTTTACTTTAAGAAGTAGCATAGGATGAAGTGGATGAATTTTGCAAGTATGAGAACAATCGTCAAAAATGAAGTGTTTCTACAAAGAATTTATTGGCCAAGATCTGATGATATTGCACTACTGGAAAACAACTTCATTTTTTATGGTCCTTGTGTAACGGGCAAAAATACGTGAGGTTCTTCTCTTTTTGATTGATTGAACGCTCCCCCGTACAGAGCTCTTTCTAAACAGGGAATAAAAGCAACAAAATCATTAACAAGGAGATTTCGTGTTACAAGAAGAAATGTTTATACTATTCAAAATATTAATAAACTCCAATACTTATCTTCTCCTTAAGCTTTCAAAGGATAAAGGAAAAGAACAAAATAAACATAGATGATGGGTTTGTCGTGTTTGAGAATAAATTAAGATTTACTTATAGGCAACTGTGTCTGACAAAATAACCGGGGCTTTATTGCGAAATTTCGTCTACTATTGAAATTTACAATTGTCTAGAGAAATCTTCCTTCAAAGTAAGCTACTAATATTTCTGTGTCTCTACACCGATGAATCGTTAGTCTTTCGCCGCCGGGCGTTCAGAAAGAAAAAAAATTATTTATTAAATTCACTTCTAAATAATTCATTCAACTTAACAAATAGCAGTTCAAAATTTAACAGACTCGCGAGATCATCCCAGGTAAGTATCAACAAATTAAACAAAAAATTCTTCTTTGTAGTTTTAAGCATCACTTTCGTCGTTCTCAATATGTCTTAATTCGCGCATCATCATCTTAGATTCCGACAAGACGTCTACACAAAGTCACTGGTAAGTATTTTAGTTATTTAAATAGAATCATACTTTTACATCCATTTCTTGTTATATTTTTCTCTTTTTAATCTTCTTATTGTTTTTCTTTTCAGCAATTGTTATTTTTTACTAGTTATAACGTTAAACAAGTCGTGATGATGAATCATAGTCATTTTATTGTTTTATCTTAAACATTCGGGGCAGAATTAAGCAACAGCAAGGAATGGAAGGGAAACTAACGCTAGGCTAATAATAACGGGACAGAGGAAGGGGAAAACTCAAATCCGCAAAGGACAAACGGATTTGAGGGTGTTAGTGGGATTCTTACTGCGCTAAAGCCTTAGGGCTAAATCTTACGGAACCAACACATTCTTAGTCATCATCACCCTCTTCTTATGATGCAGGATTTCTCTACGGGAATAGCACATCTTCGGCGTGGAGAAACTCTGCGTTGTACCCTATGGAAAAGTAACTATGTCCGCCGTTACAATTTCCGATTAATCTGTGTGGAAATAGGAACAGCAAAAAAAACAATAAAAAAAAAGACAGATTTTAGACCGTATGGCCCAAATACTATGCATAATACCAGAACGTCTTGTTTTCTGTCACATTCTTTCGTGCTCGAAGTTAAGTAGGTCATTCTTATCTTCATAACGATTTCGCTTCTTAAACATCAATATCAACGACGGATTTTTATCCACTACGTCGATTGCCGTATACAACATAGGTAAGTTTTCTTTAAAACCTTGGAGGAGAAACGAATTGTTAGAAAGATCGACTCCGAGTTCCGAGTCACTTCCATCGTAGTCACTTCCATCTTTACCGTCTAGTCTGATGGCCGCCGTCATTCTACTCTTCACTTTTTCTTATATCTATCATTTCCTTTTTTTAACGACCCGAAGCTCGTACAATAAAACTCATTTGTTGGCGAAACATTGTTGATTTCGACCATTGTTTACATTTCTTCGCAACAGAAGGACCATCTATAATTCACGTCGACAATTAATTTACACAAAACAATTTCGTCATGTCTGTCTTAACTCTCGGTCAAGATAATAGCACGAGACCAAAAAAAAGGAAGGGGGGGGGGGGAAGGAGAAAGACAGAATTGTAACGCCAAAACTGGCCGTTACACTTGCACTCTACATGGGAATGGACTGATTTTGTTTATTATTTCAAAAGAAAAAAGGATAAATGATCTAAATGAACAACTTGAGTTTTAAAAAGCACAATTTTAGCTAATGTTAAATACTTTACACATTAATAAAAAGCTTGATTTCATCAGCTACTTTTGAATGTTGTCAATTGTTTTTGTAAAACTATTTAAGAAAAATTTGTAATTAAAATATTATCAATTACTGGTGAAACTGCTTGTCAAATTCTGGTGGATTAATTGTCAACTACTAATGGATCATGCATAATTTAGGAAAAAAATTAATAACTTTATAACTATTAAAGATATATAAATTGTTTAGACATTGGCACAATCGGCACAATTTTATGCTAAAAGTAGAAAAGCTTCAAAATTCAATTTGATTTACGTACACAATTTCGTTTCACAGTAATGTCTTAAACTGTCAATTACTGGTACATCTTCCATACTCCCTGAGGGTGAGAAGCGAACCAATTCGGGAAGCAAAGACCATCGTTTAATACCGATATATGAAACACATCTTCTCAAATAATTACTCCTAACTAAAGGAATTCTAATTAACGAAGCCGAGCGAGGAAAATAAGAATGAGTGTCATTCTGAAAATGAAGAGAGATAGAAGAAAAGAGAAGTCGATGAATAATAATTTTATATACACACAAGCATAATTGAATAGAATATATTTGAGTAATAGTTAAAATACCTAAAGATGAGACTGCAAGACACAGACCATAGAATAACCATTTTAGAAGATTGCCAATTTAGAAGGTTTCATTTTAGAAGGTTAAATATCAGAGTAAGATTGTACATAGTAGTGGATCCCCAGAAAGACATATCATAGCATAGAGATGAGTGTACAGTGCCTACAGTAGTAGAGTAACAATAGTATATAGTGGGGAAGGAAGTGTAATCGAGAAATCATAACTTGCTTGATATTAAGAATAGTTAGCAAAGAGTTAATATGTAAGTCCCAAGACAGATCGTGAGATAGTTATATACCTAAACACTTAAATGATTTAGTTCTGCCAAGTGGTTGATAATCATAAAAAATATGTAAATGATCAGGAAATTTTGCTTATAGCGTTGATGAATGAGCATGAATTAAGTTTTATTAGTATTGAGAGATAACGAATTAGCTAAATTCCATAAACTTAAAATATAAAGAATCCGATTTATTGTCATAGTAAGTTTGGAGATAGAAGAATCAGGAAATAATTTAGGATATGGAATAGAATAAATAGGAGTTAAATCAATAGGTAAATCTTTTATAAACAGATTAAAGAGCAGAGGGGAGAGAATCGAACCTTGTGATTAATTTCCGAGAAAGGATGCTGACATCTCACGCTAAATTGTTAGGCGTTTTCAATTTAATTTCTCTTTTGTCAGAAAAATTCTGCATATATATTTTGTTGTGGCTGTGAGCTTGATGATGAAATAAGCGAACAGGAGTTTGTTGCTCTTTAAAAAAAGAGCTTTGATGTAGCGATGGCGGCCGTTTTGGGGTGTTGATGTTCACTTGTTGAGTTTCGCCACTACATAAGCGCCTATGCTACAGTTCATTAGTTGTTAATTGGTCTTAGTTTTCTCGCCGATATTTGTTTTAATATATCATTAATGTTCTCTCTTACGATGTCGAATTTTCCTGGCTTTATGAGAGATCTTCTACAAAGGTAAATCGAACGTCGTATGTATAAACAAGGTTTGTGAATTTCCCGGTTCGGGTGAGTGACTCGATTTTTATTTCACCGAGCCAATTCAGGGAAAATGGAAGTGTGATAAGAAGACGGCAGGTGTACCCGTTTCAGTCGAACGAAGGCCAATGATGGCTATGTAACTATTGACTGTAAATTATTCAGAGACGCTAATTATTTTCTTGTAGTTTGGAACTTGTCTCTGCCTTTTCCCACATTCTAGGATGGTTTACCTAGCGATGTACCGGGCTTTGAAAAAGTTCTGTTACACTCTTTACATCCCCCAAAAAATGGACTGCTCATGATTTCGATAATTACATTTCCACAAAAGGATCAAATAATATATTGGAAATTACATGTCAACCTCTGAGTGATCCTAATGTCCACGACAAAAGCAATGGAAACGAAACGAGTAGAGATCGCTGCTCTCCTGCGCGCGGGCCACACGAAGTCCGAGATTGCCAAGTTCCTCAAAGTCAGCCGGATGACCATCCACAGAGTTGGGGACAGGCTCAAGAATGGGAGAGACCTTAAAGATCAACCTCGTTCAGGTAGACCTCAAGTCGTCAACCGTTTGGCTGTGAGAAAAGCCTTCGAATAAGACCCGACGCTCAAAATGACTGCGTGAGGCCTCTGCTGACGGATGGGATACGGGAACAACGTCGGGAGCGCTATCGCCGTCTTCTCAACGACTTGAAGAGTCATGGCGAGCGAATTGACATTTTCTCTGACGAAAAGACCTTCACGGTCGATCCTGTCGTCAACAAGCAAAACGACTGCGTGGTAAGCTTCGGCCAGGACATCTCCAAGGTCCGCTACGTGTCTACAATCAAGCACCCGGCCTTTGTGATGAATTGTGGCGTCGAATGGCGAGAAAATGCCACCCGTGTGGTTCCCAAGTGGATACCGGCTAACGGCGGCTGATTACAAGGACATCCTGGCCACAAAAGTCCTTCCCTGGGTGAAGAAATGTGGACTACATCTTTCAACAGGACGGTGCCCCTGCCCACACGGCCAACACTGTGCAAAACTGGTTGGGGTCCAAAATGACCTTCTGGTCGAAGGGCTTTTGGCCTCCGCAGTCGCCAGACCTCAATCCATTTGACTACAGCGTGTGGGCGCATGTCGAGGGGAAGGCCTGCAAGGTCCGTCACAGCAACATCGAGGAGCTGAAAACATCTGTCAACCGTGTGTGGACCAGAATGAGGAAGGACTACATTCGCAAAGTTTGCAAGGCTTTTCGGCCTCGTCTGGAGCGGGTTCTTGATACAGATGGTGGCTACATTGATTAAATGTTATTCTACATGATGGCACAATAAATACATGTCTAACTGCATCGTGAACATCGTCGTGTCCATTTCTTTGAGGGTCGTCACGAGTGTAACAGAACTTTTGCAAAGCCCGGTATTATGTTTATGTGCTTGAATGTCCGTACTTATGGGATGGGTAACCCAGAGCTGTAAAATGGTGCAGTATTCGCCCGGAGATTCCATGAAACGCTACACAAAGCATTAGTCCAACCGTTCAGTTTCAGATTGTCATTGCCGCTGCTTATAAAAAAATTATAGGCCGATATGCCTATGTAGTTTCTATTCTCAGTTTGCCTCTTAACCCAAGTTATTTAAGTAGAGCAATACCAGGGGGGTTATGCCCCTCCCTGCGTACTGGGACATTAAAGGGGCGCATGATGTGTTCTCGCGCTATAGTAGTTCAACAGTGGGGAGTGATCTGAGGGCCAAATCTATGAAACTTGGCGGTGCACACGATGCTAGCGCTTATGGCCAAATAAATGAACCTGGGTCGGAGAATTGCATCCCTCAGGAGACCTGAGAATGGTGAAGTCACAACCTTAATTTACCACACAACCTGTGTCTGTTGTCTTGGACTGTTATATCGTGTTCTTTTGAACCATTTATTATGGGTTTTACAGTAGCGCTCAAAAAATAAGGCGCAATCAATTTTTTTTAGCCAATTGTTGAATTACTATAACGGAATGACAATTTATGCTTAACAGAAAAATGAGACAAATTGTTACAGTTCTTAATTATGTGAAAATCATTGCCATGTTTACTTGCATTTAGTTGCAACAATAGCATTACTGGTTTGCACTTGTTCACAAAATAAGGCACCGTTTGGAATTCAATATTTATTTAATACCAAATACTATTCTACATGCTAGAAATAACATAAAATAATTAGAAATAACAATATTTGGTGGTGTAACCATTGTTGCTGATTACAGCCTGACATCTTTTCAGCATGGAATCAATTAACTTGTTCAAAGACTCCTTTGGAATTTCTTTCCATTTTTTCTTTAGAAGTTCGAGTTTCTCATCGAGATTTGACACCTTTTGACCTGCACAATGAAGGAAAAAAATCTCCCAAAGGTGCTCGATGGGATTTAAGTCGGGGGATTGTGCAGGCCGAACAAGGACACGGATTTTTTTGGAAGCCAATTGGTTTTTCACCAGGTTGGAGGTGTGGTTCGAGTCGTTGCCATGCTGGAATATCGAGCTTCTGGGCATATTTTTCTAACCATATGGGTGCATATAGGTCTGAAGAATATCTCGGTACATGGTCTTTTCCATAATGCCAAAATTTCGCACAAGGGGACCCACTCCATTCGAACTTAAGCATCCCCAGCCCATTAATGATCCCCCGCCATGTTTCGCGGTGGGCAGCTGATACTTTGGGTTGAAACGCTGGTTCTGCGGACGTCTAATCGATTACCATCAGAACCAAACAAAAAAATACTTCGATTCGTCGCTCTATAAGATTTTTTCCCAATCTTTGGGAGTCCAGGGTTTATATTTTTTCGGGAATGAAAGTCGGGCCATCCGGTTTTTCTTGCTGACAAGAGGTTTTTTTTGCTGGACGCCTACCACGCAATTCTGCTTCATCTAGTCATCGTTTTTTGGTAGAAACACTAACATCTACCCCACGGTATTCTCTCATTTCTTGGTTTAAGCTAACTGCTGTCTTCCTGGGATCTGCCTTTGACAATTTACAGAGCACCCTGTCATCCTTTTCTGTGGTTTTGCTGATCCAGGTTTTTGGTGGAGGTCTCCTCTTTCTCGTTTTCGTTGAACAATATTTCTTACTGTGCTTTTTTGGCACATTAAATGTTGATGAAAGTTTACTGTACGAATCTCCACACTCAACAGCCTTAAAATTTACTCTTGATGCTTCAAATCAAGATGTCCACGTTGATTTGACATTTTCATAAGCACTCTAACAGTAACCATAAAAAATAGTTTAATTATTTGCAATTTTATAACAATTACAATTACTTTCCTCACTTGTGCCTTATTTTTTGGATCCAGTCGTTTAAGGTTTTTTTTTTTGACTCTTACATATTTAAAGATGTTTTCACTTTCTCCTATACCCCTCACAAACTTGAAACATTCCATTTATTCTAATAAGATTCAAAACAAAATTTTGATTGTGCCCTATTTTTGAGCGCAACTATATGAGTAATCTTTAACTGAGATGTAAAATCACTTTTATTTCTACATTTGCTAGAGGGCCCTGCGCGACAAAATTTTGTAAATAGTTATAAAATCTTTTTGATTAATATTGATTTTATTTTTCACCCAACAACATTGACTTTATTTCTAGCTCGCCAAGCTCAACATCCTCCCAGTTCCACTCCTGGTGGAGGGCGTTTGCCATAATCTGGCCAAAAAGACGACACCACGGGGGTTGGACGGCACAAAATTAATATACCTTCTTATCAACAGAAGGAGACGTAGATACTTGTGTGCGGTCAAAAATACTAATTTGGATCAAATGCCTTTTCAGTTTTTTTTTATTTTTGAGAGCAACTGAAAGTCAACTCATTCTATCGGCGGTATCTTTCTGAATTTTCAAGATATTTGCTTGAACTCTTTTGTAGCACTTTACATTTGGCTAATAAATTAAGCAAAAAAACATTTTGGTAATGCTTGCGCATCCACAATTAAACATTATTTAGTAAAAATGCTCGTATTTCATCAAATCTTTAATGTTTTATATTCTGATTGCAAAGATGTTGTCTGTATTGCAGTTTGTCATCGTATCTGTAAATGGCATTACATGAGGCTGCATTGCGCTTTACTCCTCTGAAGTTTCAGGGTAATTCATCAAGTATTTTCTAGAAATTCGACAAAACGACTAAAATCAAATGTTTTCATATTATTTTGTCCAACCCCTGTAATTAAAAATAATAGCACACAAAATTAAATAAGCAGAATATAATTTAATAAGAAAAAAGGAAGTAAATGCAACATTAGGTAAATAACATAGAAATAAATAAACGAAATAATTTGGAGTCTGCTAGGAAACCATTGTCACTGTCACGCGGGAAATGGCTATGCGCAGTGGAAATGTTCAAAGCAATAGAAACACAGTTGATAGGATTAAATAAAAGTAGGTTTATTGCCTATGAGCACTATTATAAATTCAAAACAGAAAATAGTGCATCTCAGCTAATTGCAAAAATGCTCGCTCCGTGAAATCTTAGCTAGGAAGACACGGGCAGTTAAGATAGTTGAATTAAGAAAATATGATTAACTAATCTTTTACACACACTTCAGTGCGAAGAACTTTCAATGGGCATCTTTACAAATGGAAGTCAAATAGGGAAGATTCTGTTATGAAACCACCAGCGAAGAGGAGAATGGTAGCTTTGAAACCACCTGTGAGGGTTTTTCCCACATCCACCAAATGGATGACTGTGCAGACGTCTGAGAAATGAGGATCAGCAATGGGACCAGGTGGCCTCCTTTTTTTAACTTTATCATCTAAGAATCGCTTGAGAAAGTTAGCATGAATCACCTTTTACCCATCCCCAACGCGGGGGCGAAAAACCAACTTTGCGGATACCTTGTTAATCATCTTCACTATCTTGAAAGGCCCATTATACTTCGCATATAGCCTTTTGCCTTTCTAATGGGACAACGCTCGTAACCTTGCCACCCACGCAAACACCCTGTCCCCTACATTAAAGGGGACCGCACTATGCCTTTTGTTGTAGTGCTTTTTGCACGTCGAATTAACCTTACGAATGATTTTTTTTTGCTTACGTAAGCAGTAGTTTTTAATACTGCAAAAATGCGCTAGCTTTTACACTAGCCTCAGCAAATTTGTTGATGGAAGGGGGGATTTGAATTTCCCGCCCCAGACCTATTTTTAACACCCGTTAAATAGCTATCCCAATCAGACTTATCGAAGTTGACCTAGTTACGTACCACTTGGATCACCATCTGATTGGTACGTTCGGACTGGCCGTCCATCTGAGGGTGATAGGCACTGGAAAATTTAAGCTTAGTGCTCAACATTTTAAATATATGATGCCATACCCCAGACATAAAACAGACGTCCCGGTCCGTGATGAAAGCTTACGGGAAACCATGAGTTTTTAAAATTTAGTCCACCAAGAGCCTCGCCGTACCTTCAGCCATAATGGTTGAGTGGCATGGAAGTAGACGCACCAGCTTTGTCAACTTGTCTGTCACGGTAAGTAAGGCATTGTAGTCTAGGGCTGTAAGCGCCAAAGGTAGGATGTAATCCAATGCGATTGTGTGCCACCGATGAAGCGGTACCTCTAGAGGCTGTAATTTGCCATGTCTTCTTGTGGGGCACTTTATTTTTCTGACAAGCCTCGTATAAACGGTACATATTTGGCCATATCGGCTGCCATATTATGACCACTGTACTCTCGGCTAATTTTATGCAAGGTTTTAAAAATCCCCATATGCCCCGCAGTAAGGTCTTGGTGCCAGGCTGCTATTATAGGGTCGATAATTTCCTTGACCCGCGAAAGAACCTACACCACCTTCCACTCATTGCGCCGATACAAATAAACCTCTTTCCAGAAATAGAGCTCTACAGTCTTCTCTCTCTTACTTTTGGTGAATTTCCACCTGCTATACCCTTTCTTTATTTGCTCCAGGGTATGCGCCTTTAACTCCCTACGTGTTTCAGTAAGGGCCACATATGCATATTTTCTGCTTGCCATAGCATTGTTCGCCTCCCCTTCTAACTTCTTGTTCCTAAAGGATACATTTTGGTTATGGCTCGCTTTAAGGAATGAGCTGCCTGCTGGAGCAGAACTTTATTCGTTTCTGCTGGAAATGCGTTGGCGTACAGAGAGACCTTTATTTCCTCGGTATACGAAATTAACTGACTCGCTAAAACTTCGAAACAGATATTAAAATTCACTTGTTTTGCTTATTATAGG
The DNA here is from genome assembly GCA_023313115.1 of Rhysida immarginata. Taxonomy (NCBI): domain Eukaryota; kingdom Metazoa; phylum Arthropoda; class Chilopoda; order Scolopendromorpha; family Scolopendridae; genus Rhysida; species Rhysida immarginata. Next base: position 310,768 of record JAHWFO010008481.1, read on the forward strand.
TGGTCCGAGTCAAAATATTGTAGACCGTCTGTTCAACTTCCATTTCTTCTGTATCAATGCTTCAGCCTGCCATTAACTAAGCCTGACAATTGACCTACAATTCTACCAACTGCCAGCCCAATAGGACGAATACCACCTAAAAAATCTTGACCAAAGAATAAATATATTGAATAAATCTCGACCAAACCTTAATACCCTAAAATATAAATTTTTTTTAAATGCAACGAAATAAATGCTCAGAAATAAGCTTACAACTAATAAACCGTGTATTTGCGCTACCTCACAAGAGCTTTAAATTGCGCAGCTACGTTTAAAACCAGGGCTCTTCTTTCTTAATAATGCCCTTTTTCTTATTGCAAACGCCTTGCAATTGCCCTAATTTACGTGTTCAGTTAGGGTGGGCTGAAAGCAGTAGCCCAAAAAGGGTGGGCTGGGAGGGAAAAAAATCAAGCTGAGGAAAAGAACCACGCTCGCTAACACCTGACAATGGACTGATAATCCTACCAACCGTGTCACGCAGAAACGTGTTGTGCGCAGTGGAAATGTTCAGAGCAAAAGAAACACAGTAATGGGATTAATTAAAAGTCGGTTTATTGCTTATGAGCACTATTATAAATACAAGACCGAAAATAGTGCATCTCAACTAATCCCGAAGATGCCCGTCAGTGAAATTTGAGCTAGGACGATACATCTGGTTAAGATAGTTGAATTAAGAAAATATGATTAACAGATCTTTTACACACACATCAGTGCGAACAATTTTCAATGGGCATCTTTACAAATGGAAAGTTCCAATGCACAGTTACTCAGTCCTCACAAAATGTGGCTAGGTGAGAAAACGAGTCGTTTCCTCTACTAGACGTAAAGACGATCCTCCCGTGGCCGAAAGCACTTCAATCGTCCTTAAGTTAAGAAATGTGGGGGCTCGTAACATGACCCCTGGTCGCCGTATAATATCTTTATCAAAACTCTTCGAGGGAAAACGGCGACGCAATACGTTTTATAAAATGAGGTAAGTGCGCTTTGTACCTAGGAGGAACACAGCAGAAGAAATCTCTAATAAGTCCACAAAATAACATAACCACGTTTACCTAGGCTTATGACTTTAAAGACTATAATAATTACTTAAATTATACGCATTTAAAGAGAATAAGTTACCTTAAGTCGCAAGGGGCCAAGCTGTACAATAAAGGGCACCGATGTCTGCTTCCATAAAGGCTGTCAAACCCCAGGGCATGATGCAAAGGAAATCGCGTTGGCAGAATGTGACGCAGCTTCAGTACAATGCAATAAGCTATCTCCTAACGCGACGTAATTAGGTCTAGACATAGTAAGTGCGTGGAGAACGCTGGGCTGAGCCAATGGCACGTTAATATCTACGCTACTAGCTCGCAAATGATTTGCTAAGTACGCGCAACGAATGCCATATAAGAAAGCGTACTTACGGGCCTCGTCTGAAACTTTAGAAATGCCTGCAAACGAAATAGCTTCGACACTACTCACTCTCGAAGAGGAAACCTGCTTGGCAACGCTAACACCGCTTCCGCTAGCTGAATGGTCCTTCATAAAACGAATGGGATAGAGAGAAACCTTCGTGCTCCTATCGTCTCCGTTCACGCACGAACTACGTCCAGCAACGAGCACCTGGTCAACTTCACCTGGTGCTACATCGCACTGCCTGGAGTTGGAATCTCTTGTTACCACAGCCGCTGCAATTACGCCTCTCACAGCTTGTTCCAAGCCGTCTGTAGCGTTCGAGGCACTCTGGAAAACATTTGAGACTACTTGTGCCGAAGAGTCCTTCCTCTCTTTGCCCGTATCGTCCGATTTCCAGCTGATAACTGACCAAGAAGCTTCCGCGACATCGCTTGACGTCGCTTCCTTTCTCCGCTTCGATTTCCGTTGCGCTCTTTTCCTCTTCCTTTTCTCCTTAAGTTTTCGAATCGCCTTCAAGGATGGCGCCACTAACAAATGCTCTACTTGGCCCGCTTCATCTTCGCAGCTTCCCCTCTCGCTGCTCTCCCATGAACTCTGTAGCAGTCACCATTTAGTAATGAAATAGTCTATTTTGTTGATCTCATGTGGCTCAGGAGCGTCCACTAAACTGCGGTTTTTGACGTAAAGCAGCAGTTATAAATCATTCTGTATTACCTTATCTCCGATTTCCAGGAGATGCTTAGTCACGGCGTCCTACTCTGATATATAGGATATGGCATGGGTCGAACTTTCTTCTTCTTGTTCTAATTATTATTATTATTGCACTCCGTAGGGAGTAAAATACAACATCGTTAAAACCGTTACACGTGATCTGTCTGTATGTTCATGATCCTCTTCCATAAAATGTTATACAAGTATATACCAGGTGTTCCTGACTGATGGATTTTGAAAATGAATAAAAAAAAGACGGAATGCGATAGATATGTATCGTTTGCAGCCTTATGCTTAGGAAATTAGAGAAATTCATCCCACCCTATCTTTAAACTCTGTCTTTAAACCAAGTTTGTAGGTTAGAAAAGTCTTTTTCCAGATCTGATTCAAACTTGGTCGAGTGCGCTCGTGTATAAAACTTTGTAAGTATAATGTCATCCAGTAAAAACGATGGTATAAATCTGCTTATTCTCCATGGTATTGACAGCTTCGATATTTATGGCTAGTTGAAGATCCTGAACTGAGGTGAAGGGTCTACCGCCATATTGATCTTTCGGTACTTGTTCCCAAAGGTGTTTAATCACTGGGGGAATATAATTTTCTCGCTAATTTTATATAAACATGGTAGAGTAGCAGTCGGTCTGAAATTTTTGATGTACTTAACTTCCCCACCCTTATATATTGGATTATACATGGTTTGTTTAAATCTGCTTGGGAACATAAAATGAGTGATAATTTCCTTAATAAGGTAGGCTAAAAAATGGTTACTTACCGCACCCCAATTCTTAATAACCAGGTGGTTTGCAATGCCATTGTTTTTATTAAATATTAACTTCACACTTCTGGTTGCCCAGTAAACCTCTTGAGGAGGGTTGACAGACGTTTCCTAGCCGGTATTCACTTTCACAGAAGGAGGGTAATTGGCGGTGGAATGGCAATATTAAGAGGATTATCAATCCATTCTAGGTAAGACACGGCATTGTTCTTATCCAGGGTGGTATTACCTTTTCGCTGACATTTCGTGACAAAACTCCATAGTATAAAATGATTACTAACTGTGAAAATTTTTTATTTTTGCTTTTCTAATTTCTGATTTACACTTTATATTACAGGTCTTAAGCACCTCTAAATATGTAGTTCTTAGTAGTGATGTGACATTGCTAAAGAAGATTTCTTTGTTTCCATAAATCTTGAATTTTTTGCGTCCACCAGTGTGTAGATTTAGGTCGCAAATGGACCCAGAGGCTAAAAAGTTGGATCCCTGGATGGACCTGGATTGACGACTTCTGTAAGATGGTCGCAGCAGCCGGGGGAAGGGTGAAGATTTTCTGTTACTGATGGTCAAACCATCCAGTGGCCAGCCATGCCTAATATTGCTTAATTTCAGAGAAGTTGTATTTAGTAAAAGCCCACCAGGCCACGGCCTCCCTCATAAAGGCTAATTATAAAGACTTGATCAATGGTGGTTTTAGACTTTACAGTAATCCTGGTAGGGTCAAATATACAAGAAACCAAATGCAGGGCTTCCACAGCATCAACGATGGCCTGTCGTATCAGAAGGCTGGGAGAAGTCAATGTTGAAGTCTCCCATAATAATATATATAGCACTTAGGTCTAGTCCTAGAAAAATATCAATGACATTTTGAATCTTCATGTAATTTGGTCGATAAATGACCAAAATTCTTAAATCTTGGTCGTAGTTGGTAAGATGGACTAGGATATAATCAAGACCATTGTGGGAGTCCTTATGGATGACGTGAACGTTGTACTCGCTTCTGATCAAAAAGACGACACCTTCCCCTCACGAAGAGCGATCAGAACGGTAAATGGTGAAGTTATCTGGGCAAATATTGTCATCTGCATATCCTTAATGAGCCAGGTTTCTACTTAGGCACAAACCTGGACATTGTTAATTATAAGCCACAATTCAATATTGTAGATTTCATTACCTAAGGAACGGACGTTAGCATAGGCAAAAGTGATACGGTGGAGGGATATGACATCAGCTAATCTTATTGAGTATTTCATATTACTAATTAAAGTGCCTCGCTTATGACTTATCGCGATAAGTGTCCTCTAAGCGCATCGAGGTTCTTCCACGAAATGGTCGCACTGAAAGACCCTTCAGCCATGGTCGCTGATACAAGGAGGGGGACAATGTGCTTCTTCGCTAAATCTAAGGAAGTAGTAATGCGAGGGTTTACCCTCCTTGGTAAGCACACCTTCCGCATTTCATGATATGTATGTTCTGTGCTATGAGTTTTACTGCAAGAATGGACAGCACTGTACTCTCCTCCAGTTTGCCAATACATAATCTAATCATGTGTGATTGCCTAATAGGCAAATCTCAATTTTCGTGAACGTTATGCTCCGGTATTATATGGCGATCCATTGTACCTGTGGCTACAGCATGCTGAGGATGTTTAACAGGTTCAGTATTATTTACAGGCTTTAGACTAATTCGATTCAATTCTACTGAATAAAATTGAGTGTCTTTATTTGACTGATTTGTCATAATTTCATCTGTGTGTGGATTTTGACTCAGTGCATGCACCTAATGATCTAACTGCCTATGACTACCATGTAATGGAGGGACGTCTTTATAAGTAACTTGTGTAAGTGTATGCAAACCTAGGTCATCTCTTTTAGTCTGAAGATCAAGTACATTATCGCAGTTATCACTACCAGTTAGATTTGACTTGTCCGGGAGAGTTAATTTATTTAACGCTTCTTCAGCCGGAGTTGTAAGATCGAGGAATCTATCATATTTTGCATTAATTGGCTCACGGTGTCATGAACGGAAACCATGATACCTTTAATTGGAGACGGAAGCATTAGATGTCTCAATTTTGCGCTTTGTTGTTTCTCTATAAATTTTGCTGCATTTATTAAAATAGACTTTGTAACTACGCGATTATAACATAGGCGTCTTATCCTTTGGGTTCTCAAATATGCGTTTCAGAGAACTGGATGTTTTTTAATGCCAAGGTCACATGAGAGTTGTTGAAGATATTTTGTAGTCTTGTCCTCATGTCATCAAATCCAGATGAACGCTAAATCACGTGGATCTGTTGATATGGCACAGGGCCCAAAATTGGCACAAAATTAACGACTGGCGATTAGAGCGATACTGCCCCTGGAAGAGAAGATGTTCTTCCCAACGAGAAGGAAGACGTAAAAGAAGAAAAACATATTGCATTCATAATCAAGAAGCAAAAAATGCCGTACAAGGCTAAGGCGAGAAATGAATCAGAGAAAAGACAAAAACTAGTGATTTCGAAGAGATGGACAGTAGCCAGTGATATCTCTTTTCGTTTAGTAAACTTGCCGGAAGTTCGTGAATTTACAAGAGACAGTCATAAAGTCATTATAATCAGCGGATGACTAGACGGTGACACAGCATCAGTATCTCTCCACATACGCACCTCCCACGTGCCACACGCTTTTCCCAACGATGGATTAGTTGCTCTATGCCACATTTATAGAATTACTCCATTTAGCTGAGGAACTGTTACATTGTAACATTTGAATAAATTTAAAGTTACTTTTGGATTTTAAGTTATCTTTAATAATGATGATTAAATCATAAGGAAAAGAGAAAATTGGTTAAAATTCTTAAGATGTCCACACAAAGCTCTAAGAAAATAGTTATTGAGAAATTAATGCTATCTCCCAGTTAAACTACTCCCACAACCTTAGTGAGATTTAAATTAAAAAAACAAAATTGTAAGGTGGAATTGAAATTTAATCTAAATATCATTTACACTAGACATTGCGTTGTGTTATTAAAATTTACCTTTAAAGATGGAAAAATTAACTTATATCAATAAGACTCAGATATTACTTGGTCGCCAGAAATAAAGTGTGTTTATAAGTGAGAAGACAGATAGACTTAGCAGAAAAGTTGAAAATATATATATTTAATAACATTAAGAAAAGATAAAATTGGTAGAGACTTTACAACACAACAAAGGGAGAACAGAGTTTCCGACTAGTTTCGCCATTTATTCCCGGCTTTATCAAGGACACACACAAGAGGACATAAGCCTTTATATATAGAAAATATGGTACAGAATGTGAACATGATTGGATGAATAAATAATAAATAGTAAATAATATAAATTGTACAGTGGCGACATGGAAAGGAGAATGGTTGGATAAGGAACCAATAACAATGGAACTATAAGGAAACCTTGAGAGGAAAATTAATTGAAATATAAAGAAAAAAATCAAAATTGAAAACGCGGACCTAATAGAAGACTCATCCGGAGTTAACGTAAACTAAGGTATTAATAAAAATGGAAAGGAAAGTAAATATACAAATTTGAAAAATTACAAGATATCGGATAAAGAATTTAAAATTGAATAAATATCAAAAACGGTTTGGCAATTGAGGAGGTGATCTGGAGAGGAGATTTTAGCTTTAAAGATCTCAATGGCTTCGAGAGTGGCAGTCTTGAATGGGTCGTTGCATAGATGGAGGATGGTCATGATCTCACTTTGCTCTTTAGGGGCATGTCCCGTGCGGGCGCGTAGTGCGAATTATTATCTTGTTTCTTGTAGGAGTCCATGTGTTCTTTAAATCGTTTATTGAAATTGCGGGTCGATAGGCCTATATAGTATTTATCGCAAAATCCAGTTTAATCTATAAACTCCGAAACGGGAGAATTTGTCGGTGTGTGTTTGGATGGGTGGATTAAGAGAGCGAAAGCAGGGGGTCGATGAGCGGTAGGAAACTTGGAGGCCGAGTGAGGAGAGGAAGGCGGAAAGGCGGTAAAATTGAGGGCTGATGAATTGCAAGGACACCCATTTCTTGGATGGGGATGGGTGAGGAAGTTTAGGGTTGGAGAGGGCAAGTTTTCTTCGTTGGAGAATCCGGGAGAAGGTAGAAGTTGTGTAGCCATTTTTTAAAGCGAGGGCGCGTATAGTTCGGAATTCGGTGGCACAGGAAGGAGGACTGAGGGGTAACTTGAGAGCACGGTCAATGAAGAAACGGAGGGAGGCTTGTTTATGGATAGGAGGGTGTGAAGAGGAACAATGGATTAAATTACATGATGTGGTGGGTTTACGGTAGACAGAGAATGAAAAGTGGTGGTTGGAGGGGTCATTAGTGATGAGGATATCAAGGTATGGAAGAGAGCGGTTAGATTCGGTTTCAAAGGTGAACTGGATGTGGGGTGAAAAAGTATTGAAAAGGTTAGCAATGTCAACGGGTGAAGTAGAACGGGAATCAAAAATAATTAGGATATCATCGACGTATCGAAAGTATGAAATAATGGTGGAGTTAGAGAGGAGGGGAGAGACAAAGGCGAGTTCAAGGTTCTGGAGGAAGACTTCGGAAAGAAAGCTACTTAAGGGGAACCCCATTCCTAAACCGGACGGTTGGGAATAGAAGGTATTATTAAACGAAAGGTAATTTTGGTTAGAAATGACAGTGAGGATAGAGTTTAGGTCGACGTAGTCATGAGCGGGAAAAGAGGATGAGAGCAGGAGGTTTCCAAGGATAGAAAGGGTTTCTGGGACAGGGTTGTTAGTATATAGGTTAGTAATGTCAAGTGACATGAGGGAAAGGTATTCATTAGTGTGGAAAGAGGCGAGAGATTCAGTAAGGGTAATGGAATTTTGGATATTAAATGTGTTTGGCAATAGTTTAAGGTTGAAAAGAAATGAGGAGAGGGACTTAGCAACGCGATGGGCAGGGGCGGGGGTGTAATTAACTACTGGTCTTATAGGCATATTGGGTTTGTGGATTTTGACGAGGGCATTAAGGGTAGGAGGGCGAGGGTTACGTGGAATAAGGTGTCGGAGGTATTTAAATCGGGGGGATTTGTTTACCGCAGAGATGATAGATGAATGAAATTTAAGGGTTGGATCGGAGGGTAAGCTAAAAAAGTTATTGGATGAAAGAAAGTCACAGACCTTGGCAATATATATGGATCGGTATATTATAACAGAAGCGTTTCCTTTGTCGGCTTTGACGATAAGGGCATCAGCTTCGGTTAAATTAATACCTTAGTTTACGTTAACTCCGGATGAGTCTTCTTCTAGGTCCGCGTTTTCAATTTTGATTTTTTTTCTTTATATTTCAATTAATTTTCCTCTCAAGGTTTCCTTATAGTTTCATTGTTATTGGTTCCTTATCCAACCATTCTCCTTTCCATGTCGCCACTGTACAATTTATATTATTTACTATTTGTTATTTATTCATCCAATCATGTTCACATTCTGTACCATATTTTCTATATATAAAGGCTTATGTCCTCTTGTGTGTGTCCTTGATAAAGCCGGGAATAAATGGCGAAACTAGTCGGAAACTCTGTTCTCCCTTTGTTGTGTTGTAAAGTCTCTACCAATTTTATCGATAGAAACAGCACTATGGACCCCTTACTGAACGATTAAGAAAAGAATTGTTAAAAGAAGATTTCTTCAATTACATATTTAAATTCCTCAACCATGACAAAGGAAAACAGTAGTTGTATGTGAATCAAGAATATCAGTAGCAACTAAAAGAAAGTTGCTAGAGAAAATAAAAGCCAAAAGATTATGCAGTAATAATGCACAAAATAAATATTAGCAGGCTTCAAAACACTTGTGTGGCCACCACAAATGGAAGAAAACATAATATTTTAACTCAATCGAATCAAAACTGTTGAATGCCTGTACAAAATACAAAACAAATAAGATTAAAATTGCTTGATTCACTTACAGTCATTTAAAATATGAAATGTGAAAAAGAAAATCCACTTGGCCGGCTTGTTGGCCGAGAGCGCTGAGGCGCAGGTCTTATCGCTCTCGCAACCAGCAAGTCGCGGGTTCGAATCCCGCTTGGGGCATGGATGTTTGTGATTGTCCTTTATTATAATGTGAAAACCCCGTGTTGGGCTTCGGCCTGTTGGGGGCAACCCGCGGGTTGTTTAGATTATTATTATTAAATAATAAAAAAATAAAGTCTTACACTTTACATAAGAAATATGTAGGGACAAATGTAAAAATAAAAATAAAATATTTTGACTACTCCAGTTTAAACCATTAGAGAGATGTTAGGGACCAAAATTAAAAAAAAAAAAACCTTAAAAATGTGTAAGAAGAAATTTAGAATTACATAATGGGCCAAGACTGAAGATAAGAAAGTAAAATTACATAAATAGGAAAAAATTATTTTGGAAAGGTTAAAAATCCTAATTAAAAGTTTAATTTTAAATCCCAATAGGCATGGTTAGCTCACTACAGCAAAGGTCCTGTTTAAATTACATGCTGAACAGAATATAATGATGGCTTCCGGAGAAGAGATTGACTGGAAAATCCAGACAAATCTGCGTCACTGTCTATAGGTTGATTTAAGTATAGATGGCAGCGCCTACGCTTTATGAATCTGAGGCTATGACGCTACGGTCGAAATGAGGAGAAAATCTCGGCAATTTTAAGAATAGTGTATAAGAACATGCATGTAAATTGTTCAGTTCCACAATGTTCGAACAACAATGTTAAAAACAAAAATCTCAAGTTTCATGAATTTCCTACAGATCGAAAAATTCAGTGAGGTTAAATGAGATGTTGTAGCCTAGCCCAATATTTAGCCTCGTCACTTTCGTAAATCGTAATTCATTATAAAATTTGCTCACTGTTAGTCAATACTTGTTTATTTCCGTCAGTTTTCGCTCCTGTTAACTGAAGCTTTTCTTTCAAGTCTTTAACTTTCATCTTCACTAAACTTTTGTAAATAAACTAGATTAAAATTCATAAACCGTAGGGGATGCCATCTGGCGAATAGATTTGGCATTTAAATCAACCTATTGGAGTAAGTGTCCATCTCAACAGAAGAGGACCAAATGAAAATGAAAATGGGCTTATATATCCGGATATTAATGAACTTGAGGTAGCTAAGACATAATCCTTGAAAATCAATACAGGAAACCAGAAGAAAAGTTGAAGTCAGAAACTGTAGTGGCTATGGATGATGATGGAGCCTTATTGGATCATCTTTATTAATGGAAAACCGGAAAAGTAGTGAAGAAATTTTGGCATGTTGAAGCTTTTATGCTCTTGTTGCAACAGTCAAGAAGCACACGGCTAGCACGCGGCAACAATTGAAGGGCACACTTCAGAGCTTGACTATGTAAATCAGAGAACATCTTTTAAATGTATGACAACAATTGATATGTTATAAAACATTGTTGGCGATCTTAAATTAAGAGATCAAAATAAAATTGTACAAAATTTTATCTTATTTTTACCAACTCAAAAATTCAAAGGATCCTTAATATAGATATCACTGATACTAATATTGGTATCACAAGTGCCAAAAAGAAAATTAACTAGATTCCTGATCAAGCAAATTGGCAAAAAAAAAATTGCAAAATGAATATATTTTAATTGCTCACAAGAAAATTGCTATAGCTAAATGTGTACACATTATTAATTAATATTGCTAATTAAAATCTTACGAAAATCGCCCAGAATATATCTACAAAAAATAAATATATAATAACATTTTTAAGTGACAAGTAGCTAAGAAAGAAGTATTGAAATTTTCTATTAAAAAAATTATTAACAATATTGCCCGGGCTAGGATAATAATAAAAATACTAAATAATTATATATCATCAAAATTAAAATATAACAAAACTTTCATGGCTACATCTCACAAAAAAAATTGAGGGAAAGGGTTTTTCATTTTATTACAAAATAAAAACAAGTGAAGAAAAATGTGATGAACGAATTACTAGAGCATCACAACATCTCGAAGTAGTCACTTGGGGCCAAGTCTTTTGAATCAGGCTGATGGGGCAGTACTACGAAGTACAGCTTTGTTGCAACACGCATGGTCTCATGTGGGAAATGTATTGACATGTTCTCGTGCAGAAGTCCGACCCCTTTGGACACGTTGCAGAAAACGACTGTTTGTTTGTGATGTGAAAGGAATTTTAAATTTTTCCCATTCACAACACATGATTGCAATTTCAATTCTATGTTAGTTTTTTTTGAGTTTAATTTAGGTTTGCTGCAGCAGTGCTTTTTTATGCTTTAGTTTTGGGTGGCATGTGTTGCTCGGTTGCTCGATTTAGCCAGGCATGCAGCAATTGTTGCAGTAGTAGCGGCAGTGACAACCAGTTTTGATCATTTGATCATCACTTCATCATTGGACGGCAGCCACTCCTCATCGTTTGCCTTTATTAATCATCATGGACAATCTACATTCGGGGAAACACAATGACGTGAATACCTTTGTACCATATTTCCGTATATAAGGGCGTGTAGCGTCTAGTGTGTTATCCTTGCTAAAGCCAGGAATAAATGGCAAAACTAGTCGGAATTTCTGTTCTCCCTTTAATGTATTGTAAGGTCTCTACCAATTTTATTGATAATGTTTCCTTCCGTTCAACGACCCCCTGTTTTCGCATCTAAAACCCACCTTCCCGTGCGAACACAGAAATTTTTTCCCCTTCTGAGGTATTTCGGTTGATTTGTGGATTCTGCGACAAGAACTACATAGGCTTAACGACTCGCAATTCCACCATATGCTTCAATGAACACATATCCTTGCACAAAAAAAAGACGGCAAGTCTCACCGCTACACTAACTACCTAGTCTGTGCCGGACATGCCCCGAAGACTCAGATGATGTAATGTTCATTCTCCACATCTGCAACAACCTGTTCAACGACCCTCGAGTCCATTGAAATTTTTAAAGCTATAAGATCCTCTCCATATCGTCTCCTCAATTGTCAAACTGACTTCGATGTTTTCTTTATCCTTAATTCTGTATCCGACCTACTGTAATAGTTTTAATTTTGTTTACTTTTATTATGTATTGCTTTAATAGACAACCGGATGAGTCTTCTTTTAGGTCCGTGTTTCAGCGTATGGCACACTGCTTTAGGTTTCTATTCCTATTTTATTTATTTTGTTTTATCATTATACTATGGTCAAGACTCGCTATCGGTTCTTTCTATAGCCTTTCGCATATTTTCCGATTAATTTAACTATATTCGTTATTTCTTTGTGTTCTTTGTGTTCAACCACAAACTTTGTATCTGTTTCTCATTTCTTTATCCAATCACGTGGATCACTTTGTACCATATTTCTGTATATGAGGGCATGTAGCCTCTAATGTGTTATCCTTGATACAGCCGAGAATAAATGGCGAAAGTAGTCGGAAATTTTGTTCTCCTTTTATTGTGTTGTAAGGTCTCTGCCAATTTTATTGATAGAAACAGCACTAAGGAAACTTCACTCAACGATGTGACTAAAAATGTATTCTATTAATTTTCCTTTGTTATATAATTTATTAAACCTTACTCATGAGTTGGATTTTTTAACTTACTGAAAATCCCAGTCTTTTTAATTTGTTTTTTTAGTTAGTCATTTAATAATCAAATTTTTTGGTTATTGTGGCACTTAAACAGCGTAATTTTCTGAATAATCGAATATTTTGTTCAAATATTATTGATCTGACTAAGGCTGAGACGGTAATCTTTCTTTACACCGTCACATGTTCAAAGAGGACGATCCGCTTTTACAACATTCTGCAGAGCAATATTAGAGCGTTCGTTAAATTCGTGGAACGACATCCCCACGAGTTACCACCTATCCTTGCTTCGTTGCTCATATTAATAATTAAGATCTGGGGAAGACATAACTCCTAATGCTATTTGAGATTCTAAGACTCCTCCAAAATGCCACACTGGAGAAAAATTATGCTGCTATATTCGCCAAACCAAACGCAAAATTAATGTTTTGATGATTTGAATACTCGGGTCAAACTTTCCTGTGTGTCTGACGAGCTTCACGTGTAATCAGCAGTATTCGTTTTCATGCACAGCTGAAAAATGTCAACGTCTTTTTCTGGAATTGTGAAATTTGATTCCGATATCTAGTCTGTTTTCCAACCTCACTTTTCATTTTTCTTTGATAACCAAGTGTTCTTGTCAGATGTCACGAAATATGGGGTAAAAGGTTTTCCACTTTTTGCTGATGACAAGAGGCTATTACAAGAAGATCCTTCACCAAAGACGAAGCCTAGAGGTTCTTTCTGCGGGCAGTCATCTAAAGTCCAGTCTTAGCATAGCACAGTCTTAACATAGACAGTCTTAGCACAACTACACTGGCTGACAAAAAAGTGAATCATCCAGAAGGAGTGGTCCAATATCATCCTATTTCGGTACGCATGCATACCATTGATGTGTGAGTAAACGATTATATTCACAAGCATCTGTAATGTCTAGAACGCTCACTAGAGTGGTTTCGTGATTTCAGCGCCATGTTGTTGATAAATTGTTACCCGTCAACTGCTGCAAATCCGACAGTTACGCAAGATGTTCAGAGAGGATTACTGTTCTGTACAAAGCACCCGCGATGATTGCACGCGCGTTATACATCCTATCCATCAATTGAGAGTATTTGACAGTGGCAACATTTTGGGACTGCGTGAGGCTGGTTGGTCGTATCGTGCAATTGCCAGGCTTGTGGGCCATTCAGATGTCACACTGGCATGATGTTTGAATTAATGGGCACATGGGCCCATGCACGTTCTGCAGGTTCGATTCGACCAACAAATACCTCCCAAAGCCAAAGAGAGGAAAATCATATGGCACTCCAAGCATTAAGGAACACCATGGCATTGGCACATGCGATCCGTGAACATGTACTGGAGACTGTACAACACCCCTTGAGTTCCCGCACAGTGTCTTGACGACTCGAATCCACCGGATTAAGGTCCTACTGCTCCATGTGTCGGTTGCCATTAATGCCTGCGTTTAGAGTGGTGTCTCGCTTGGGAGGCATGGACAGAGGACGAATGGCGTTGCATCATATTTAGTGATGAGTCTCGCTTCTCCATGACCTCCGATGACCATCGTGTTCTGGTAGGACGGCATCGAGGGCAGAGGGTACAATCCCTCAATTTGTGCACAAACACACAGGCGTAACCCCTGGCATCTTGGTGCGGTGAGCCATCGGATATGCATTCAGGTCACCTCTAATACTGCTTCAGCAAACTTTGACTGCACAGAGACATTGTACGTCCGCAGATCTTACCCCTACTGGCACAGCCCCCTAGGACATTGTACCAACAAGATAATAAACGCCCACACACAGTACGTGTAAATATGGGCTGCTACAGCATGTTGAGGTCCTTCCGTGGCAAGTAAGATCCCCAGACATCTTTGGGATGACATTGGAAGACAACTCCATCCCAGTACCAACCTGCGTGATCTGGAGACAGCTGCAATAACTGGACTGACTTGCCTCAGGAGAGGACCCAAAGAGTGTTTGACACCATTTCGAGCTGCATAAGGGCATGCATTGGGGCCAGAGTTGGGTGCATGGGTTTCATTACTGTATATCCACTAGGAATATCAATTTCAGATTGTTTGCGTGCTTTGACATACGCATTACGATTTACGTGAAAAAAAGTCATGTACACGTATTCCAGTGCAGAATACACTGACATGCTCCTAATGTATGGTCTTGCGGACGGAAATGCTGTGGAAGCAAGAAGACTCTACCAAGAACGCTTTCCGAATAGACGTTTGCCAAATAACCGAACATTTGTATCTGTCGACAGACATTTGAGGGAGCGTGGTTCCTTTGGCCGTCAAACAGGACAAGGGCGGCCTGTAGCACATTCTCCAGATCAGGAGGATGTGATAATTGACATCATACATGATGAACCACAGACAAGCACTCGTCGTATTTCTTCCATGGTACACATTCCGCACTCATCTGTTTGGCGCATTCTTCACCGTCAGCTTTTGCATCCATACCACCTGCAACTGGTTCAGGCACTGAACCCAACGCACTATCCACACCGACAACGATTTTGCCAATGGATACAACGTCGTCATGCTGCAGACCCTAGTTGTCTCAGCCAGACACTTTTCACGGACGAAGCAACCTTCACGCGGACAGGAATCGTAAATTCTCACAACCAGCACTATTGGGCAGATGCTAACCCGCATGTTACCAGAGCTCCAGCGCATCAAGAGCGTTTCTCCGTGAACATTTGGTGTGGAATTGTCGGAAATAACTTAATTGGCCCTTATCTGTTGCCGCCACGATTGACTGGGCGAGCGTATCTTTTGTTTCTGCAGAATGCATTGCCAGAATTACTGGAAGACGTTCCTCTTTTGATAAGATCTAACATGTGGTTCATGCATGATGGCGCTCCAGCACATTTCAGCCATGTTGTGCGAGCACACCTTAATGCTGCATACAAGAATCGGTGGATAGGTCGAGGTGGACCGGCAGCCTGGCCTGCAAGATCACCCGACCTTAATCCCTTGGACTTTTTTCTGTGGGGTCATGTGAAAACGATCGTCTACACCACAGAAGTTCCTAACATTATGGATCTGCGACAACGAATTGAAAATGCATGCCAAACCGTTCGTAATGCTGGCGACGAACTCTTCCATGACATCAGACGGTCGCTCATGCAACGAGCCGAAGCGTGCGTGTGAGCTGGTGGCGGGCACTTTGAATAATTCTTGTAATTTGGAGCCACGGGTTTAGTTGGCTGTATCGCGTAAATAAATCGTTTCAAGACAAAGTGCTATAGAACATTTTCGTCTTCTTTTGACCTGAAGAATATGTCACTAAATTTATTGTACATAATTTTGAAAAACCCTGTATAGAAATTTCTTAAGCTGTTAGCAGAGATCTTCCATATAACGAAATATGACATTTAACCTTTTAATAATGCTAAATCTGTTATATCAAAGATCACATTGGCGGTCAGGGATAAAACGAAATGATTAAATTACTTTTCATTGTGTACTATTAAATAACGTTTCATAGTATATTATTAACTGACGCCTTATATTATTAAAGCAATATTTAATATAAAACAATAAATAATTAGATACAACTATGATAAATTAAAAAAAAATTAATTTTAATATATATTGTTTTAAATATATACAGATCGATATGGGCCTAATTAGGTTCAATGAAGGGAATTTGCAAAATGAGCAGTCGTCTTTGTTTCTTCTAATTAAGCAGTATTTCGCTGTGTGTCATTGATACTTCGACATTACTTCAATTTTGAATCAAATTGCGCACGGAAACTGAAAGTTCAACTGTATGATCAAAATGTACTAACGTTGTCAAGGCCAATGAGATAACAAAACCTGGAGGCGGAAAAGTCAGGTGACCATCGGGGTCAATGACGTATAATAAAAGTAGATTCCGGATCCTATTGTTAACATCGCCACCACAGTGGAGAAAACTGCACCCATGACAGTTCTGGGTAGGAGTGAACTGTTGAGTAATTAGCTGTCTAGCTGCTTTGATTTTGACGGTGTTTGGCTTGAGTAATAATTAATTCAAAACAATTTTTCAAAGTTGTTCTGATTACAACTGTATAAATAGACAAGGAAAAGGACCAGGAACGCTTTCAACTAAAATAACTTAAAAACACTTAACTGAAATGAAAAAATTTAACTGGAAGTTGATCGAATTGAAATTGAAACCACAATCGAAATAATGTTTATAAAATTTAATAAAATATCAAAGTAGAAAGTTAACAAAAAATTACTTATCACTGCCTGATCGGCGTAAGAAATGAGTATTAATCAGCTAGCCTCATCTTTAGCCATGTGTTTTGCATCATGTTCACTTACTTTCAGACATGACAGTTCTGGAAGGTTGAGCTTCCCAATTGGCTTCAAGTATGGCAGCAGATTTCGGGGTCATATTTAATATACGTCATTGATCGGGGTGCTAGCGACAATCCAACCTTCACTGTTTTCAACAAACGGAAAAACACACCAAAATGGAGACCTCGTGACTTTGAAAACAAAGGTCATCATGACGACATGACAAAGCGCGCCATCTGTGTGATAGCGACAAAACATAAAAATCTCGAAAGTGCATGCAAATTAGCCTAATGTCAAATCAGGTTTTATTGAAGATCTCTGTTTGTCGGTTTTGCTGTTATATTGTTGTGGTGAGAAGTAACAACCATATAAAACTCATTTATAATGTAAGTTTGTTGCAGCTCCCGTTCCTGGTAAAGATGCTGGGGTTTGGTATATGTTACATATTGAAGATAGTAGGGACTATTTCTGGTTTATTCCCCTGTCGATGCTCTAGTAATATGGATTGTGGCGATCTGAACTATAATTTTCCAGTGGAATGGCTGCACAGACATACAATAACCTTCCACTTGTATTCCGTTACTATAGACAGTCATGTGCTTGAACAATGAACAAATGGAGCAGTGGACACAAAGATAATTATAACGTTTTTTAATGTGAAGTAACTCGTACAAAGGTGGAGTTTGGATTTCACTTGGTGAGTGCGTAATGTCAAATAAACTGGAGGCAATAGGGAGCAAACAGAAGAAGCGCGATGCTTTAATACATGATAGAATGAGAGATCGGGCGTCATCTTGGCAATAGTCCTCCCTAGTCGCAATAAATAAGATGGCCAGAAGATCATTGAAAAAAATTAGGAAAGAGAGCCAATGAAAAAAAGAGAATGATAGACTGCAAGCAAAACGCGAGGCGTCGCTGTTAACAAAGAAAGAAAGGGATAGAGGAAAATACGCTGGGATTGTGAAAGAATGGAAGAAATATTCCCGGAAGAATGTTAAAAAGAAGAAGGCGCAGAAACGGGTTTATGTACAAGAGAGAGAATCAGAAAAGTCCTGTCCACCCTGCAATAAGTAAACCGAATCAAGAGGTTGGAGTTGGGCTCAGGCGCAGAAAAGACAAAGACAAAGTTTAGATTTGACTCTTCGAATGAACCATATGGGAACAAGAAAGGTATTCCACTGTGACAATCAGAAAAAGCCGACGTGGGAAGGATAGTGGTTAAAAAGAGACATGCTATTGATGGCAGCTCAGACGCATGGCAACGTGCGACAGAGTAGTTCTGCAAGCACTACCAATTCCCTACTTGCATAGCTAGAATACCTTCACCCTCGCTAAAGCATAGGCATTCAGAGGACAATAGTGGAGTGGCATTGGATTCCGGACAAACTGTATTATACACAGTAAAAGCAGGTAAAGGGGTGGGGGGTCTCCTATATCACGTGGCTATGGGGCTCCTCAAGCCTTGCTTGAAATAGTTAATTTAAATAATAAGCTTAGATCACAGACATTATTGCTAGAGGTAATATAGCCAAGCAAGATAAATGCTTGTGAGCTCATTACTGTCTTGCTCTTGGTCTCTTATTCTATCTTATTCATAGCTCCCACCCCATCTACGCTCCGAACCTGTCTATGGAAAGTGATGGAGGAAACCTCTCCAGTGCATACTATTTTCGTGTTCCCGCCAAAGGCTGATGGATCTTCAACCCGGAAAAACAGCATATTAACAATTTAAAGATATTAGGATTGTGTAACATTGATGAAAACTTTCACATGGAACTTATTTGAAATTATTATTGTTATTGTGCTTAAATTTACGTTATTTCCTAAGAAGAATTATTTCTGCATCGTTGCACGAAATTGTACCTGGACATTTATTCATCATTGATTTTATAATTTTTAAACTATACCGCAAAAAAACATAAATCTCGTTGATTAATTACACTGCCTGATTTTGTTCTCACTCTAATCATTTTTTTATTACAAAGTAATCATTTATACGTGATAGAGTCGGGGTAGCTTAAAAGCAGAGCTTGGTTTGTGACAAATAAATTGGAGGCAATAGGGAGAAAATAGAAGAAGCGTGATGCTTTAATAAAGGATAGAAGGAAAGACGAAGTTTTTCGCAATCGTCCTGCCCCATCGCAACGAATAAGATGGCCAGAAGATCATTGGAAGAAAAATAAGAAAAGAGAGCCAATGAAAAAGGAGAACGATAGACGGCCAGAGAAACGCGAGGTGTCACCGTTGGCAACAAAAGAAAGGGATGGAAGAAAATGCGTTGGCAATTCAAGAGGATGGAAAAAATATTCTCGGAAGAATGTTAATGAGAAAAAGACGCAGGAATGTTTCGACACACCGAAAATGTCCCCGCCCTTGACACTATATGAATACACGCACGTTAGACTGAGATAGAGACTAGCTACAGGATAAGACAATTCCTTAGCCAAAAAAATTTGAGGAAACACTAAAGTCCGTTCAATCTGTAGATAGCTAGTCGTAAACAAAAATCGTGGACACACCACTACACCCGCTGTCTAAATTTTGACTTTAAACAGGGATACCGATAAAAATTTATACATAAATATTTAATTACCTCAACTGAGCTTTAATCATTGAAAGCTGCGAAAGGTACCTTAGCCTGCCAAAAGTAATGCTCTGAATACTGCTAAGCAAGGACTTCTGTAAACGTAACAGGTGTTGACTCACTAAAACTGCACGACGCAAACTACTGGCAGCCCAACTGCCAAAGCATCGAACCACTAATGCCAAAAAGCGGAGAAAAGTGCAAAGCCGCGCCTACGGGACACATCCTTTTACATAAAGACGAGATACATTTTATACTTAACCAAAGATAACTCCTCTCCGACGCTCGAGGGTTAACGATGGCTTTAATTTGTACGAGCACAAGAGTATTTTCAACGTTTTGACCGTACTGAGAGCTACTACTAAACTAGCAATCGAATGCGCACAAGCGGCCAAACAGACTTACCACAGGGAGGGCTGGGCGGGAAAAAAAAATATTTCCAGACCTGTATCGTAACCACGGGCTGATACCATGCCTACCAAAAAGTAATGCTCTGTGTCACGTTCAGGATGAGTATGCGCAGTGGAAAATGTAAGGATAACGTATAAAACACAGAGCACGCATTTTGGCTTAAAAGAAAATAACAAGTTTATTCAGAATCTTGACAATAAGGGATACCAGAGCTTCTGAATAATTAATTAACAAACAGGATTGTGGGCACACGACACTACTAAAGCGTAGGATACGGAATAGTCTGAGCTATCCCTCAAAATGGTCTCTGAAAGGGACCTTACAAAAAAAATGAAATAAGTAAATTAGAGAGAAGTAATCGTTAAACATGAAAACATGAAACTAACACTTAGTTAGCCAAGTGAGGCTGATTCGAAAGAAACCGTCACAAACAATCTTTACATGCAGTGATAAGTCGACTTAGCCCATAATAACTATGGGGGGGGGGGGAGATTAATTACCAGCTACAAGAGAGGATCTTCTCAACGCCTTCGTTTCGGCAGTCCCATTGACGACAGCAGTTAGAGATTCGCATGAATCTTAGCATCTGTCAGTAGGGGCCTTGCCAAGGAGCCTATTATCCCAATATGTGACACAACTTGCGATCAGAAAATAAAAAAAGATCATTAAGGTGGGTCTAAATAAGGCCAGATGGAAAAGCAAAGTAAACTGTAGTCCGCAACTTTTTAAATAGTTTGTTTCTAAATGTTAATAAACTCAAGAAAAAAAATAAGAATGCTTTAGCCACGCCGGTCATAGTTTTAACTTATCGCAGCGGGTCCTCGAGCGGGAGCGGGATAATTAACGTAATGAGAAAAGGCTTCGTATGATAAACCATAATTATCATTAAGGAACGGTACTCGCCTATGATAAGGGAAGACGTGGCCTAGTCCTTCCCGAATCCAGCCGGTAAACGTCCACGGGATTACAAACACGACGAACTCGTGTATTGGCCCTTCCTCGTAGGGGAGGTCTGGCAATATTTCCAAAAACTCCTGCAGTTGAATGCCTGCGACGGTCACCAACGAGCGTAGTGGGTTTTTTTTCCAGAATGGTGGCTGGCAGGGCAACGAAAGACAGCGGCTGACGTAGCGACGGGCTTGAAGTCTCTCTCTTGGACTCCCGTTGACTTTCCACGATGCACTGGTGGCTCTCTCATAGTAACGCTCCAGGCACTTCACACTTTGTGACGACGTTGTAGAGGAATAGTAGAAAACGTAGCGATATAACGACGGAGGTCTTGAAGTTTGTCAGGAAAGCCTCGTTATTCTCAGCGGAGAATCAGTCCGGCCATGTGAGGCATCTTTCCCTTCGTGAATTCGAGGCCTAGGTTTTCTTGCATTCTCCGGAGCAGTCTTTTTCAGTGACTTGCTCGTACCGTTCAAGATTTCCTCTCAGTGAATCCAAATCTCCCGCTCAAGACCTCTGCTATCGCGCTTTTTACTATGCCGCTTCCGTTTAATCAATTCCTGACGCTTCTGGCTATCGCCCTCGTGCCTGCTGCCATTATATTTCCCAATTACCTCGCTGGGTGGCGCTCTATACCTCCACATTTGCTCTCGTCTGCTATCTGCTGCTAGAGTGCAATGGAGCTGCAAATAGTCACCTTCGAAGGTGAAATGCTCCCCCCCGGATCACTTTTGCTATTATGTGTAGCAACAGGAATAAGTCCATTTTGTTCCTGCTTGCTATAAAATTTAGGCTTTCTATATTGTAGACCACTAACGTTTGAGGGCTTCTGCTAATGTAGGGACAACGGGACCTCTTTTTTCGAACGGTCCACCTCTGTCCGGCCTGTGTCCTTTTTCTGAAGCGGGGCGCACCTAATCCGCTGGAAATTGCTATTCCAGTATATTTTCGTAGAACAGCCTCCATCCTGCGATCCCGTGCTTTTACCCACGAACATTAACGCTTTCACGAAATACGCATGGGGACCCTTGCCCGTCCATATTTTCTGCAAAAGCAAAAGCGACTGCAACCTTCTATAGCTTAGACGCCAATTGTTTTGCAACACGTCTTTGATCTGCCCAAATTTGGCATTGAAAAACGTCCTTGAGCTCACAGGATGGACTATCTCCCAGTCCCTATCCTTGGTAAGGTTTACTCTGCCCTGAACCTGGCTTTTCGCTCTGCAAACTGGCACTAGCAAAGAAACATTTAGGGGATCTTTGTTTTTAACATCAGAAATGTTGACCCTAGTACCTAGATTCTTCCTGCGATTACTTTTACCCTTTAAATAATTTTTGTAATCCTCATTATTTTTTGTTTGCGCACTAAATATATTTGCACTGGGGGGCAATACAGGGAAATCTAACAACTCTGTACTTTTTAAAGCCTTATTCTGAGTTTTATGGCAAGAATTGCTAAGGTTGAAGAGATACGGAGTGTAGTTATTGCTACCTCCTAGAGACGCTCGTTTACTATTGTAGTGGTAACGATCCTTAAAAGACTTATTCTGCTTTATGGAATAACCGTTACCCTCTTGAAATATTCGCTTTTGTGGGCGTCGACTTTCTTTGTGCTGAAAACTAAACGACACTGGCTTATTTGTATAGCCCTTCGTTATTATAGTTTTACCTGCGTTGTCAATCTTATCCTCCTTGAGCTTGCTACAATTAACAGTTGCTGCAGGTGAGTGACCCCGTAGAGATAATTTGTGAATAATTCTCTCGTTGGCCTTGTCAGCATCCACTGCTATTGTGTAAGCTGTTGACCCCCGGCACCCAATACCTATCTCTGCTATGTCGAGTTCATGATTGAAGTCTACATTAATGACGCTTTTTAAATTGCTAGACAAGCAAGCTGATGATTTAACATGAAACCTATCACGTAATGTTTCATGGAATTTTGAACAGCCATTTTCCTCACTAAAAAGGATGCCATTAATTGAACTTAGTTCTTTTGCATCCAAATTGCCATTCGGATTTACTTTTTCCCTTGTGCCATCATTCACTGTATTAATAAATCCGTCTGAGGAATGGAACGCGTTAACAACGCGATTCACAGAAAAGCCAATGGGATCAGTGTTTATAAAATCACACTGTGAAGCCCTCTGATTAATTTGCACAATACTTGCATAATCAGATATAGCTTTTCTTTTACGTCTTCGTTTTTTCTTCTTCTTATAATTGGACTGAGCAAGGGCAAATTCTGAGACAACATCTGTGCCTTTTTGCCTTGCTTTATTGTAATTTCCCAAGACGTAACCTTCTATCGCATGCTCATCCTCACCATTTTGTTCATTGGAACTACACGTGGTCTCACGAACTGGAAAAAGACTTGTCTGTTTATAGACTTCCTGTATATGGGCGTCCTTAAGGTCGTAGAGCTGAAGTCTGACACGATAGGACAAGGTTATGAGAAAATACTTTAATAAAAGTTTGGATTTGGAAAACTTGCACCTGGACATGAGCTTTTTAAACCTCTCGATATGAAGGTCAATTCGTCCTTTATAGTACCTCATGTCTTCGAGTTGATACGCTATTTGCTTTGAAAAACAGTCCTTCATGATTGACTGTATAATAAGAAATAGCCGAACTAGAATATTGCCCCTTTTAAGCGTAACAATACCTTAAATGATAAGGACAAATTCATAAAATAACCTGCAGTCTATACTCTTACTGCATATCATGCAGGGACACAATTACGAAGCTACCGACTCACTCAAAAAATTTTAAAATGCCAGATAAGATAGACACAAGAAATTTTGCAGCAACGAAATTCTGGCCCAAATTACTGCGGCTTCATAAAAATATTAGTAGAGATTACAATTCCTTAACTGAAAGCCGTACTCTATAACTTAATTTTGGCAATCCTAATGCTACCATAACAGTGACGCTTCTAACCCCAACATGGACAGCATCGTACTCTCCTTTTGGTGATTGGTACCAATGACCTTGGGAGGAGAGTAATAACCCAATCGTAAAACTTTTTTTTCCCAAACGAAGGACTAATTATGAATATATACCCCTTTGTACGCCTTAACTACATTCATTTAATGTAGTTAAACCCAAAACGTTGGTAATGTCACTCTTTAATTCGATGTGAACACTTTTCGACACCAAAAATGTCCCCGCCCTTGACTCTATACGAATACACGCACGTTACACTGAGATAGAGACTAGTTACAGGATAAGACAATTCCTTAGCCAAAAAAAATTTGAGGAAACACTAAAGTCCGTTCAATCTGTTGATAGCTAGTCTTAAACAAAAATCGTGGACACACCACTACACCCGCTGTCTAAATTTTGACTTTAAACAGGGATACCGATAAAAATTTATACATAAATATTTAATTACCTCAACTAAGCTTTAATCATTTAAAGCTGCGAAAGGTACCTTCGCCTGCCAAAAGTAATGCTCTGAATACTGCTAAGCAAAGACTTCTGTAAACGTAACAGGCGTTGACTCACAGAAAACTGCACGACGCAAGCTACTGGCAGCCCAACTGCCAAACCATCGAACCACTAACGCCAAAAAGCGGAGAAAAGTGCAAAGCCGCGCCTACGGGACACATCCTTTTACATAAAGACGGGATACATTTTATTCTTAACCAAAGATAACTTCTTTCCGACGCTCGAGGGTTAACGATGGCTTTAATTTGTACGAGCACAAGAGTATTTTCAACGTTTTGACCGTACTGAGAGCTACTACTAAACTAGCAATCGAATACGCACAAACGGCACAAACCGACTTATCACAGGGAGGGCTGGGCAGGAAAAAAATATTTCCAGACCTGTATCGTAATCACGGGCTGATACCATGCCTGCCAAAATGTAATGCTCTGTGTCACGTTCAGGATTAGTATGCATAGTGGAAAATGTAAGGATAACGTATGAAACACAGAGCACGCATTTTGGCTTAAAAGAAAATAACAAGTTTATTCAGAATCTTGACAATAAGGGATACCAGAGCTTCTGAATAATTAATTAACAAACAGGATTGTGGGCACACGACCCTACTAAAGCGTAGGATACGGAATAGCCTGAGCTATCCTCCACAATGGTCTCCGAAAGGGACCTTACAAAGAGAAAATGAAATAAGTAAATTATAGACAAGTAATCGTTAAACATGAAACTAACACTTAGTTAGCCAAGTGAGGCTGATTCGAATGAAACCGTCGCAAACGGTCTTTACATGCAGTGATAATCGACTTAGCCCGTAATAATTACGGGGGATGATTAATAACCAGCTACAGGAGAGGATCTTCTCAACGCCTTCGTTTCGACAGTCCCATTGATGACAGCAGTTCGAGATTCGCAAGAATCTTAGAATCTGTCAGTAGGGGCCTTGCCAAGGAGCCTATTATCCCAATGTATGGCAATGTATGGTGGACAATGAAGTCATTAGAATCATTAAGGGCAGATCATCTGGACACACTGCTGCTACTGTATGACTATTCTTCCACTCGACGGACGACGACGTACCTATTGCAATCTGCACGACTTTTAGTGCAATTGTGGAATCTCCAAGAGGACTAACAATGTAGGAATATTTTAAGTCTTTTAAACTTAGTCGTTCTGAGAAGGTGCGTCCTTCTAAGGAAGGCAAAACCTAGCATCACACCTGCTTCACGATGTCATCAGGCGCTACATGGTAAAGTGTTACCTTGTGAACTGGCTTTCAAAGATACGTGTAAGGATTCGAGATTTCTGGCATTTGGCATTATTATTAATGGAAAACTTGAGGCATTATGTACTGAACTGAACAATAAATATCTAGAGTTAGAATCAAAGGTGGAAGCGCCGTCAAAGGAACTTGGTAGTAAAATGGATAGTTTAAAAAGGGATGTTCAAAGTGCTTGTTTAGAGACTGACAATGGCCTTATTACCCAGAAAAGGCAATCAGGTTGAAAAAAGCAAACGGTTCCGTTGATAGGACACTGTTGTTGGTTCTACTCCAAAACACTGAGCATAATAAATCCTTTTTGAGTTTAAAGCGTGTCGGTCCTCTTGCTATTATTGTAGAATTATTTAGAGGCAACAAAAGGCCCTTACACTGTTTACGTTTTGGGGAACGTCTCCCATGTTTGCACCGAATCGCCTAGATGTAACAAGTGCGCAGGTGACCATCAGTCGAGGGACTGTACTAATGTAAAGGGTAAAGACCCTCTCTAAATGTATTCGTTGTGATAGTCAGCATACTTCAAGTTACACTAAGTGTCCGAAATATCCCCAAGTCAAAAGGATCAAAAGCACCAAAGTGGTTGATGGCAGAACCTATGCTTCAGTCGCATCCAGCTCTTCTCATTCAGATGCGGTCGCTCCAATCTAATTGCGGTCCTGTCTGGGTAAACTTCTAAACCTCTTTAAGGAAAGCGGCTACGTACTGCCACAGGTTGCGTCCCACGAAATCCAAAAAAGATCATGGGCTGACACCACTACAGAACAATTACCCATGGAAAACTTCGTTGCAATATATGGAACGCCAGGGGAATCTATCGGAAGCGCATCAAATAATTCAATTTCCTCATAAATTGGAATATTGACATCGCTTTTGTATGTGAGACGCACCTGAAATCAACTCAAGCTTTTAACTTGCCGGGTTATCATGTTTATCGAAAGGATCAACCTGTGGGTAACAACGCCAGTTAAGCATTTCGTGGAGCAGCTATCATTGTCAAAGATGGCATTGATCATCGTGAAACTGTCACTCCTAATTATGTAGGAATGGAAGCTGTTTCCGTGATTATAAATGACACCGACGCAGGTGATGTATAATTCACCTAGGCACAGCTTCGACCGTGCGAGTTTGATGAGCTGCTCTCTGGGCCCGTTCCAGTGGTTATGGCGGGAGACTTTAATGCTAAGCACCCTGCATGGAATTCCAAATGCTCCAAACTCTGCAAATTTTCCAAAATGGCAATATCCTCTATGGATATAATCTAAACGAGATTGACACCTTTTTTGCTGGAACCCTTGATGACACGTACTACTGCAACCACTCTCCTGTCATCGACGTGCTGGACGTTGTAGTTCTTAAAGGATTCTTCAAGCCCTATAATATATTCACAGTCGACGACTTATCGTCTGACCACCGTCCAGTGATGCTTATATTTGAGGGCTTGAACATCGATGTTAACATTGGGCTTCGCTCCAAACAAGATATCCTTAGAAGCTCTTATATGGAAACTCTTCTTTGATATCCTTAGAGAAAACAGCAGTCCATATAAGGAGGTTTTTGACAACGCGGATATCAACACAAATATCAGTTCTATTACTCGTGTTATCAATGATGCTACAGCTTCCAGTGCTTCCACTGCTGACCGAAAGCGCCCTGAACATCTCGTCCTCCCTACTTACTTCAGGCGTCTCATACTTGAAAGAAAATCATATAGAAGGTTATGGCAGTTTAAGCGACTTCCCTTCTTCAAGACGAAATATAACAGGCTAGATCGCAAGGTCCAGGAAGAAGTTAAATCTTTACATAATCAAAGATGGAGCGAAAGCTAAAGTCCCTGTCAGTCAACGAGAACTCGCTCTGGGATACTGTAAGGGCTCTAAAAGGAAACAGCCCGCCACTGTTTACTGCAAATTGCAATGCTGTCACGGGTGATCAAGGTAAAGCTCAAACTGATCACCGAATCCCAGGTAAAACAATATACCACTCCTGGTGAGGACAACCCGGATAATTTCCCAAATATTCGTCTTGTCAACGATGGATGTATCGCACACGAGCTCACTTATCGTATTTCTATCTTTGAGGACATTATTGGTGTTCACGAAATCTCAGATGTCATCATGCATATTTAAAGCAGGAAAGCAGCAGGTATCGATTCCATCACAAATATCACAGATAGAACTTACCTCCTAATGTTGTTGCGACTATTACCAGGACCATGAATGACTGCTGGAGACATGGTTACTTTCCTGTCAAGTGGAAAGAGTCTGTTATCGTTACCATATCGAAACCTGGTCTAAAACCTGCTCTCCCTGTCAGCTATAGGCCAATAAGCTTGTTACCTATGCTATCAAAAGTTTTTGAACGCATCATTCTTAAGAGATTTAGCGACTTCTGTGTGACTAACAATCTTGGTCGTGAAGAGCAATTCCGCTTTCGCACAGGTCACTCCTGCCAATTCCAGATCTGGAGGTTTGTTGCAGATTTAAACACTCCTCTTAACTGCGCTAAATACGCTGGTCTTGTGTTTTTGGATGCCCAAAAAGCTTTTGATACAATATGATTATTTGTGGATTTCCGGACGATCTTATTGCCTTGATTAGATCTTTTCTGTCGAACAGGATATTTCGTGTCAAGGTTGGCTGCTCCATGTCTAACCCGTGTTACGTCAAAGCTGGTATTCCTCAGGGTTCTGTCCTAGGCGCTGCACTCTTCAACTTTTTCATCCATGACTTCCCAACATTTACAAAATGCAAGCTGTATCTGTTCCCTGACGAATCGTCCATCATGACCACTGACCACGTTCCCGCTCAAGTCATATCTCGATTGCAGAATGCCTTACATAAATGCAAGAAATGGTTTGCTAAGTGGAGACTGAATCTAAATATTGACAAATGCAAGGCAATGTTTATTACAAAGAAACTTCGGAAACCCCCGTGTCTCCTACGCCATCAACAAGGCAAAGAAAGCAAATTTAAGTCTGGTAGCTCTTATAGGGCGAAACAGCGTGCTTGGATTGGAATGAAAACTATTGCTGTATAGGACGGTAATCCGAACCATCTTGCTTTATGGTATGCCTGCCTGGGCTACAATATGTAAGTACAGATGGAAAGACCTCCAAACCTTCTAAAAGTTACCTTGAGGACCTTTGCCCAACTTAACAGGAGAGTTGCAACAAATACTTCTATTGCCGACGATTTTGAGATACCTCCCATTGGGAATCACGTCCAGTAATTGATGAAAAAGCTGCTGCTAAAGATGAAGGACCATCCCAGTCATCTGGTTGCAGGTATTCTTGAGCATCCGCTTACCTTCAGAAGCCTTCTTAGACATCGCAGGCTGCGTCACATCCTGGACATCAATTTCGAGGACATCCAAAAGGCCATATTTCCCGAATATTGGATCTCCTAGCTCCTCGTGACCCTTGTTCTCTCGTCAATCAACAATCAGCACTATCGTCCTGATAGGAAAGGACTCCCACTTATCCTCTGGATGACTTAACTAGGTTTCACCTGGCTTCTTGCCTAGTTCAGTGTACTTCCCATGGTTACTTTCTGGACGAGTATGGCAGTGAAAGCGTTGCTTTTCGACCACTCGTTTCGTTTTACCTGCACTGTTCGATTGTCGAGTGTTGATTGTATGGTGGACCTCCATTTATACAGGACCTCCTTTTGATTATGGTGCAGAAGATGAAGATTCACGACAATGACCAAGTGAATGGAATATTGAAGAACTCAATGGATATAAAATGGCATATGAAGTATTGAAAACCGAGGCACTTTGAAGACATCAACAGCGTTTCTTTCCCAGACTACTGGAAGATGTGATAATCTTCTTTCTCGTTGTTCTTTATATTTCGTTTCTATTTTGTTTCTGGCAATCGTCAATCTTATTTTCTTTTTTGTATAATATGGAAGACTGCTTGGGTTGTTTAAGCTTCTTGACTACCTCAGTGTATTTAATTTGGAATTTATCCTGGTTCGATGAGCTTTGTGAAAGCGCAGCTTTCATCCCATCTGAAGAAATGTACACTTCACTGTTCAATTGTCGATTGTCGTATGCCAGAGCCACTGCTTTCGTCCCACCCGAAGAAATGTACAAGAAGGAATAAGGAACTTTAATGGATCGACAGTTACAGGTATTTTGGCGTTATAATCGATTCAAGACTCTCATGGAACTGTCACGTGACTTATGTTCTGAACAAAGCAAAGAAGCCTAAGTACAGCCTCATAGCTCTCCTGGGTCGAAACAGTGCCCTCACCATCGACAATAAGATGCTATTGTACAAGACGATAATTCAGGCCATCCTCCTCTATGGCATGCCTGCATGGGCAACCATATGTAAAAGTAGATAGAGTGAAATCCAGTAGTTCCAGAATTTTACCCTGAGGACTATCGCCCAGCTTGGCAGAAGGACTGTGAAAATCCATCCATACACTTTCTCTGAACACGACTCACCTTGGTAAGTGTGTGTAAGATCTCCTGATGAACATGGTGCAGACGATGAATAGCCATGACAATGACCTGGTGGCTAGTGGTAATGAAGTGGCATACAAAGTATAGAAAACAGAGGCATATTTTGATGTCAACTTCGAAGACATTGGCAGCGTTTCCTTCCTTGATTATTGGAAGATGTGATACCTCCCCCCTCTGCCCACTCTCCCAATCTGCTGACAATCGTCAATCTTAGAATCGTCTGGATGAGTCTTCTTCTAGGTCCGCGTTTTCAATTTTGATTTTTTTTTTTTCCTTTATATTTCAATTAATTTTCCTTATAGTTCATTGTTATTGGTTCCTTATCCAACCATTCTCCTTTCCATGTCACCACTGTACAATTTATATTATTTACTATTTGTTATTTATTCATCCAATCATGTTCACATTCTGTACCATATTTTCTATATATAAAGGCTTATGTCCTCTTGTGTGTATCCTTGATAAAGCCGGGAATAAATGGCGAAACTAGTCGGAAACTCTGTTCTCCCTTTGTTGTGTTGTAAAGTCTCTACCAATTTTATCGATAGAAACAGCACTATGGACCCCTTACTGAACAATCTTATTATATTTTTTCATAATGTGGAAGACCTCTTTGGTTAGTCAGGCTTCTTGCATATTTCCGTGTATTTCATGTGGAATTTATTCTGGTAGGGTGAGCTTCGTGAAAGCACTGCTTTCGTCCCACCCGAAGAAATGTACACCTCACTGTTCGATTGTTGATTGTCGATTGTCGTATGCTTCAGTCATTTTGAAAAATTAGTGCGTAGCACTCGAAATACGTATTCATGGTGAATAATCCTTGTTGTGGAAAAGCAGGAGCGGCTTATTTTTGGTGATTTAATATCCACAGGTAATCTGTTTACTTATTATTTCTTAATATTAAAATATATAAATATATTTCCTATTTGGAATGCGTGCTTTGAATACTTTTTCAAAAATTATAAATATTGTTACAATACTGCACCTCCCCCCCATTGCTTTGATACTAAGGAAATGACTGGAGTCGAGAGGTGCAGGATTGTAGAGTTCGGAACTGATATAAATCTAAGGGATCTAAGTGATTGAACACTGGGACTGCATAAGCTATACTTCAACCTTTTATTACAACCTACAAAAAAAATAACAATTACAAGTTACAAATCGAGAGGGCCCTCTAAAATATGCATAAGTTAACAAGGCAGTCAAACTGTAAGGTTTCGTTCACAATTACTCGAACATAAAAAAAACAATTGTAAACTTACTTCTAATCCCATAAATATTGATAGAGCATAAGCACCTGTTCAAGCACTATTAACGAGCACTGCATTAACCCAATTACTCTTATGGCAGCAACCAGGGTGAAGCATTAACACGATTTCTTTTAGGTTATTAAGGCACACTGCACAAAGAACCTAACTCTAACAGTCAACGTTACGACGTGGAGAATGTCGAGTGGTTCCTTTATACCCAATATCTCTTATAAGATCGTTTATTGGGGGGTGGGGGGAACCACGGAAACCCCGATGCACACGTTTCTTTGTACAGCTAGCTGCACTACAACACGCCTCCCCGCGTCAATGCGCTAACACCGCTTTAAACAACATCTAGCGCGTCGCACAATTAGCGAACGCGATACAAAACGGTGCTCACCACCAAGGTACAAAACTGCACATAGGCAAGGTGCAAGTATGCAAATAGTTAACAGTGATCAACATTGTAGGAACAACAGGGCTCAACAAACCACTTAGAGACCCTTAATGCTAAACTTAATACTATTCACATTTATTACAGATGCTATAGAAGGTGAACTACATTTCAGACATCGCTTCCAACTGTTCTGTTTACTTTTCGCGGCGGAACACTTGAACAAGTTATTATGGATACAGTCCATAAGCGTTCTTACTGCGTAAGCACGAGACAAGGTTCTTTGCAAAATGAAGCGTAGACACCCTCACGCGGAAACGCCAGTTCAAAACGCAAAATAAAGTACACTCACCAAACAGAAGTCGTCTCAATGGGCAGGAATTAATTGTCGCAAGGACGAGAATACCTGTTGATGAGCAGTGAGAAGGAACTTTGAGTACCAACTCCGCAAGTAGGCAAGGAGGAAATTCTATCTTCATCCATTTCTTCTCCAGATTTGATGAAGAATAACGCCATCATCGCTGTGATGCGCTAAATAATTTCCTAACTGCGATGTGTTCCAAGACTTCGACGAATGGACCGCATCAAATTGCGATGTATTCTAAGATGCATCAAATCAAACGTGACCAAACTTTTGGAATGCTGATATGTATTGAAGATCGTCTCCTTGCCCTCTCAGTTTTAACATCGAACTCCCCTTCCTAAATTACACATAAACATTATCTCCTGTCTTTCCTTGGAGAGAAAAAAAAATATATCTCTCGTTGTCAAGACCATCTTATCAACAACCCAACAATAATCAGCCCGGGCAACCGCACAATCGCTGCGTAAAAGCCTCGCCATAACAATGGTATCCCCCCCTGACAATCGCATTCCTAGAACGACAAGGAAACGTTAACAGGTGTCATATACAATATGATGACAACAATTAAAGTAAAATAACTCTAAACAAATATATTATTAGAAAATTATTCAGAAATTTCAAATTGAAATAAAACAACAGCTAAATCTTAATTTATTACTAATTTCTTTTTTTTAAAAAAAAACCAAAAAAAACAAGTCCCTCAAAATTATGGCCTTTTCTCCCCCCATTGGACGCATATGTCACTTCACTTGACATGAAATGTCACAATATAACAAAACTGAATTTGAAAATAGCCAAAATTCAGGGGAACCTTTTTTTTTAACAGAGTGTACGTTAGTGCAGAGATCAAACGTTTTGGGTTGTCGGCCCTTCCATCTCTCCTACCCTTCTTAGAGAAAATTCCGCTCATAAAGGTAATTTCCCGAGAAATGTTTTACCTATGACGTCCTTCGTAGATGGCCCCTCCAAGAATTGAAAAATTTCACTCTGCAGAAAGAAAACAATGGCAAGAGCAACAGTGTAAGTGACAACAAAATTCGCGTTTCAAGAATTCGCTAAGGTTGCTCTTAATGACGAGAGGAAAAAATAAAAATAGAGTTAAGACAGAATAAGCGACGAAAATAGACGTTGGAAATTGATTTTGGATAGATGCTAAACGAAAGTGCCCAATTTGCGACTTCAAAATTTCGAAGCCTTTGAGAAGGGCTCGAATGAAGAGCCAATAAATCCAAGTGAAGCACTTTTGACGCTGAAAATAATCAAGTTAGTTTACCATAAAGAAAAAAAAAGGTATTTCAAAGGCCAATGTACTAAAGAATTCAGACGCTCTCATGAGCGAAAGCCACACTGAATAAATGCCAGCATTCGCGTTCTAAACGAGACCTTTCCATTCCGTCGATAAAGTTTATATGCTTTCACCATAGTAAAGAAATGGAATACTATGCATCTGGTACTAAGCGCCATATTAGGGCCACGATACTGAAAAGCTACATTCCCCGATAAGATTTTTTTTTTTTACTTTTCCAGAAAGGTCAAAACAGGAGCCAAGCAGTGAAATTAGAGAAGTGTTCCACACGCGGAGCTACCTCGATCCTCGTTTGATAAAAGATGTTTTCCGCACGGTAAGAAGTGGGGAAAAGTACAGCGAAAGAGTGTGTCGACGAAGGTGAAATGGTACTGTAAAAAAACAAAATCTATGGCGCAGTTAGCCCCTTATTAACCACCTCAAAATGACCATTTTTCGCGACCAATTTTGGATTTTCCCGCCATCTTCCTATTATTGTTAAAGAGGTTTTTAATTTTCCCTCCTCTTGCTGTCGCAGTATTTCTTACCTCTCCGAATTTCAATATGAAAAACGTTACCTGTGGAAAGAGAAAAAGAAAATGTTGTGGGTTAACATTAGTCCTCTTGGATTAAAAAATAGTAGCCCGATCAGTAAAAGAAACAAAGATTATTTTTTAAAAAATTATATTTATAAGACGGACGAGATAAGAGGAATAAATAAAATTAATTTTAAAAAAAAGAGATTAAAGGTATATGAACTGTACTGTAAAACTGACCTGAACTCTAGTAGCTGCTAGAACTTAACGAAAGCACATGATAAGAATTTAATTACTTGATTGAAGTAACCTAAATAAGATAGATCGTTGAAATTCTGCGGATAAAAGAATGTTATGAATTGCCTACTAAGTATGTCTTATCTGAAAAAAGAGTGAAGTCTTAATGGACAATTAAATCTCAAATGAATATGAGGGAACGAAAGATAAACATATTCCTGATTTATGGTTCAATATAATCTTCTCTCGTCGGAAGATGCACAAATAAATTTTGGTTGATTATAAGAAAGCTTTTTGATATAGTTGGATTCACCTGTAAATTGTTATTTAATGTCGTAGTTTGTTTTTTTTTTATTTACTCTGAACGCCTGGATGCGATAAATGCAACAGATGAAGAAAATATAAACTACAGAAACATTCAAATAGAGCATTCCCAACAGTGGACTTTATCTTCTCCACAAATCTTTTGCTATTATTTTTACCTGTTTTGAGGCCATAAATGCATGCACCCCGGTATCTCTTCTCCAGCGAAGAAGCGGAAAGAGATCGAAAGTTGACATGGTTTATGACGATAATGAACTGATTTGCATTTCGAAACAGCCTAGACGTTGTGAACTCTCACTCTCAGATGACCACTTAATGCTGAAATTGCCGTGAGAAAAGAATAACATGACAAACGAACATGACTTCTATTCTCTGTATAAGCTTGAATTTTGTTAAATAAAGCCCCAGTTACTTTTGCGTAGGACTTTAGGTATCGTGGGTGCATTCCTTTTTAAATACATTTTCTCTGGCTTAGGTGAGAAAACTAAGATTACAGACCTGTAAGATCGGAAGCTAGGATTCGGGCGATATATTATATAGGTTTTCTAAAGATATTTCTACTTTTCTAATGACATTTTTTTGGTTTACTAAAGATAACAGGAAACCAATGATCCACATAAAACGTTTAATCGGACGTATGCGCATTTCGGCAGCCACGCTGCCTTCCTCAGCGTACACAAGGATTTTGATCAAAACAGACAAACCTGTTCAGATAAAAGGGCAAGGACAATTGACAATCGAACAGTGAAGTGTACATTTGTTAGGATGGGACGAAAGCAGCGCTTTCACAAAGCTCATCCAACCAGAATAAACTCCAAATGAAATACACTGAGGTAGTCAAGAAGCCAAACCAACCCAAGCGGTCTTCAATATTATACAAAAAAGAAAATAAGATTGACGATTGTCAGAAACAAAATACAAACGAAATAAAAAACACAAGGAGAAAGAAGATTATCACATCTTCCAGTAGTCCGGGAAAGAGACTTTGCTAATATCTACAAAATTGACGTCAAGAACGTGCCTCGGTTTACGATACTTCGTATGCCAGTTCATATTTAATGAGTTCTTCAGTATTCCATTCACAAGTTTATTGTCGTGAGTCTTCATCTTCTGTATCATAATCAAAAGGAGATCCTGTATAAACTTTCCGATATGGGCCATGTTTAAATCCATGTGGATGGATTGGTTTTTCACCATCCTTCTGTCCAGCTGAGCAATGTTCCTCAGGGTAACATTCTGGAATGACTGTAGTTCATTCCATCTGGTTTTACAGATAGTTGCCCACGCAGGCATGCCATAGAGGAGTATGGTCCGGATAATCGATTTGTACAGAAGTAGCTTGTTGTCAATGCTGAGGGCGCTGTTGCGACCCATGAGAGCAATGATACTGTACTTAGCCCTCTTCGCTTTGTTCAGAGCATAGGACATATGCCGGTTCCATGAGAGTCTTGAGTCAACGATAACTCCCAGATACTTGTAGTTGTCCACTCAGTCCAGTTTCTTATTGAACAAAACAAGAGAATCTGGGGGACGCTTGAGCTTCCTATTGAGGTACAAAGCCTTGCACTTTCCGACGTTAAGGGTCAACTTCCAGCAGTTAAACCAGTCTTCGAACTGCTTCAAGGCGCACTGCAGCCGAGTGATAACGTGAGCCGGCTGGTGTGCCCATGTCATAATGGCAGTATCATCCGCAAAAAAATACAGATTACAATTATCAGGTTTCGGGAAATCATGTACAAAGTAATTAAATAGCACAGTCCCGAGGACAGAACACTGAGGGACACCGGCCTTAACAACACGGGGTGTGGAAAGATCTTCTCCAACTTTGGCTTGATAGGATCTGCCGTCAAGAAAGGATTTCACCAACAAAATGAAATCGGCAGGGAACCCGTCTCTGATCATTTTGTAGACAAGGCCCTCATGCCACACTTGGTCTAAAGCTTTACTGACATCGAGAAATACCACCTCACAGTACCTGGATAGGTTGAGGGGGGGGGTGCTCAGGTCTTCAACGAGCCTCCATATCTGCATCGGACAAGAGTGGGCAGCACGAAAGCCAAACTGCTCTTCCCAAAAAAGGTCATTCGCTAGACAGTGATCTTGGAATCTGACAAGGATCTTTCTCTCCAACACCGTGGACATCGTGGGTAGCAGGCTAATAGGTCAGTAACTCACCGGAATTGCAGGATTTTGCCCCTGCTTGGGACTGCTCAACACAATAGATTTCTTCCAAGCCACAGGGAAATAAGAAAATTTCCAGCAGTCGCTAATGAAATAAAGCGGTGAGAAATTCAATAAAGTTCTTTGGGAGATTCATAAAGACGTTATTACTCACCTTGTCTTTTCCTGGAGCCTTCTTCTTTTTCAGTTTACTTATGATGTTGGCGATCTCTCCAGCCTCGATGTTGTACTTCGTTAAATGCTGCGGGACTTCATCAAAGTTGACAATACCTTCATCCACACGCTAAGGCATGATTTGGCTCTCGGGCTTATAGTTGGTAGGAGTAACAACCTGCATTTCCAGTGAATCTGCAATGACTTAGGCCTTGTCCTGATCAGTTTGGACATAGTCACCTTGTGGAGTACGTAGTGGAGGAAGCGAATCATTCTTCCTCTTTTGTAAATCTCTGACCATACTCCAAATGGAATTGTCGCGAGCAGACAAGCTTTTGAGTTTTTCATTCCACTTAGCGTCGCAAAGCTCTTTTATAACCTCTTGGACTCTTCGCACTAGCCTGTTATACTTGGTTTTGAGCCAAGGTTCACGATAGCGTTGCCATAGTCTACGAGTCCTGTTTCTTTCAGAAATTAGGCGTTGGATTCCAGGAGTGAGTTGGATTCGATGAGGAGGTTTATTCTCTGATGGATACTTACTAGCTTCTATGGCACTGTTAATACATCTGGTGATGTCTTCAACACGTTGATTGATGTCCTCTGTACAGTAAGCAACGTCGGGATGGCAGCCATATTCCTTAAGAATATCTTTGTAGAGCTTCCAGTCTTGATGATGTATCAGTTCCTCTCGGAAATTTATGTCGACATTGTCAAAGTTCAACGCCACAGGCTTGTGGTCAGAAGAAAGGTCATCAATCGTGAAGATATTGTATGGTTTGAAGAAACCCTTCAAGAGCGAGATGTCCAAAATGTCACTACTAAGGGAGTGGTCGCAGTAGTAGGTGTCCTCCACAGGTCCAGCAGCGATGATATCATCTCTACCTTGTATGTACCTATACAGAATCATGCCGTTGTAATTCTGCGTTCTGGATTTCCAGCTTGGGTGTTTGGCATTTAGGTCACCATCTAGGACGACTGGAGTGTCACCACTGAAGAGTTTATCAAGCTCACTAATGTCAAGATAATGTTTAGGTGAATTGTAGAGCACCACGAACTTCAATTCACCACAGGAGACGTCCTTGATAATGATGGAGGCCGATTCCATACCTGCATAAGACTTGGAGACTAATTCTTGGTGTTGAATTCCCTTCTTAATGATGATCGCAGCGCCCCCAGAAGCACATCTTGCAGCATTTGAAGCCATTCGATCCTTACGGTACACACAATAGCCAGGTAGCTTGAAGTCTTGGCTTGGTTTGAGATGAGTTTCACAAAGGAAAGCAACGTCGATGTCTTGCTTTAACAGAAAATTGTGAAACTCGATACGCTTTCACCTTTGTTGATTACAGTATAACGTTGTGCAGCTATACGAAAATTAGTTGGTCGTAAGGAGCCCACTCAACTGTGGGTAACTTTTGCCTAGATTGGAAAACAGATGAAAGATACGTCCTAATTGCTTATACATACCTGGTAGGTCGTTGATGTTGAGGCCTTTATCTTCCGGCGTAGACACAGCAGCAGCATAGGATTTGCCTACTGTCACTTTAGAACTAGGCATCCTTTGAACCTGGGGGTATTTTGGACATTTCGTGTAACTTGAAGTGTGCTGTACACCACATCTGATGCACTTTGGGGGGTCTTGTTCTTTGATCCTGGGGCAATCTCTTGACTGGTGCCCCTCAGCACATTTATTACAACGAGGATCCTCCATGCAGCCCATTGATACGTGTCCGAAGCGCAGGCAGTTGAACCACTGTAGTGACTTCTTGTTCCCTCGAAAGGCCTCTACTGTTACTGCAAGCAGTCCAATACGTGTTATGTTTTTCAATGACTGGTTGTGTTCGGAGTTCGGGAGCAGAACCAAAACCATCGGTATATCAATGGATCCTTTGGCTTTCCTCAAGCGAATTAATTTTTCCGGAAAGTAGTTGGCTCTTTTTAGGTCTACTTGGAAATCAACGAGGTCATACTTAATATCCACATTACGTATCACGTATTTTAAGACCTCCTCCGACTTCAGTTGATGATGCTGAATTTTTAAGATATTATCAGACTTAATTCCAGAGACTAACCTGTTGTGCGTTTCTTCGTCTTCACATTTAACTTTGATGGTTTCAGCTCTGCCCGTATGAACGGTGATCTTTTCCACTGGAACATGCTTCTCGAGCTCAGTTAAAATCGTCTTAAACGGGACGCCATGAGTCCGCACGATAATCGGCGGTACATACCTCTTCGTGATTCTATGGTCTTCATTAGCCGAACGACCTTGTCCATTCTTCAGATTCCTCATTCTAGACAGGCTGACGACATCTTCGTTTACTCTGGAGACAGTCTTTAGGTTATCGATCCTCGTGCCTTTTCTGAATTTTTTATTAGTGACACCAATCCAGGGACTGTCATCCACTTCTTCATCAGTTCTGTCAGAGTGACTTCTCTTACAGCCACCGTTTGTCGAACAGTTACTATTTTCTATTATATCCATAGACTCCATACGATTAGAAGAAGAAATAGTTTTTAAGACATTACTTCCCTTGCTGTTATCAACTGGATTATCTTCCGTGGAGTTTCTTGCCTTCGGAGTCCCGGAGCATTTCCCAAAGGTTTCCTTAAGTTCGCTTATCTTGTCAATAACATCTCTACGAAAGTCCTTAATTTCCTTATTGATATTTTCGAACTTCTCCTTAAAACTTCTGTGTAGGGATTCGACTTTTTCCTCCAGTGCACTATACTTAGCGATTATTTCATCCCGGAGGGCTTCTAACATTTTGTTGAACACAAGGTCAAATGCAGCAAACCTAGCATCCAAGCAGGCATAGATATTCAAAGATATTCATGTCAAAAACAAGATCCCCGAAAATAAGAGTGATGAATGCATAGCGTTAACTAAACTTTGTGTTAATAATAACGTCTTCCAAATCAACAATCAGTTTTATAAAATGATAGGTGGTACACCGATGGGATCATGTCTCAGCCCTATTCTTGCTGAAGTTTTCCTAAAAAGTTTTGAAGACATTCTTAAGGATTCTAATTTTTACTTTCCTGGTTCCGTTACGTAGACGATGTTTTCACAGTTTTTGACACGAACTCCTGTGACGTCAATGCATTCATTATTCACATCAATAGTTTCTTCCCTTATATCAAGTTTACTTGTGAAGTTGAAGAAAACAATAAATTACCGTTCTTGAATTTAGTGATAATTAGGAATAATCACTCCCTGTATTTTGATATTCATAGGAAACCCTCCAATCACCTTAACTACATTCCCATCGATTCAAGCCATCCTTGGACCCAAAAAGTTTCAGCTTTTATTTTCATGTTGGATAGGGCACTCAATATCCCATTAAACAATATTTCATTCAAACAAGAGATTGATTTGATTAAAAAAATAGTCGAGAAAAACGGGTACAACTCGAAAATGATTGGTGATCTTTTGAGGAAGAGGAAGTTCAAAAAATTTCTGTCAAACATAACCACTCTACATCCGATCAAAGATAAGTATAGAACCATATCTGTTCCTTACAATAAACTACTTATTAAAAATTTAAATTCAATTTTCAAACAATATAACATTTCTCCTTCTTTCAGCAACCCCAATCAAATACGAAACTTGCTGGGCAACCCCAACGATAAGGTACCGGATATACAAAAGTCAGGCATCTACGTCATCCATTGTTCGCAATGTCCTAAGCTTTACAAAGTTCAAACCAAACGCAGTTTATCCACCAGATTTAAGGAACACCTCGACCACAGAAGATTCGGTAGATGCAGTCAATCAGCCATAGCCAAACATTCAATAGAGTCAGGTCACGATTTTTCCATCAACAACTTAAAACTGATAAAAAACACTTGCTAGATGCTTCCATAAATCCAAGAACAACCCGTTATTAAACT
Source organism: Rhysida immarginata (assembly GCA_023313115.1). NCBI lineage: Eukaryota > Metazoa > Arthropoda > Chilopoda > Scolopendromorpha > Scolopendridae > Rhysida > Rhysida immarginata. The sequence goes on from JAHWFO010008481.1 coordinate 351,253, forward strand.
CCGACTTAGGCCCTATTGGTGATTCCCCTCTAATTCAGTGGTAGTCTCAATTAGCCAACCAATAATATTGTTGGTTGTCTTTAAGACACCTTGAGACAGCTTGGTATATCTGTGGTGTCTGCGATAGCCCAATTGGTAGAGGCATCGGCCATGACAGTCGAGATTTCTGGTTCGAATCCGGGTCGCAGAATTTTTCCTTCCATTTTTCAATTGAAAAATCATTACCTATGCTTAGAGACGCTTCTCCAGTTAATAATTATTATTATTTAATAATATTGTTTTTATTTCTTTTATATTATTGGTCTGCCTTGTATTTCTCTTTCTATATAAACCGCTTTCTTCGGTTTCTAATCAGTTCACTTTGGGTTTTCCACGTGTTCTCCTTGGTTCCTGCCGAATGATGAGAGCTTTGCTCTCGAAAAGCGCTTACAGGTTGTATTTTTCCGTTATTTTTGTTTTTGTTATATTCTTTATTACTTTTGTTTTGGTAAAAGAGCCCTTCTTTATATTAATTACGATTATCCAGATACCTCTTTATTCTTGGTTTCAATTGTGTACATTTGCCCTTGTTTTACTTTCTTGGACAATTGCCCCAGTTATGCTTTTCTGTATAATTTTGATTTACTAGAATTATCATCAGTTATGGCTACTCAGGTTTCTTTGTTTAATAGCGAGTTAAATCAATTTTGCAGGCTTAATTTCAGAATTAGATCTTTAAAAGCAGATATTAGTTTCCTCAATAATTGCAAATTTCACCACATCTTTACTAATTTTGTCAACTGCATAAAATTTAATAGTTCAAAAGATCCTTCTCTAAAAAATATTCTACCTTTAGTTAAGACCAAAAGATTATGCATGGAAATTGGTTTCCTTAATTATAAACTGTTTATAACACAAGCTAAGGCATACAATTTACATTTAAAACTAAGTAAATCGCTAAAGAAAAAAGATTGGGATGATTTCATGTTTAGATTGAACTTCGTCAACGAAAAAAAGATCATCAAAAAGAACCAAAAACTATCCAACAAACTCAACCTCATAATTGCTAATCAAAAACTTCCGGTCAATAAATCCACTTGTGTTGACAGCGTGATTGATCAAGCCAATGTACAATTCACCACCCCTAAACTTGGAATACTTTCCAAGGGAGTAAAATTCGCTCTTAATAACGATCGGAAAGACGTTCACCGACTGGTTGGGGAAATTGAAGGAGGGATTGGTTGGGTTTTCCACGTGTTCGCCTTGGTTCCTGCCGAATGATGAGGGCCTTGCTCTCGAAAAGCGCTTCCAGGTTGTACTTTTCCGTTATTTTTGTTTTTGTTAAATTCTTTATTACTTATGTTGTGGTTTTAGAGCCCTTCTTTATACTTAAATATAAATCTACAGTTTTATTCTGATCTTGATGAAATTTTAAATATTTGACCTTCAAAGCATGGAAAAGGTCACTGTCTACCGCAGATTTCGGAAAAATAATAATTATCGATAAAGAATCAATATTCATGTTTATGGCCGGGCATTTTAATGAGAAATATCTCATGACCAACAACGTAAGGCAAGGTTTGTGCAACAATAGGCCCGTCGTGTTCGCATCAACAATAGTATAAACGCGCTAATCACCAAAACCAATGAGCACAAAATGATGATGCAATGATAAAGCAAACCTTTTCAAGAATCATAATAATGAACATAAATGATGATGCAATTTGGATAAGTTTAAATTTGTAACAATGCATAGAATTCCTGTTATTGAGGCTTTTCTTAGAAAAGAGAGTTCTTAGTACTTAACAATTTTATGAAAATCTTTAAAAATGATTAGTAACTGGAGATAATGGAAAGTTAAATGACTATTGAGAAAGAGTGGAAAAACAACAGAGTAAGCACTCCTTTAGCTCTGTGCTGTATTTATTTATCTATATACTAGAAGAAGTACCCGGCGTTGCCCGGGATTATTACACTTGGGATGTAAACAGAACAATCTCAAAAATTAAAATAAATTTTGCAATATCTTAAAAATAAACACATGAAAATGCTTAGAATTAATACAGTAAAAATTCTTAATGAAAATTCGAAAAAAATCTTTTTAAAGGCTCAAAATGGATGGACTGCTCCAATAATTTCTTACTTAGATAATCTTACTTCAGATCTACACTTGATGTTGTTGCAATTTCCACTCTTCTCTCGCTGTGTTGAAGCAAAATTTGGCCTTTCATCACTTTGGGTAGTCTAGCGGTCGCCAATTCTTCTATTTACTTGCTTCCCATTTGCTCAATACAGCACGGAGCTAAAGGTTTGCTTTCTCTGTCGTCTTTCCACTCTTTCTCAATAGTCTGCTAACTCTTCATTATCTCCAGCTACTGATCATTTTTAAAGATTTTCAAGAAATTGTTAAGTACTAAGAACTCTCTTTTCTAAGAAAAACCTGAATAACAGGAATTCTATGCATTGTTACAAATTGAAACTTATCCATATTGCATCATCATTTTATGTTCATTGTTATAATTCTTGGAAAGGATTGCTTTATCATTGCATCATCATTTTGAGCTCATTGTTATTGGTGAATTGCGTGTTGAAACCATTGTTGATACCTATTGTTGCACAAACATTTATTTGTATTGTTGGTCATGAGATATATATTGTTGGTCCGTGCAGAGTGTTTGTGAATTGCGTGTTGATACCATTGTTGCAAAAACTTTGTCTTGCATTGTTGGTCATGCGATATTTCTCATTAATATGCCCTGCCATAACCATGAATATCGATTTTTTATCAATAATTATTATTTTTTCGAAATCTGAAGTAGACAGTGACCTTCCTCATGCTTTGAAGGTCATGTATGCGAAATTTCATCAAGATCGGAATAAAACTGTAGATTTGTATAAAAAACGTACACACAGAACCACAGACCCACCCACAGACCCACCCACAGACCCACAGACGCACAGACCCACAAACATCCTTCTTTATATATATAGATAGATATAAAGCAGGATGTTTGTGGGTCTGCTGTACGTTTTATATACAAGTCTACAGTTTTATTCCGATCTTGATAAAATTTCGCATACATGACCTT